>CM042163.1:51613746-51651067 GCA_023376005.1 Doryteuthis pealeii
GGAGCCTTCATGGAACTCTGAACCCAACCCTTTATTCAATCCACAGTGGTATACTGTTCTCATTCCACTAACCATGACTGGCTACTGTGTTAATTATTATTCTATGTTACTGTCGCCCTTGACCAGGATTGAACCAGCAGCCTAGAGATAACTGTCATTTATAACTGTCTTTACACAACGCCTATATCCACTATGCCATGTGTCCAAAAATTCAAAGAAATAAAATATTTACTTACAAACTATTCCCTTACAAATCATATAGTTAAACATTCATTTCTCAAACATAATTTCTTCGAAAATTGTTTGAGAACCGACTTGTTCGAAAAGTGAAACTATATTTAAATTTCTTAGGACAGATTTTCTGTATAAGCTTTTGAAAAAATTGTTGTTTTTTTTTCTTTATTTTTTTTCTCCCTCTTTTTTTTTTTTTCTTTCATGACAAGTCGGAACTTTGTAAAACTCTGAAAGATTATTTATTTCACATATTTTTGATAAATTTCACTTTTTTTTTCTCCTTTTTGTCACAACCTATTTTTTAGTCAATTTATTTTTAAGATAATGTAAGTAAACTGAGTTTTTTATTTATCAAAATCTCTTGAATGACCCGAAAAAGAGTTGATATCTCTACTCTCCCAGAAAAACTAACTTATACAATGAGGAGGTAATCAAAATATGCATAAAGAGGGGGAAAGTGATAAGCAGAATGTAGAGTAAGAGACAGGTCAGTTTTTGATTTTAATTGCAAATTACGACTAATCAGAACAAATTAAAATGGATTTTTTTTTCAAACGTAACTCAATCCTAAAAGTAAGGAATAATTTAGTATAACTTTCGTGTCATTAAACTAAATAGTAAAAAAGCCTTTAGGAGACAAAGATTGATTCACTCAGCTTTAGTATAATAGGCAGTAGGATTCTAAGTCCACCTGTGTAAAATAATGCAAGTCAGTAGGATGGCTTTAAAATGCAGATTAAATTACATAGAAATTTTGTAATAAAAATTTCCCATAAGACTAAACTTCTTATGCGCCAAATTTCTGCTGGAGGCTTTAAAATCTCTTGCTGGCTAAAAAAAAAACCACATCCGTTCATGGCACAGTTCTTTTGCAAAATTTGATATCAATGGACATACTCAAATCCAAGATGGCAACTATGTGTATATATATATATATATATATATATATATATATATATATATATATATATGAGAGAGAGAGAGTTATGTATAGTTATCGCTAGCTCACTTGGAGTTAATGATATCAGACTTTTCAAAACATTTTTCATTCTGTCTGATGAATGCATCACAGCATGAAACCCTGGGTCACAGAAATGCTCTTGTGAATTATATATATATATATATATATATATATATAATTGTTTTAGATCCAATGAGAGAAAAGTAAATATTTTATAATAATAAAGGTCTGCAAAGTGGTTGGAATTTAAAAAAAATATATTTTTCTATTTTTTTCCTATTCATTTTATAAAAGAAATAGTGTAAAAAATTTCAAACCACTTTGGGGATACTTTTATTATAATATAGATAGATAGATAGGACAGTTTGTTAAGTTTTTCTTTCTTTGAAAGTTAAATATTGCTCTGTATATAATTAGATTTATTGATTATTATACATTGAGTTCTTTTTAGGAATTTATAAAAGTCCTTGTATGAGTATGTATGTTTGCACATACAAGAGCATAGAGTATGGTTATACAGTGAGATTTTAAAGATCCCAAATAGAATCAGCATTTACTTACCAGCCATTTAGATTACCTTACATACATTATTATATATATATATATATATATATACACACACACACTCGTGAGTATGCCCACACACCATTACATTATACTTTCTTTTCTTTTCTTTTAATCCCCTGCATAACTTGAGAGTTCCCAAATGTCTGTAAGATATGAAAAGCAATAGCCTTTTCTGGCATGATGGTAAGGGGTTTGAATGCAGAGTTTTCCTTCTAGTCTGGTTGTCATACCACGGTTAGAGAGTCCAGTTTGCTCTACTATTTATCCATGGCTGGGGAATTCACACTTTTCCCAAAAGACGTTAATAAAAAGTCAAATGCAAACAGTTGTGTTCAAAATATTGAACTATTTTGCAATAGCTCTTAAAGTATACATATCAAACATTGTAATAGATAAAATATCATACTGTGGTATATCCACAGGTCCTGCTCGTTATGTAATATTGTTGACTTTCTGTTGATTCCTAGACGGGTACTCTATCGACTGAGCTCTCAGTCGGTAGAGCATCTGCCTAGGTATCACAGGTTTCTGGGTTCGATACCGGCCCTCGCCAACTCGGCGTATGAGTAGCACATGGATTTGTGCGGTAAGGTGAGCAGTTGATGGTAGGTCTGGCACCCCACTTCAGATGTTAAAATCTCCTTGGTCTAGCGCTAGTGAAAAGGGGATAGATTCCCTCACTGTCTGGCGGATATTGACATTAGGCTGCCCCTGACTTTTTTATTTTTAATTTTTTTTTTTACTTTTATTGACTTTTTATCATTTTTGCTTAGTGAGTTTAGTTTTTATTGGGTGCTCCATTGTTGTGGCCTTGTGCCAGACTAAGCTTACTAAATATTTACATAACATTATATTTTTGGTTATTTTCAGTGTTTAGGGCTATTAAAGTAAAATATTAAAAATGTGTTTTATAAATTGATCTCATTGTGAATGAATATTCTCATCTTTGTTATTATTAGTCACAATATTTTGGCTATTTGACCCCCTCCTGGCGTTTTCATTAAATATAGAAAAAGGTCGACACCTGTTTGTATTGTTATTTAAATTCTTTGGCAAGCAAAGAGTTAAAAAAAGATTTTTTTTTTTTTTTTTTTTTTTTTTTTTTTTTTAGCCAACAAATTGATAATGCCATATCAAAAAAATAAAAATTCTTAAAGAATAAACTTTTTTATTTTTATTTTTTTTTTTTTAATTCATTTGATCCCATTTATATCTTTCTTTCTTTTCTTTGTCTGAAATAAAACTTTTATTTGTTTTGTTATTCTCTCCTTGTCATTTTTACCCCAAAGGAAAAAATCATGGAAGTTTTTTTTTTTTTTTTTTTTTTTTTTTTTCTTTCTTTCTTCTTCTTTTTAAACTTCCTAGCCACAAATCTTATTTATTAACGATGTCTGCTATGAAAATCTGAGTTAGATTTGCCTCAAAACAGCCCATGTTATTAGTGCGTTTAAAATCCACAATTTATATATATATATATATATATATATATATATATATATATATATATAATGAAATATCAAATCTAGAATCAGAGTAGTCCAATGTTTTGAGTTTTTAAATATCAGTTTGGTTGTTTTTTTGTTTTTTTAGGGCATATCAACCCTTTTCAGGTTATTTAATGCCCAGGTTATTTGATGCCAAATCAAGACACTCTTGATATCAGGTTACTTAAAGTACTTGCTGTTGCTTAAATGGTCACCCGTCTAAGCATTGAACAGGCTCATCACTGTTTAACTTCTATCGATAACTCTGTGTCAATGATACTTTGCTCAAATAAGTTTTTTTTTCTTTTTAAGGTAAATTAAGCATTTTGGGGAAACCAGATTTGAATAATAGATTCTTGGCTACAAAATCAGATGAAGAACATTGTATTTTATTTTTTGTTTGTGGTGTTTTTTTTTTTTTCTCCATTCACCACAGTGTACTGTATCGAAAAATTGAGGTTGTTTCTTGGTGTACTTAGTCTGGATGCAACTGAGGGCCAGAACTGGAGGCCTATTGAAAATTAAGCTAACTATTTTGGAAAATGTAAAGTTTTTAAATGCCATCCTTGGCCAGTTGAAAAGGGCCTTAAAGAAAGTCCTATGTTTGGTGATCCTTTGGTAAGCGTATAAGTCCTATCCTGCGTATTGGTAAAGATCCAGTGATTTAATCCTATGTCCGTCATTAATGAACGTTATAGTAATTATGACCAGTAGGGTCGGTTAAGTATTGTATCAACCTCAGAGTACTGACAGTGATTGGCCAAGAAATAGATCACATGATCTCGCCTAGTCTATAAGTATGGCAACGATCTAGCACACACCTTATATACCAAATTTCTTTGGGCACCTCATGTGGTGTAATGGTTAGCAAGTTCGCTTCGCAAACCATTGTTAGTGAGTTCGATTCTCATCGGGAGCCCCATACTTCTGGCCTTGTGCCATATCTAAGCTAAGCTTAGTAAATAACTATATACCAAATTTCTTTGGGCACCTCATGTGGTGTAATGGTTAGCAAGTTCGCTTCGCAAACCATTGTTAGTGAGTTCGATTCTCATCGGGAGCCCCATACTTCTGGCCTTGTGCCATATCTAAGCTAAGCTTAGTAAATAACTATATACCAAATTTCTTTGGCACCTCATGTGGTGTAATGGTTAGCACCATTGTTAGTGAGTTCGATTCTTATTGGGAGCCCCATACTTCTGGCCTTGTGCGCATCTAAGCTAAGCTTAATAAATAACTATATACCAAATTTCTTTGGGCACCTCATGTGGTGTAATGGTTAGCAAGCTCGCTTCGCAAACCATTGTTAGTGAGTTCGATTCTCATTGGGAGCCCCATACTTCTGGCCTTGTGCCATATCTAAGCTAAGCTTAGTAAATAACTATATACCAAATTTCTTCGGGCACCTCACGTGGTATAATGGTTAGCAAGCTAGATTTGCAGACCATTGTTAGTGAGTTCGATTCTCACTGGGCGCCCCACACTTCTGGCCTTGTGCTACATCTAAGCTAAGCTTAGTAAATAACTACATACCAAATTTCTCAACAGAAAATACTTAGAATAACAATTTGATAAGATGTGTTGAAAGTTGAATAAATGAAAATATGTAATATTCTTGTGGACAATGATAAATATTAAACAAAACAAAGAGGTAATTAAAATTTCTGGTAAAAGATATGATCTACATAAAGTTGAAACGGAAACATTCGCTCTATTTACAGGTCTCACTGAACCCTTTATTCAAATGATAAATGATATTCCAAATGTATGTAAAAATTTCTTTAGCCAAGAACACTGGATTAGCTAGCTCAAATTGAAATAGAAATCAAAATCCTCTGCTCTCATTGGATCAAGGAATTTTTTTAGATAGGCCTCCAGTTCTGGCTCTCATTTGTGCCATGAGCAGGCCTGAAGTATAGCATGTTAAATTTATGATAAAGAAAGAAAAGGTAGTTGAAAGATAGAGTGAGGGGGTGAAAGTGCAGAAGCGGCAATGCTAATCTGTTTCAATCAAACATAATGAAAAGAAGGAAAGAAAAGAGTGTGAGAGAGTTAAATCAAGTTTATTATACATTTTATATATTGAACTATTTTGCAATAGCTCTTAAGTAAACATATAAAATGTTGTAATAATTAAATTATCTTACTGTCGTATATCCACAGGTCCTGCTAGTTAATAGTAATACCATTGGCAACATATTCATTTATAAGATTTTTTTTAAAACTAATAGGTTATTATCAATAGATAAGTAGATAAGTATATCATTAAATGGATAAGTTTTTGGTTTTACTTTTTAAAAAGCTTCAACATAAATGAGATAGGAAGTATTATTAAATACAGTTTTGTGATTAAGTAATTTTTTATCTAAAACATTAATTCTTACATATTTTAGATAATTACCCAGTTTTGGCTCTCAGTTGCGTCATGGCAGGCCTGGAGTATAGTACGCCAAGGGTTGTTTCATAATTATTTTAGAACCCACCCTACCCTGGAGAAGAGGGGGAAGTTCTATCATCCGTAACTTTTTCCCTCAGATTTTCATTTCTGGGTCTGAAACATTTTCATACAAGATCAAGAATTTGTAAAAATGATATTCATATTGCTAATGTTACAAATGGAGTGCTTGTCATGAAATATTTTCTCTGAAAGAAAATGGAAATTCTGGTCCTTTAAGGCTGCGGTAGAAAATTAATGTTTCCAGTTGAATAGAGGTGGGCATACTTGAGACTGTGATGAATGAAATAAGAGGGTATAGTGGTTCCATCTATCTTCATAAGTAGGTACAGTTTTCATTTGCCTATATTTATGACTAGGGGTGCAAGTACTATTATATTTTTTTATTTAATGATTAGGGCAATATGTCAATGGCCCATCTATGGGTTAAATAGAAAAATGTATTTATGAAAAAAATTGTATTATCCATTAAGAATTGATTTATTTCAAAACTTTATCGGCATTAAATGACCCACTGAGGTTGATATGCCGTAAAACCAAAAACCAAATATGTCAATGAAATAAGAGGCTAAAGAGGTTCCATCTATCAGTATAAGTAGGTATAGTTTTCATGTGCCAATTTTTTATGACTAGGAAACTCGGTGCAAGTCCTATTATACTTTGGATTTTTTGGACTGTTGTTCTTATCTTTATTGTTATCTACACATTTCAGCCGATATGCCCTCCAACCTTTTTTTAGGTGTTTCCTGTTGAATTTGGGAGTCTTAATGGAACTCGAACTGAACCCTTTATTCAATCCACTACGGTAGACTGTTCTCATTCTGTTAACCATGACCGAGTACAAGTGTTAAGCCATGTTAAAATATTTGATATTATTGTTGCCTGTGGTCAGGATTGAACCTACAACCCACAACCCACTGATGATTGTCACTTAAAACTGTATTAACTTAACCTTTATATCCATCGCAAAAAATACAAATTATCAAGCCTCATCTAAAAAAAAATTCTGATAAATAATTTCCTATTACATTGTTTCCATTCTAGGGCAATACATAAATGAAATAAGAGGTTATAGTGGTTCCATCTATCTGCTTAGGTAGGCACAGTTTTCATGTGCCTACATTTAGGAGTGCAAGTCTCTATTATATTGGATCTGGAGTGGAAGTACCTGTTAGGGTCCCATCTATAGGTTAAGTAGAAAAATTGAGTTTAAAAAAAAAATTGAATACCCATCAAGAATGAATAAGCCCAAACTTCTTTGGCATAAAATAACCTAACAAGGGTTGACATGCTGTAAAATCCAACCAGCCTTTATATATTGTTTCTATCTGAGGATTAGACAGTACATCAAATGAAATAAGAGGCTATAGTGGTTCCATCTATTTGAATAGGTAGAGTCCCATCTATGGGTTAAATAGAAAAATGAATTTATAAAAAAATTGTATTATCCATTAAGAATTGATTTATTTCTAAACTTTATCGGCATTAAATGATCCACTGAGGTTGATATGCCGTAAAACAAAACAAACCGAAACAGACCGAATAGGTAGAACTGCTTAATTTTAATATATGTGGCTCGGATATTTGAATGGTCAAATTATATCAATTTAAAAAAAAAAGAAAAAAAATTATTTTACTATTTAACCAATTCGTTTAGCACATTTGTTTAAAACTGCTGTTCATAGTGACAATATCTAATATCACTAAATATTTTTTGTATAATAAAGTGCCTTTTTTTTTTTTTTTCTGCTTTGGTCACGGTTATGAGCTGCTGTTACCAAGGAATTATTTGAAGCTCTCTGCGTGTTTACCTAGAACCACCATATATCAAGACATATCATTGTATCATAAAAAACAAACCTGGATCTCCTGGATATTCCACGAGTCCTACCTGACCCCCCTCTCCCCGAGTCCTACCTGACCCCCCCCCCAAACACCCAACCTACCCCCCCCCCTTTGCCAAATCTGCAATTTTGTAGAATAGTCTTTAAAGCTTTTTACTGTTTTTAAATCCAAATCCAGAAATCCAGATCTTTTCTTGGATTTATTGTTGCTAAAAATATCCTCTCCCCCCCTTAAATTTCTTTTTTTTTTTTCTTTTTTTTTTCTTTTTCTTTGAGGTGGAGGGGAAATTTTTTTGTATTTGTACTTTTTTGATTGTATGAAATTTGAAAAAAAAAAAAAAACTTTTTTGTAATAAATTGACGGATTCTGCTTATTAAACTTGCAGTGTTTCTGTGTTCTTTATTCTCTTTTTGATTGAGTTTGATCCTCACAGGGTGCCTCATTCAAAGCTAAACTTAAGTTTATGGAAATCTTTTCAAAAGGAAACCAGAGATGAGAAAGTATTTGAGATAAAAAAAAAAAGGTTCTTTTCTTCCATTAGTGTTCTTTTTTTTTTTTTCTCTTTTTTTTTTTTAAAGGCAACGTGAACATTTTTTTCTAATACTTTCTCATCTCTCATTTCGTTTTGAAAAGATTTCCATCATTGTTTAGACAACCCTTTTTTCATCCTAAATGTCCTGAAGAAGGTTTACAAAAACTAAAACATTTTAATGTCGCTTTACCATGTATATGTTAATACTCATGTTCATATGACCGTTATCATCTTGCAACATCCTTTGGTTAAAAATGAGACCATCCAAATTATCCAAGATGAAATGCAAAAATGTAAATCCTGATTATCTAATGTTGTTTATCCACCGAATTCTTATTTTTTATGAGTGTCGTCACCTAAGCTAAATAATGGACCATCCTGTTTTTATTATAAAGAAAGAGGAAGAAAAAGGACATGCTAAACAGAAAAATATAATAGGAAAGAAAGAGAGTAGGGGAAAGATAGAGGGGAACGATAATGCTGATCTGTTTCAATCGGACATAATGGAAAGAAGGAAAGACAGAAAGAAAAAAAGAGTTAAATCAAGATTATTATACTTCTTACATATTGAACTATATTGAAATAGCTCTTAAGTAAACATATCAAATGTAATAATCAAATTAACATACTGTGGTATATCCACAGGTCCTGCTAGTATAAAATGAATTTATCTATTTTGGAATACTTAGTTTTTTCTTATTTTTTACATATATGTGTGTTTGTGTGTGAATGTATTTTTTTATTTTATTTAAAAAAATTATGTTAAAAGAAAGATTTTGAACTTTAAATTTACACACACACTATTATTATACTAAAATATTCCTTACTTTTGGGATTGAATTATGTTTGAAAAAAATTAATTTTCATCGTTTTAATTAGCAGTAATTTGCAATTAATAATAATGATAATAATGAAATTTATTGTGTACAGTGCTCAGGTGCACCACAACTCATCAAAGTCTCATGTCAAGTACACAGAATAATGTAGTGTCAGGAACATGAACAGTTTACAGTAGTAATATGCATGTATGTGTGCGCGTGTGTGCATATGTATGTGGAGAGCGGCATCAGGTATAGTGTCGGCGGACCACAGGAAGCATGGAGGCTTTGAAAGACTCAGTACTTCGGCAGCCTACAACAGATGCGGGCAGTTTATTCCATGTCTCCGCAATTCTGAGCGTGAAAAAATGTTTCCAAAAGTCATGTGAGCAGTGCTGTTTTCTGACTTTTTAACTCACAAAGCAACCCATCTCTCTCTTATCTTCATCATCATGATGTCGCGCAGGCAGCACGGATATCCATGACAATCTCTCGCTAACCTTCGCTATCATTCATTGCCCCTGGGTGGTCTTCCGTGCAGCAACCAGCATCCTCGCATAGTTGGTCAATGTAGGTCCTTGCTGGGCGGCCGACATTAGCATATCCATGTGGTAGCTTCCACAGGAGAACGTCACTTACAAGCTCGTCCTTGCTTCTCCAACAGTGTCCTGCATGTCTAGTCTGTCTCACTTGGATGGTCTGTGAGATGGGAGGTAGGTGGCCATACAGCTGCTTTCTTGTGGAATGGAATTGAAGGCAAATCAACCAAAATCAACTTTAAAGTTTTAGAGAAATGTCCAACTAAAGCTGTAAAATTACCACCTAATAATCTTTAATCTTATTATAATGGAGATTGTGTGTTTGTATGTCTGTAACCGAAACTATGTAAATTTTCAAGTTACAATTCCCTTAGTTATTTACATCACATTCTCCATGATTTTATTTTTACTTAAACCTCAATTATTAGTAAAATTGCTTTACATTATTAATACTGTTGTCCTTACCAATATACTAATAACATGCAATTGTATTTATATATACAATAAAATAACGGTTTACAGTGTTAACGGGAAGGCTAATTTGCATATTGATATTAAAAATTTGATTTTAATAAATATATACTTAGTATTATTGATTTCTAATTGTTTGGTTTTATCTTAATGAATATGAGTAAAGATTTAGGGGATAAATCTTAATAGAAATCCATTAACAAGAAGAAATAACTGTAATTTTATTCTTTACTTCCTATTTTAACTAAATAGTTAAATTAGAAAAATTCAGCAATGAAAGACAGGAGTGATGGAAGAGTAAGTTTCAGTTGTCCTATTTTTCGATTATACCCACCTCTGTTTCAAATCTTTTTATCTGCATTCTTATTTAGTTTCATTAGCCTTTCTAATTTAATATATCTTATTACATTAAAACTTAAATACTTGCACCCGTAGGGTGCTTACATTTGCTAGTTCTTATAATATATAATTCTTTTTGTATAGATTTATATATTTTGATTATAATGCATTTCTGGGTGGGTGGGGGTACATACCAAAGTTTAGATATGCCCTTCAATGTACCTGGTAGCTATCAACCCAAATTAATTTTCATCGTTTTAATTAGTAGTAATTTGCAATTAACTCACAAAGCAACCCATCTCTCTCTTATCTTCATCATCATCATGTCGCACAGGCAGCATGGATATCCATGACAATCTCTCGCCAACCTTCGCTATCATTCATTGCCCCTGGGTGGTCTTCTGTGCAGCAACCAGCATCTCAAGGCACTTCATTAGGGTCCAAGTGGTGCAGCCATACAGCAGTACTGATATAACCACAGCCTGGAAGAATTGTCGCTTTAACTTGTCAGTGAGTGACTGAAAATCCCCCCCCCCTCTATATATTTAATTCCCCTCGTTATTATATTTATAACTTGTCAGTGAGATCAGATTTCCATATGACTGATAATTTCCACCCCCTCTATATATTTCATCCCCCTCGTTATTATATTTATATTATATCTGAGAGCAATTTGGAAGACTGGAGTGTCACTTGCTGAACAAAATGATTTTAATGATTTTTTCAAAATTCTGCGGCCTTATTTCTTTAAAAAAAATTAATTTGCTTTACAAACTCAGTTCTTTTCTGATCACTACCCAGAGCTCAGTCAGTGACCCAACGGGTCACATTTTTCTAGTATATATATATATACATAATTTTGGAAGAATATGTGCTTAATTGAAGTCGTACCTAATTTTTGAAAATTAATTAATTAACAATTAATGAATTAGGCGGGAATACCTATTCAAATGTAAGGCTAAACAAATCGAGAAAAATCAATAATACAATGATTTTGCTCGATTTGTTTAGCCTTACATTTGAATCGGTATTCCCGCCTAATTCATTAATTGTTAATTAATTTTCAAAAATTAGGTACGACTTCAATTAAGCACATATTCTCCCAAAAATTGTCGGCTAAAAAAGCCATATCAAAACACATCGTCTGTTTGTTTACTTCTCATATATATATATATATATATATATATATATCCTTAACATATAACTGTTCTCTTTTTTTGTTTTATGAAAAAATCAATAATGCACCCATTATTAAAATTTAAAAAGAAAACAAAAAAAAACAAACCCTGTCTTTATTTCATCTTCCTCTGATTGTCTTTCTAATGATGAATTAGTCTAGACACATCGCTGATGTGCAGATACACTTGAAGAGTTTTCAAGGTTTCAGGGGATTATTATTTTTATTATTATTATTTTCCTCCTCCTCCTCCTTGTAAATTTTCCCATCATTCATGGATTTGGGTCAATAGTTTCAATAATTTTTTGCTCAATTCAACAGGAGACGACTTTGATGTTCATCAAACTGACAGATTCCCCGGAAGATTCAATGATTATCTCAAAATAAATCCCGCAACAATTTGGAGCCTTTCCTCTGCGTTGTAGAAAACTTTATTTTGGTCACCAAAGAGACGAGAGTCTGGGAGTCTCTTTCTAGTTGAATTCCAATTCCTGAAATCAGACGTGCATGTAAAAATAAAACCTGAAAGCAAAGAGTTAAATAACAACTCTCTGTGACTGATTTGCTGCGGAGATTTAGAAAAATAACCAATTCCCTTGATTTGCTTAATAACACAAATTTTGATGAGTTGGATTTGATATTTGATTTTGACTATTTTGTTGACCTCTGAATCCAAAAATGACCCCAGTTTTTTGACCTCTGAATCCAAAAATGACCCCAGTTTTTGACCTCTGAATCCAAAAATGACCCCAGTTTTTTGACCTCTGAATCCCCCCAGTTTTTTGACCTCTGAATCCAAAAATGACCCCAGTTTTTTGACCTCTGAATCCAAAAATGACCCAGTTTTTTGACCTCTGAATCCAAAAATGACCCCAGTTTTTTCCTCTGAATCCAAAAATGACCCCAGTTTTTTGACCTCTGAATCCAAAAATGACCCCAGTTTTTCTATATCATATCAAGTTTTTAAGCTACAAGGTACCCTTGATTCTTCTCAAAAATCCTAAAAATAAAGCATCTAATGCATCTGTGCTTATTTTATGGAATGTTTTAAAAATTTACATATAATAGTTTAATGGGCCGGGTTAGCTCAGTCGGTAGAGCATTTGGCTAGAAACCACAAGGTTCCTAGTTCGATACCGGTCCTCGCCAACTCAGCGTATGAGTAGCACAGGGATCTGTGCGGTAAAGTAAGAGCTGATGGAATGGGCCGGGTTAGCTCAGTCGGTAGAGCATTTGGCTAGAAACCACAAGGTTCCTAGTTCGATACCGGTCCTCGCCAACTCAGCGTATGAGTAGCACAGGGATCTGTGCGGTAAAGTAAGGAGCTGATGGAATGGGCCGGGTTAGCTCAGTCGGTAGAGCATTTGGCTAGAAACCACAAGGTTCCTAGTTCGATACCGGTCCTCGCCAACTCAGCGTATGAGTAGCACAGGGATCTGTGCGGTAAAGTAAGGAGCTGATGGAATGGGCCGGGTTAGCTCAGTCGGTAGAGCATTTGGCTAGAAACCACAAGGTTCCTAGTTCGATACCGGTCCTCGCCAACTCAGCGTATGAGTAGCACAGGGATCTGTGCGGTAAAGTAAGAAGCTGATGGAATGGGCCGGGTTAGCTCAGTCGGTAGAGCATTTGGCTAGAAACCACAAGGTTCCTAGTTCGATACCGGTCCTCGCCAACTCAGCGTATGAGTAGCACAGGGATCTGTGCGGTAAAGTAAGGAGCTGATGGTAGGTGTGGCGCTCCACCTCAGATGCTAAAACAATCTCCTTGGTCTAGCGCTATTGAAAAGGGGATAGACTCCCTCGCTGATGGGCTGATACCGACTTTAGGCCGCCCCGACGACTTTACTTTACTTAGTAAGACCTAATTTTTTGAAAGTTAATTCATTTATGGTTAATTTTTCTTGATTTGTTTAGCCTTACATTTAAGTAGTTAAATCCCGCCTAATTAACCATAAATGAATTAACTTTCAAAAAGTTAGGTCTACTAAAATTAAAACACATATTCTCCCAAATACACTGTCGGCTGAAAATAGCTAAAAGTTGTTTACATTTGCATATAATAGTAAGTAAAAAAGTAAAGTCATGGGGCGTCCTAAAGTCGGTATCAGCCAATCAGCGAGGGAGTCTATCACCTTTGCACCTGTGCTAGACCAAGGAGATTATTTAAGCGTCTGAGATGGAGCACCACACCTACCATCAGCTCCTTACTTTACCGCACAGATCCCTGCGCTACTCATACGCTGAGTTGGCGAGGACCGGTATCGAACTAGGAACTTTGTGGTTTCTAGCCGAACGCTCTACCGGCTGAGCTAACCCGACCCCTAGTAATTAAATATAAAGTTTTGACAAAACAAAATTAAGTCAAAAATTTTTTGACTTAAGTCAGATTTTAAATCCGTTTTTTTCTTCTTATATAATGGTAAATAATAAAACATTACACTGGGAAACACAAAGTTTTGTTGAGTTAGATCTGACACTTGTTTTTGACCAATTTGTGACGTCTGAATCTAAAAATGATCCCAGTTTTTCAATATCACATCAAATTTTTGAGCTACAGGATACCCCTCGATTTTTCTCAAAAACCATAAAAATACAGCACCTAACAAATGTTTTAAAAATTCACATATAATGGAAAATAATAAAATATTATGTTTGTGATGGTGGTTGTGCTGTTGTTGTTGGAGTGGTTTTATTTTATTTTATTTTTTTTTTTTTTTAACTTTTAAGCCTGATTTGTTTGCCCAAATTCAACTTTGATCAACTTTTGGATTATCTCCCTTTCGGATTTGGTTTGTAGGAAATGACCTAAATTTAAATCCCCGATGAGGCTTTTAGCATTTTGCTTTGTAATAAAAGTCAAGGAAAATACATAAAACCATATTTTCTACTCTGAAACACTGGTAAATAGCAGAACAGACAATAAACCTATTTTTCAAACTATGGGTCCCAACCCTCCTTGTTTATTATTGTGACCCAATTTATTTATTTCGTGACCATGAAAATTAATAAATTGGGTCGCAAAAATAAATAAGAAAAAAAAAATTGGGCCACGGAAATAAATGAGAAAATAAAAATAAGTTTAGCTCAGTTGGTGAAGCATCTGCCTCGTAACCACAAGTTTCCGGTTTCAATACCAGCCGTCATCCACTCAGCATATGAGTAGCACAGCTTTTGTGTAGTAAAGTGGGGAGCTAATGGAAGGTGTGGCACTCCAACTCACACAAAAATAATCTCCCTGGTCTAGTGCTAGCAAAAAGGGGATAGACTCCTTCACTGTCTGGCTGATACCAACAATAGGCCACTCCACCAACTTTACTTAATTTATATTTGTATTTACTCAACCCATCTACTATGTGTTTTTTAAACTATGGGTCGCAACTCTTCAGTGGGTTGTAAAATAAATATGGGCCGCAAACATAAATAAAAGAAAAGATTTTTTTAAAGGGGTCACAAAATAGATAAGAAAATAAAAATTAATGCACCATAATTTAGGTTTGGTTATTTTAATGTACACTCCACAGTCTTTGAAGTGACTTCAATGAGAACATTTCCTGATTCTTTCTTTACCTTTCATGTCATCCGTTCAGATTAAATCAAACACATGGATCGCAACAGTTATTTACTTTACATGTATTGGTGTCTTCTTCATATTTGATGAAATGAAAAAATGTAAATCCTGATTGCACCATAATTCAGGCTTGGTTATCTTAATGTAAACTCTACAGTTTAAGAAACGACTGCATCATTTCTGTGGGGACATAGGTTGCTATCTAGAGCAGGGTTTTTTAAACTATGGGTCGCAACCCATAAGTGGGTTGTACAATAAAAATGGGTTGCAAAAATGAATAAAAGAAAATTTTTTAAAATTATTCCTTTACCCTAGTTAAAATACTGTTTTTGCCTTTTGAGACAAATAAGTTAAATAACCCAAACCCTCTCACATGTTCCTTTATTTTGTAAGTTGTAGATAAGCTTAAAT
Organism: Doryteuthis pealeii; assembly: GCA_023376005.1. Lineage (NCBI taxonomy): Eukaryota > Metazoa > Mollusca > Cephalopoda > Myopsida > Loliginidae > Doryteuthis > Doryteuthis pealeii. Next base: position 51,629,147 of record CM042163.1, read on the forward strand.
GTTTTATGTTTAGAATTTTGGTAAATTACAAGGCGTAAACTTTTCCTGTTAATTTTATAATAACCTTTTTGTGTGAATTTGTTTTGTTTTATTGTATTGTAAATTTATTGTCATTTTGTGTATTTTTGTGACTTATACAAAGTCTTTCGTTTTAATTTGTAGTTTTCATAGCTGCACTGTATGGAAATAAAAATTTATAGAAATACTTTGTAGTCTGTATGCACAATTATAATAATGAAATTTATTGTGTACAGTGCTCAGGTGCACCACAACTCATCAAAGTCTCATGTCAAGTACACAGAATAATGTAGTGTCAGGAACATGAACAGTTTACAGTAGTAATATGCATGTATGTGTGCGCGTGTGTGCATATGTATATGGAGAGTGGCATCAGGTATAGTGTCGGCGGACTACAGGAAGCATGGAGGCTTTGAAAGATTCATGCGCAAGCCAATGAAAGAATTGCAAGCTAGGGAAAGCCATTGGCCAGCATAATTCACAGGGGTGGATATAACAGACCATACACCTGTTTTTCATAAACTTCAGTGGGTTGTACAATAAAAAATATGTCACAAAAATAAATAAAATAAAAATTTTTTTAAATGGGTCACAAAAATAGATAAGAAAATAAAAATAAATGCACCATAATTTAGGCTTGGTTATTTTAATGTTCACTTCAAAGTCGAGGAAGCGACTGCAAAGAGAGCATTTCCTTATTCTTTCTTTATTTTTCATGCCATCTGTTTTGTACGGAAAAACTTGGAATCGTCATTTTCCCCTTTAATCTAAACTAAGCTAACTTAAACCAATGAAACCATAATTTATACTAACCTAACAATAAACCAATGAAACCATAATTTATACTAACCTAACTTAAACCAATGAAACCATAATTTATACTAACCTAACAATAATAATCATAACATCTATACACATATAAAGGGCAGTTGTGTGAATCTGTATGTCCGGAGAAAACTTCGAAAATAAAACAATTAACGACAAAGTAAATATATATACACACATCAAATATCACCAGGGCTTGGTTTTTGTGCAAAAATAATAGAGATTTGATTTATATTCGTGAAGATAATTAAAAAATAAAATTTAAACAATAGCAGTATGGATTTTTTTTTCATTTAATATTTTAGAAAGTAGACATTAACATTTCTTTTCGGAGTAGCTGGATCAATGCAAGGTCTATTTTTTTTTACATAAAGATTTAAATGGGGCATCTCATGAGGATTCAACTCATGATTCAATAATAATGGATCTATGGGACTAACTTTTAAAAAAATCCCCCTCTACCCAAGCGACGCCGGGTAGCCACTGCTAGTTATTAATAAGGATAAAAGTCTCCATATTGTACCCCTACCAGCTGAATTATTAGTGTTATTATCAGAACTAATAAAAAAAAACACTCGTCAGGCAATGTAAAAATTAATTTTTGAAAGATTTTGCCTGAGAAGTTAAAAATTTAATGTCAGAAGGTCTGTATCATTAGTAAGTAAAAGTAAAATCATCAAATTTATTAAAGGAATAAAAAAAAAGATAAAACAATTTGAATTGGAAACTTAGTTCTGTCCCTCTCAAATAAAATGTTGCATGCATCTATTATTGTATTTATTGAATAATTATTTTGAATATTTTACACATAAATTTTACACCAAATCATTGATATTTATTTATTCGTAAACTTTTTAGTTAAGCTCTTGATAGTGAAAAAAAATGACTATTTCTTGTTTGTAAATAATTTTCTTGTTAAACTCTGTATGTTAGATAAATTTAAATGTACATTAAAATAAAACAAACTATATATAAATATTTAATACTGGGAATGTATTCATTAAAACTTGTTTTAAAAAACAATAAGGATTGTCTGAAGCGACATATTCAAATTTTAAGTGTATATAATATATATATTCACCAACCCCTCCACACAAGCAGGATGCGACACAAGGTCAATTTCTTAAGCGGAGTTTAACAGGTTTGAATTCAGAGTTTTCCTTCTCCTAGACTGGTTACCTAGCCATGGTCAAAGAGTCCAGTCTGCCCTACTAGAATTGGATTCATACCTTTCCCAAGGGTATTAGCGCCATGTGAAATGCCAACAGTTCCATCCAGGAATTGAACTCGTGTTGACGAGTCCATTTCCTACGACTCTAACCATTAGACCACGCGCCTCCATAAGAGTGTATATAATATAAGGTTCGTTATTCTATGTATTGATGATTTTGGGTAATGTGACGTAAGTACTGACATAGTTTTGGTTGCAGGCAAATAGAGACTGAATCTCCATTATTAATAGATTATGATTGTTACATCATAGGTTAGGTTAGTTTAATTATTAGTTAGGTTAATTATCAATGTTATTATCATTATTAGGTTATAGATTATAATAATAATAAATAAATTAACTGTTTTTTTTCAATAATAACCCCCCCCAAATGAAATCTATACAATATACAAACTTTTATATATATATATATATATATATATATATATATATATATATAAGTAAAGTCGTTGGGGTGGCCTAAAGTTGGTATCAGCCAGATAGTGAGGGAGTCTATCCCCTTTTCACTTGCACTAGACCAAGGAAATTGTTTTTTAGTGTCTGAGGTGGAGTGCCACTCCTACCACCAGCTCCTCGCTTTACTGCACAGATATCTGTGCTGCTCATCCGCTGAGTTGGTGAGGGCCAGTATCGAACCAGGAACCTTGCAATTCCTAGACAAGTACCCTACCGACTGAGCTAAACTGGCCTTTACATAAATATACAAACTTTTAGAGATTTAAACAAAATTATTTAAAAATTCAAATGAAAAAAGCAGATGAAAAAAGTGTACGAGGCTGGCTCCTGTTGCTAATTTGAAGGGAGCATTTATTAAAAAAAAAGCTGAAAAATTCAGGAGTGCATAGCTTGAAGATAACCAAATATGATCACTGTTACACCATGAGCAACTCAATAAGAATTTGTTTTTGTTTTATTGTTTTATTCTTTTGTTGATCAATTTTAATTTAGACACACCCTGGTGACACAACAAGAAAATTGTCTTTAGTATTATTTTTCTATCTAACAATTTAACTTATAACATGACAGTATGATAAAAATATAATTGGAAAAAAAAAACACTAAATTATTTTTTTATATTTTGTCTATCAAAAAAAAAAAAAAAAAAATTGCAGTAATTATAATACCAAATGACTGCTTGGCTTCGGCCATTTTTTTTTTTATTTAAAATTTTTTAATTTTTAAATTTTTTTTGATTTTTTAAATTTTTTTAATTTTGAATTAAAAAAAATACAATTCATTCAAACTGATTGTGCATTGATTAGTCAATTACAGATTTTTTTATTTTTTTATCCATTATTAAAAATAACAATCCTTTTTCCTGCGGCTTAAAATTTTTCAGTGGTCAATAAAGTTACATCAAGTTTTAAGTCGGACTTAATTTGATCGAATGAGATTCAAAAAAGAAATGTTTATTTAAAAAAGAAGGTAAAAAAAAAAAAATTAAAAGATAGTCATCTAAATTTCACAAAGAACTTTTAAAAAATAACTAATATTTTATTCTAATCAACTAAAAAATAAGAACAAAAAAAAAAATCTTTCTTTTGTTTTTTTTCTGTTGATACACACCTTCGTGTTCTAAAATAAAACTGAATTTAATTATTCACAGCAAAACATATGTTATTGTGATAACGAGAGTTGGTAGTGGATTCCTGTACAATTATATGCATGGGCTGGTTTAGCTCAGTCATTAGAGCATCCGTCTAGGAATCAAGGTTCTTGGTACAATATTGGTCTCCGACAACTTAGCCACCCTGTCGGTGGGGGTGTTACTGCTAGAATACACTGACTACACCTCTGCAGAGGGGTAAGATTTCTCTAACGGGGCCACGGGTGGCGACCCGTGATGCTTAAGGACGGAATCCTTGTGGATAAGCAGTCCATGACATGCAACACTCCACTTTGGCCCTATCTTGGGCTAGACGGGCGGTCAGAGAGGCTCCCTCTGATCAATCGGTTTGGCACGTCAAGCCCTAGCACCTATATGATTGCCCCAACCCTATTGCCCTTATGGCAAGTTCAAACCAGTTTTATCATATATGTGCTAGAAGGCGGTGACTGAGGGTCTTCTTGTCCTGGAAATGATGTTAAACTCTATCTGATGGTGAGGTTCCAGTTCTGGAGGTCTGGGGAATATGGAGCATCCCTTTATCACCATTGCTCCCTGTTCCACTTGTGACCCAGAGTGTTAGTACCTGTTAGGGTCCCATCTATAGGTTAAATAGAAGAATGTGTTTATAAAAAAAAAAAATATCCATTAGGAATTGATTTATTTCAAAACTTTGTTGGCATTAAATGAACCACTGAGGTTGATATGCCGTAAAACAAACCAAACCAAACCAAAACATGTGTTATTGTAATAACGAGGTTTGGTAATGGATTCCTGTACAATTATATGCATGGGCTGGTTTAACTCAGTCATTAGAATCATAAGGTTCCTGGTTCGATACCAGCACAGATTGGATAATCTAATCTGTGTGGTAAAGTGGGGAGCTGACGGTAGGTGTGGTGCTCCACCTCAGCAAAAAATCAATCTCCCTGGTCTAGCACTAGCAAAAAGGGGATAGACTCCCTCACTGTCCAGCTGATACCGACAATAGGTCACTCCACCAACTTTACTTAATTTATATTTGTATTTACTCAACCCATCTGCTATGAGTAGGATGTGACAGGGGTTCTCAAACTTTAAAATCCATAAACCCCTACAAAAATTTGATTGACATATCATGAACCCTCTCCTTATATACCCTAGTCCACCTTGCAGTCGTTTTGTTGCAACCAATTATGTAATTAATGAATTCTGCACAAACGTTTATGTAAAACTGTTAATTGTAAAATAACCATAAAATAAACAGTAAAGTAAGCATAACATGTAAAAAAGAGCTGCAAATATTTAATACTAACTTAATAACTTACCAAGGAAACACATTTCCTAATGTGATGGATGAAGCTGACGTCTTTTGATAAATTCATGAATTAAACTTTTGAAAATATATCAACATGAGCATGTTCTCCAGGATTCTTGTGGAATTAATTTCTTCTAATTACTAAGAAGGCTTAGCAGTTTCCAAAGACCCTTGTAGACCCCCAAATACTTACAGACCTCCTGAGTTGTTGTATAGACCCCAGGGAGTTTATGTAGACCACTTTGAGAAACCCTGGGTTAAATAGATAAAAAAATAAGTTTTAAAAATGTGAGTTAAAAAAAAATTGAATACCAACAAGAATGAATAAAACAAAACATCTTAAGCATAAAATAACCTAAGGGTTGACATGCCATAAAATCCAACCAACCAACCAACCTGTTTGCCCCAAGTAGAATGTGACACATGGTCACAAGTATGGGGCATCCAGTGAGGATCAAACTCGCTATTCAGTAGTAATGGATCTGCAAGACTAGCTTGCTAACCATTACACCATGATGGGACACTGAAGATAGGTATTTCCCCAATATGATCACTACCGGTAGGATGTGATGCAAAGTCACAGTGTATAATAAGCCCAGCTGACTGTGTATTTAATAGAATCTTCTCTTACATTATCCTGTGTCAAAAATGCTATCAAATATCATCATCATGTGCTGACAGCACAGATTCCCATGACTATCTCTCTCTCTCACCAACTGTCCCTATCACTCATCATTCCTGGCAAGTTAAATAGAAAAGAAATGTGTTTAAAAAAATGAGTTTAAAAAAATGTGTTAAAAAAATGAGTTTAAAAAATGTGTTTAAAAAAATGAGTTTAAAAAATGTGTTTAAAAAAATGTGTTTAAAAAATGTGTTTAAAAAAATGTGTTAAAAAAATGAGTTTAAAAAATGTGTTTTAAAAAATGAGTTAAAAAAAATGAGTTTAAAAAATGTGTTTAAAAAAATGTGTTTAAAAAAATGTGTTTAAAAAATGTGTTTAAATAAATGTGTTTAAACAAATGTGTTTAAAAATGAGTTTAAAAAATGTGTTTAAAAAAATGAGTTTAAAAAATGTGTTTAAAAAAATGTGTTTAAAAAATGTGTTTAAAAAAAATCAGTTTAAAAAATGTGTTTAAAAAAATGTGTTTAAAAAATGTGTTTAAAAAAATGAGTTTAAAAAAATGTGTTAAAAAATGTGTTTAACAAAAACTGAGTTTAAAAAATGTGTTTAAAAATGTGTTTAAAAAATGTGTTAAAAAAATGAGTTTAAAAAAATGTGTTTAACAAAAACTGAGTTTGAAAAAAAATTGAGTACCCATCAAAAATAAATAAAACAAAAATGTCTTTGGTATAAAATTACACAATTGGTTGACATGCTGTAAAACCCAACCGACCGACCGACCAACCAACCAACCAGCCTGGCAAGTCCTCTGCTCGACATCCAGTATCCACGCTGAGCTGATCAATGTAAATTTTTGTTGATCAACCCACTCTGGTGTGTCCATAAGTAGGAGTCTATAGGAGAATGTCATTTATGAGTTTGTCCTTACTTTTCCAGCATAGACTGTTATAGACAGATTATCGCTCATATGAAAATCTGATCTCTCTGATAAGAAAAAGTGAGAATTCAAGTTGTAGCCATGTCAGTGCAACTGTATGGCTGCACCACTTTAATGAAATTACTGGTAAAAAAGCTAGATGGGAACTATAGTACTGATGTCTTGAACAAATCCTGGAAGCAGTGCCCCCCCCCCAAAAAAAAAGCAGCACCCCACAAAAAAGCAGCACCCCACAAGAAAGAAGCTGTAGAACCACAGACCAATATGGTGTGGCTAAATAACGATCAATGTTATATTAGATCTTTACCTTTTTTAAAAAACTTATGTTTATATAGGTGGTATATATACCATTCTTCTGTAATGGTGGTATATATAAAATAAAAAAAATGGACTCTTATCAATTTTCGACGCATGAGTGTTCATTCAGTGAACAACCTGCACAGTGGTTTGTTTATAGTGGTGAAGGCTTGTGTTGGACCATTCCGCACTTTTTGGCACAGTCGATAGGAAAGAATTGGTGCACAAGAAATGCCACATAACCCAATCAACAACTGACCTCAGGAATTTTGAATTCAGAGTTTTCCCTCTCCTAGACTGGTTACCTACCCAAGCTTAAAGAGTCAAGTCTGCCCTACTATTTTACCCATAGCTGGAAGGAGAATATATGGATTCATACCTTTCCCAAGGGTATTAGTCCTATGTGAAATGTAAACAGCCTTGTCTAGGATTTGAACTCGGGTTGACAAGTCAATTTCTCATGACTAACCATCATGCCAAGCACCTCCATATATATATAAATATTCTGTATATATATATATAAAATTATATATATATATATATAAAATTATATATATATATATATATATATATAGACAGAGAGAGAATTATATATATATATAAGGGGCTGGGTTAGCTCAGTCGGTAGAGCGTTCGGCTAAAAACCACAAGGTTCCTAGTTCGATACCGGTCCCGCCAACTCAGCATATGAGTAGCACAGGGATCTGTGCGGTAAAGTAAGGAGCTGATGGTAGGTGTGGCACTCCACCTCCGATGCTAAAACAATCTCCTTGGTCTAGCGCTATTGAAAAGGGGATAGACTCCCTCGCTGACTGGCTAATACCGACTTTAGGCTGCCCCGTCGACTTTACTTTTTTTTATATATACATATATATACTATTATATTAGATGTTTACCTTTTTTTAAACCTATTTTGGTTCTTTTTTATTCGTTTATAAACAATACCCAAAATAAATAAGCTATTAATTTTTGTACTTCTCAAATAACATCTCAGTTTAAATTAAATTAGAAAACAAAAGAGTTGAGCATTTATATTCTAAACAAAGATATAAGTCAGTATTCAAAGGTGAATTTCATAAAACACAATTTATTCTTTGTTAAGTGGAAGATAATATATACAGAGTACAGTCTGCTACACCATTGAGGTCTATTTTTTGTTTTACTCAGTGTTGATTTTTACCAACTAAAATCATCCCTCGGGCAAATGGGGCTGTTGCCTGTAAGTCGTGTCTCCAGAACTACATAGTAAATTTGAATGTCAGCCTCTTTCTTGTTCATCTGTAAGGTTTGTATTTCCCGAATTGAACTTCCAAAACCATCTTTCAAATATTTATATGATTAGCTGTTCATGCTGATTGGTCTGACCAACCAATCAGAAACGAGCCACGGCAATATAAACACAATGTCGATGGTCGACCTCTTCCTTCTGTGAGGTTTTTGTATCTCCCGATTTGAACTTCTTGAACCATCTTTCAATTTAGTTTTGGCTGTTTGTTCCTTCAAAAGGTTCATTGAGATCATGAAATGTCTGTGCTGCATTGAATGGTTGGAGCATGATATTACGAATGTGGATATAATTTTTGATATGTAATCTAAAAAGAGAGGATTTTTTTATGAAACAAATTAAACAAACCACCAATTGTTATTGTTTTTATCGAATAAAATTTGTTGAAAAAAAGAATACTGCAATAATTATGCACCAACCCAATATTAATCGAAAAATTCTATCCCCGTCTGAGTTGAATCGTCGTTCATGTGTCACACTACATTTGCGACATGTTATTGGCCTGCAATTTGTTTTCTCTTTGTTTTTATTCCTTCTTTTACATTCAGTTCTGTTGTGGGGATTAAATAAAACTAAAATAAAAGTTAAAATAAAAAAAAACAACAAACTCTCATTGGCCTTTGCCGGAAGAACCCTCTGCGCATGTGTGATAAATAGGACTGACTCCCGACCCCCAAAAGAATATGTCGGCCATTCTAGTTTAGGCTGTAACTGGGTCTAGTCGCTCCTTGGCCAGGGGGATATCTTACCATGGGTGACTATGACCGGTGAAAAAAGCCTAAGTCATAAAACCACCTTCTGCCTTTGTCTCTTTCTTTTTCGATCCTTAAATTCATTCTTTTCAGTGCGACCACCAAATGAAATGGAGTACAAAGCAAAAACCATAAGAACGCACAACCAAAGTATCCAGATACCTTTTAACCTTAAAACACCCCAAACCTCTTCCTACCCCATAGAGTGCAGTAAAACGAATGTATAAGCACGTGTGTTTATTACCTCTGTAAGATATATCTTGTGTTCTCATTTTTACTAGCACTATGATGTGACAAAACTATTTCATATCGACATTTAGTAAAAAAAAATCCAACCAACCAACCAACCACATTTTCATGTTGCTCCGATTAAATGTGTTTTTCTAACGTCTCACAAAAATAGTCAACTCAAAAACTGAGTAAAGAATAAATTTGAAATTCTAGCTGAAATCAAACAAAATGGCCGCCAGATATTTTCTTCATTAAAACTGAATTACGAAAATTGGTCTCATTACTTAATTTCAAAATTTCAAATTACAGTGTTATTCAATTATGCAAAGTCTATTTGTATTAAATGATATTAACACCCAACCAGACTTGAATGTAAACGAAAATCAGGTAATTGCTCTTAAAATGAAAAATAAACTTCTCTAAAATTCAAGAATCTATATATTAATATGCTTGTTCCTTAATTTTCTAACTGTTATCATCTTGTAACATGCTCTGGTTAAAAACCAGACAGTCCAAATCAACCAAGATGAAATGCAAAAAATTGAAATCCTGAGTATCTGGTGTTGCTTATCCGCATAATTCTTATTTCTTATGAGTCTTATCACCTCAGCTAGATAATGGACTATTCCATTTTTATCATAAAGAAAGGGAAGAAAATGACATGCTAAACAGAAAAAATATAATAAGAAAGAAAGAAAGAAAGATAATTCTTATTTCTTATGAGTTTGTCACCTCAGCTAGATAATGGACTATTCCGTTTTTATCATAAAGAAAGGGAAGAAAATGACATGCTAAACAGAAAAAATATAATAAGAAAGAAAGAAAGAAAGATAATTCTTATTTCTTATGAGTTTTCACCTCAGCTAGATAATGGACTATTCCGTTTTTATCATAAAGAAAAGGAAGAAAAGGACATGCTAAACAGAAAATATGATAAGAAAGAAAGAAAGAAAGAAATAAAGAAAGAAAGTAGGAGAAAGATAGAGAGAGGAGGTTAACGCTAATCTGTTCCAATTGAACATAATGGAAAGAAAGAAAAAAGGTGTGTGAGAGAGAGAGAGTTAAATCAAGATTATTATACATTTTACATATTGAAGTATTTAGCAATAGCTCTTAAGTAAAAATATCAAATGTTGCAATAATTAAATCATTATATTGTGGTATATGCACAGGTACAATTGTAAAGCCGAGATGGCTAAATAGCCATCACAGCTTTACCTTTAAATGGTGAGGCAATACACAATGATTGTACTGTTTAACTCTTAACATCCTTTTGTTTAATGGTACATCAACCTTCATGGATTATTTAACTCTTAAAGTCCTATACCACCTCATTCCACCCGACCAGAAGTCACATTTATTTTCCTAATCTTCCCCAAACGATAGCCTTTGTTTAAATGTAATATTAAACATATTTAGAAGTCTTTGATTTAAGGAAAATAACAGGTAACTTTAAATGAAAAGGCCATTTTTAGCCATTTTTTGATAAATCCTTAAAGGAATGGGGCTCTGGACTTAAAGAACACGCAAAAGAGGACGAGAATGAATTTCTTTAATTGTCATGTGACTGTCCATGCCAATTCTCCAAGGGAGACAACTATTTATTGTCTCCCAACACAACAGAAAAAAATATCTTCAGTTATAAGATAATTATTACTGATAATACAGGTTGGTTGGTTGGTTGGTTGGTTGGTTATTTTTTAATGGCATATCAACTCTTGTGGGCTATTTAATGCCAAATCTGTTTTATTTTTTTGTATATATGATTTCTCAGCAAATAATTTGTAGATAGATATTTTAGTTTTGTTTTGTTTTTATAAATGGCAATGAAAGGGTATTCCAATTTCCCTAGAGTTCCAAAATCAGAACCTCACCATTAAATGTTGTTTAAAGTCATTGTTTGTTTTGTTTTACGGCATATCAACCTCGGTGGGTTATTTAATGCCAACAAAGTTTTTAAATAAATACATTCATAATGGATAATCAATTTTGTTTATAAACTCGTATTTTCCTATTTAACCCATAGATGGGAGCCTAACAGGTACTACCATTCCCGGTCAGAGTAGACCAGGGAGCAATGGTGATGAAGGGATGCTCCACATTCTCCAAACCTCCAGAACTGGAACCTCACCATCAGATAGAGTTTAAATGTCATTCCCAGGACAAGATGACCCTCAGCCCTAGCCTTCTAGCACCCATATGATAAAAAGGGTTGGGGCATTAGGGTTGGGGCAATGATGTAGGTGCTAGAGCTTAACGTAACCAGCCCATTGATCCGAGGGGGCCTCTTAAAGTCATACCCAGGATTTACAGATATATATTTACCAACACCTCCACATGAGTATGACGTGATACATTGTCATTTTTTTAAGTGAAGTTTAACAGGTTTGAATTCATTTGCTCTACTATTTACACATGGAGGGAGAATAGTTGGATTCATACCTTTCCCAGACTAACTGATATATATATATATATATATATATATATATATATATTTCAGAGAAATACATTGAAAGTTGATTGATTTGTAGGATGTAAAACTTAGAAAAATAGCAATAGGTATTTTTTTTTTCTTTCCTTTTCTTTCTTTTTTTTTTTTTTTTCCTTTGCTTTTCAGTAAGAAAGAAATTCAGAGGAATTACAAACCGTGAGGGGGGGGTTCGAAAATTCCTGGTCCCACCTTTCGAAAGGTTAAGGCTTGAGGTGTTGAAAAGAAGCAGTTGGTGGAATTGTTTCTGCACACAAAGGATGGGTTGGATGTGGGAAATATATAAGGACTCAAGGATTCTCAATTGGAGATCACTGTTAGAACCGTGGAGGATAGAAAACATGGCTGGATGGTACGCTCGAGCGCATGTGGGGTAACTTAACAAGTGTTGACCAATGGCAGATGGAGAGTTTATATCGGCAGTGGTAGGACAGTCCAACTTGCCAGAACGAATATTAGAGGGTATATGTTGCTTAATCCGGGATTCTAATATATATAGTCCATATATATATAGTATTTGTGGAAAAAGTGACTTACCAGTGAAAATGGTCACAATGGTTAGTTGATGCAAGTTTCACAATGATAACACAGCGATATAACAAATATAAAGTGCTCAATACGTTAGTAGAGCAAATTTATTATCATAAAGGTACACTGTAATAACCTACTCGAGTTTCACCATAAGGATCTTCAAGGTTAAATCCACTGGATTAATCAAGATATTGATTAATTGCAGTCGATTTATATATATATATATATATATATATATATATATATATATATATAATGGTTTGGAGGTTGGTTTTGAAGGCTATCACAATGCAAAGAAAAAGTAAGGTAACAATGGTTTTGTTTGTTAACCTGTGATTTATTCTTAATATTAATATTTTGAGATAAAATCTCTTCTTCAGAAGAACAGTGGAACTGAAGTAGTTGTCGTCTTGCTATGGCATTTTTAGTTAAATTTGAACTAAAAATGCCATAGCAAGACGACAACTACTTCAGTTCCACTGTTCTACTTCTGAAGGGATTTTATCTCGAAATATTAATATCAAGAATAAATCACAGGTTAACAAACCTTGTTACCTTATTTTTTCTTTACACCTGCATTGTGATAGCCTTCAAAACCAACTTCCAAACCAATATATACACAATGCTTCAAGCAAATTATAAAACGCTTTTATATATATATAAAATAATCCAAATGACTGGTAAGAAAGACATGATTCTATTTGGGATCATCAAAATCCTATTGTACATCCATACTGTATGCTCTTGTAGGTGCAAACTTATAGACTTATACAAGGATTTTTATAAATCCCTAAGAGAGCTCAATGTATAATAACTAATAAATCAATTATGTACAAAGCAATATTTAACTTTCAAAGAAAGAAAAACTTAACAAACCATCATTCAACTATAATAAATTTATTTTGACCAGAAAATCAAAATGAGTCTAGTCTTATCAGATAGATTTAACAAAATACTTTGTAATTTATATATATATATATATATATATATATATATATATATATATATATATATTTATCAAAAAGTTACTACCACATTTTTACTGCAGTAGCATAAGTAGTTAATCCAAAAGGGCTCAATATATCTCATAAAATATAGAGCATTTATAGTTGTAGAAAAGTTTTAAACTAAAAAAATGGAACAACCTTAGCTAGCTCTATTTGGAATTTAAAGCATAAAAATATAACGCCTATTATTAAATGGGAAATATTAAAGAGATCAAATATCTGACGAAGTTTAACTGATCCATATTTCTTGTGTTTACAAGAAAAGTTAGCGATAATTATATTCTTGGGTAGGAAAAATTTATTAAATAAGAAAGATGAATTTCTGGGGAAATACCACCACAGATTGCATAACTCATTAGTGTATTATTAAGATTAATATAGATATAATGTAAGATATGCACTAATTATTACAAAAAGAAAAACTCTAACTTAATAGATTTATCAGAAGATTTGAATTTCAGAAGTACACATAAGTAAGATATAAACAAGATGAATAATAAAAAAAGAGGATAGGAGTAAAAACAGCTGATAGATAGAATTACAAATTACTTTTGCAGGGTGAGCATATGGGAAAACTATTTTAATTTCAAAGGAAAAAAGTTTAGTTTTAAAGACTAAAAGTTTATTTTACAAGACAGGGAGAGAAATAATAAAAATAATTCTAAACCAGACAAGTATATATAATATTAGCAACCTATAATTTTTTTAGTTCTCCTGAGGAAGGTGTATCTTGAACGCCGAAACCGTGGTAGAGAGAAAAACTTTTCTACAACTAAAAACTCCAAATACTAGAAGCTTTATACATAAAACAATATAAACCATCCTTAAACAAAATTAATTTCCAATGCAGTACTCACATTTTAAAATGCCTATAACACTTTTCCTATCAACTCTCTTCCTTTCAGCCTCCACATCCATTAATATATATATATATATATATATAGAGAGAGAGAGAGAGAGGGATAGATATTAACACACACACACACACACACACACACACATATATATATATATATATATATATATATATATTATATATATATATATATATTTTATAAAAAAAGAAGAAAAATTTTTTCTGAGAACAAAATACATTTTGCGGACCTTCTTTTTTTATAAAATATTTAATTTTTCTCCCGTTGGAACCAGAACAACATTTTATATATATATATATATATATATATATATATATGTGTGTGTGTGTGTGTGTGTGAACAGAGATAGATAGTTATATCATTGGCACAGATTTATCACCAAAGCCCATATAATTATATATTGGTAGGTAAGAGGTTAAATATATTTTTAAGAGAATTTGATGATAAAAAAAAACGGTTTCCCTGCTGACTTTGACCATTCAACCAGAAATTGTGAAATATTAACCTCTCCTTTCTCTACTTTTACCTTTTCCTTTTTCAGGGAGTTGAATATAAATCACAATTGAATTAATTACAGACAATCTTCAAAAGAAGAAGAACGGTGCAGCTCAAATGGAGGTTGAATAATGAACCTGTGATAGGTTGGTTAGAGGTGATTTTTATGGGAAATGTAACATCAAAGAAAGAAGCAAGAACAGTACAAATAACAAACAAAGACGTTTGAGTCGTAAGAAAATTGTCCTTTATATGTGTACTAGAAGTGGCTATCTGGTGTCGTCTGGGAAGAGGGGGAATGGGCAAAAAATTTAATCTCGCAGATCCATTATTAATGAATCACGAGATGGATTCTTTATCAGAGGATTACCAAGGATCCAATTCCACTGGATAAGTGCTCTTGCTTAAAGCCGACAGGATGGCCCATAAGATTGTAACAATATATGTATAGATTATTAATTATATCAAATGAACAAGTTACAAAGATGTGGTTTATTAATGAATTTTCCTTTTTTTATAAGGTGTTATCAATGTTAAAAGCTTACTTGTCTTTTTAGTACTTAATTAGTACAATATTACTTAAAAAGTTAAAAAAATGGAAGTAGTAGTAGTAGCAACACGACAGCTCAGTCAATTTTTTCTTTTCATTTTTTTTTCATATTAAATCTACATTTTTACTGATTCAAAGTTGTAGTAAATATTTCATTGTACAGGATAAACAATCATTTATTTAATCTATTTTTTTATTATATAATTTTTATGAACAGTTTAAGAATTAATCACTTAATTACACTTTTGACATCAAAATTACGGTGAGTTGATTTACATTTTTGCCTATAGGAGAAATAGGTGCCTAAATTAAAACAAAGTTTGCATTTTGGGGTACGACAATACAATATGCAGGTGCATGTTTTCTCAGAGTGAGACACAGAAATGCATATATTAGCGCTACATTCTTTCCAGGAACTGACAATGCCTTAAATCTGCCAGGGTGAAATTGACTAGAACTGATCTCAACATTGATGACAACCATCCACTGATAACACCAGACAGATTGTACCACACTCACCAGTTCTTAGAGCATCATACTCTACAACTGATCCCTTCGCTTACCTGTGCAAAGTTCGATAGGAAAATAAAGTTTTAGTATGTACGTCCTGAGAAATGGATTCCTGATGTTGAATGCAGAGGCACGATGATGGTAGATAGTAGTAAATGCTGACTCAGAAAGTTGAAGTTATGTTTTGGTAATCAGCAAGTCGAATCGTTTGCTCAAGGTTAATTCTGAGACATCTGTTTCTTCAATTGAAAAACTGGTGATCGCTAAAGTTGTTGTCATCGGCTGTGGAGATGACGGTAGATAGAAGTAAATGCTGACTCAGAAAGTTGAAGTTTTGTTTTGGTAATCAGCAAGTCGAATTGTTTGCTCAAGGTTAATTCTGAGACATCTGTTTCTTCAATTGAAAAACTGGTGATTGCTAAAGTTGTTGTCATCAAATGTGGAGTGTCGTTTAGCACTGTCTCAAAGATAAATGGAATCTGAATTTGTTGATTTTTTTGTCTGTTAAATATCTCTCAGGTGGATCGGATTTTGATATTTTTATTTTGGCGCTACAGCGCGGACGTAGTTTTAAGCACCAGTTTGTCAAATCGAACTCTGACAAATGTATAATCTGTTAAGTTTTTATGGGCCATCCTTTGGGCTTCAAGCAAGAGCGCTTGTCCAGTGGAATTGGATACTTGGTAAAGAGTCCTTCGATAGTGAATCCTTTGGTTCCCCTGGTAACGAGTCCTCAGTTCCTTCATCGATAGTTGTAAGTTCCTCCTCAATGATTGCAAGTGTACTGTGGCAAGTAACAGTTTTTAAGTAAATGTATCAGCCACGCAGTATGGCTTGTTGATTGGCTTGAGGAGTAAACCACGTGACCTAGACTAGTCTATAAATTCAGGTGGGGAATTAGAGCACACTTTATATACACAAAATTTTCGGACCATATGACCTTTAGGCACCCCTTTCGCTTTGCTGATTCATAAGTACATCTTTTTCATTTACACCGTCAACATCCAGTTGTTGGTTAGGGGTTAGGGTTAGGGTTAGGGGTTAGTTTTATAATTTAAAAAAAACTCTAAAAATCGTCTGTTAACAAACAACCGGATATTGACAGTGTAAATGAAAAAAATGTACTTATGAATCAGCAAAGCAAAAGGGGTACCTATGGTCATATGGTCCAAATATTCCAACATAATCTATTTTCCTTAAGTTTGGAAAGAGAATTGTGTTAGTATGATTTTTATGTTTATCCTTATTTCAATATATATATATATTTACCAACCCCTCCGCACGAGCAGGATGTGACACAAGGTCAATTTCTTAAGCGGAGTTCAACAGGTTTGAATTCAGAGTTTTCCTTCTCCTAGATCAGTTTGCCTATCCAAGGTTGAAGAGCCCAGTCTGCCCTACTATTTATCCATAGCTGGAGGGAGAGTAGGATTCATACCTTTCCCAAGGGTATTAGCGCAAAGTGAAATGCAATTACCACATCCAGGATTTGAACTCGGGGCGACGAGTCCATTTCCCATGACTTTAACCATTACACCACACGCTTCCTACATCCTTATTTCAATATAAAATACTGTCTAGTCAGACTGGTCATCATAAAGTAACATATGTTAATGATGTCAACATATGAATAGACAAAGCATGAAAAGTTATTGGCAGGTTATTAATCATATCGAAATCTGATCTCTCTGAAAAAATAAAATAGAATTTCTTCTGTCACGAGCAGGATGCTACACAAGGTCAATTTTTAAGTAGAATATAACCTCACTCAATAGAGCATCCGCCCAGGAACCACAACATTCTGAGTTCAATATGGACCCCTGCCAACTAAGCGTATGAGTAGCACAGATTGGATCTCTGTGGTAAAGTGGGGAGCTGATAGTAGTTGTGGCACTCCATGCAAAAGCAATCTCCCTGCTCTTGCGCTAGTGAAAAGGGGATTGACTCCCTTTCTGCCCGGCTGATACTGACAGTTAGCCACTCTGCCAATTTTACTTTTACTATTACAACTGATTTGAATTCAAAGAATGGTTGGATTCATGCCTTCCCTAAAGGTATTAGCACTATGTGAGATGATATTAGTGCTATGTGAAATGGATTCCTACCTTTCCCAATGATATTAGCACTATGTGAGATGTATTCCTACCTTTCCCAATGGTATTAATGCTAAGTGAGATGGTATTAGTGCTATGTGAAATGGATTCCTACCTTTCTCAATGGTATTAGCACTATGTGAGATGGTATTAGTGCTATGTGAAATGGATTCTTACCTTTCCCAATGGTATTAGCACTATGTGAGATGGTATTAGTGCTATGTGAAATGGATCCATACCTTTCTCAATGGTATTAGCACTGTGTGAGATGGTATAAGTGCTATGTGAAATGGATCCATACCTTTCCCAGTGGTATTAGCGTGATGTGAAAATGTAAACATCTTCATGCAGGATTTGAACTTGGGTAGCCGAGTCCATTTCCTTTAATGATAACCATTATGCTACAAGCGCCTCCACACTGTGTTGAAGTATCTATTTACCCAGTCTCACTGCCATGAGCAGGATGCGACTGTTGCGTAGCGCCTTCTTCACTACTCTGAATCGTATTCGTTGCTGGTATACTGCAGGTGTCATCTCTAACCCTTAGACGATATATGTAGGGGTCGCTTAAAGAAGACACAAGACATCTGTATCTAGTAGGAGATTGAACTTTTTATTTCTTTAATTCCCTCGTGGTGCGTGTGGGTAGTGAGCTTGACAACGGGAACTACTAATGTTGCAGGCTGGCGATCGGGAGGTGGAAGGTGGTGGGCGCGCCTCACTGCCCGCGATGGACCATGAGAATCGGTCACTCTGTTCGCCGTCTCCTCCTCTGTTCATTGGGTCGAACCGTCTTGCCTTTTGTATATCTCAAATGCCTACGCGCCTCCTTTGTTTGCGTTTTATCAACGATCAAATCTATTTCTGGCATCTTAACCCCTTTGTCTCTCTGACCGGAAGGCCTCACTTCCGCTTTTTAACTTCTTCTGGAAAAGTCCTTTGTTACCTTCCGAATTTTTCACGCCAAAATAAATGCGACGATCATTAAACCATAACAGCGACACAAGGTCATTTTTTTGAAGCAGAGTACAGCTGGTTTGAATTTAGTGTTTTCCATCTCCTAGACTGGTTACCATAACAAAGTTAAAGAACCCAGTCTGCCCTATTATTTACCCATAGTTGAGGAGGGGGAGAATAGTTGGATTTTGGTTAAGCTCAGTCAGTAGAGCATTCGCTTAGGAATTGCAAGGTTCCGGGTTCGATACCATCCCCACCAACTCAGTGCATGAGTAGCACAGCCTGGGTTATCGGATCTGTATGGTAAAGCATCTGGGAGCTGATGGCAGGTGTGGTGCTCCACTTCAGCAGAAAACTATCTTTCTGGTCTAGCACTAGCACTAGCAAAAAGGGAATAGACTCCCTCACTGTTTGGCTAATACCGACAATAAGCCACTCCACAAACTTATGCCTTTACCAAGGGCATTAGCAGTAATTTGAATTCAGTTGGTTGGTATGTTTTTATGACATGTCAACCCTTGCTGGATTATTTTATGCCAAAGCTGTTTTTGTTTTATTCATTCTTGTTGGGTATTCAATTTTTTTTTCAAACTCAGTTTTTTTAAAACTCATTTTTTCTATTTAACCCATAGATGGGACCCTAACAGGTATTACCACATCAGAGTGGACCTGGGAGTAATGGTGATGAAAGGGTATTCCACACTCCTCAGAGCTCTAGAATTCGAACTTCAGCACTAGATGCAGTTTAACATCATACCCAGGACATTAAGACCCTCAGACACCTCCTTCTAGCACATATATGATAAAAAGATTAAAGGTTTGCCATAAGGGCAAAAGGGCTGGGACAATCATATAGATGCTAGGGATTTCTGTGATCAACTGATTGATTAGAAGGGGCCTCTCTGACCACCTGTCTAACCTAAGTTAGAGCTAAAGTGGCGTGTTGCATGTCATGGACTGCTCAGCCACCAGGATTTCGTCCTTAAGCATCATGGGTTGCCACCCATGGCCAACAGGTAGCTCCATTGGGGAAGGAGTCTTACCCCTATGATGAGGTGCAGTCAGTGTATTCTTCTGTCCGAGCTGACAGGGTGTTTGAACTTGGGTCGCCAATTTCATTTCCTATGACTATAACCGTTACGCAACAGGCACCTCCACACTGTGTTGAAGTAAGTAGTGCTACTGATTAACCACAGTTTATTTTCATTTTGGAAAATATATCACCTTAGAAATTCGTAGACGAGTTTAGGAGAAGGAGGAGGAGCTCTCAAAGGAGTTTTGACGAACAAGAAGAGAACCCCTTTGGGTTGAATTCAGTTTTCTTTCTCCTAGACTGGTTGCCATACCATGGCTAAAGAGTCCAGTCTGCCCTACTATTTACTCATAGCTGGCGGGAGAATAGTTGGATTCGTACCTTTACCAAGGGTATTAGCACTAAGTGAAATGCAAATAACTGTGTCTGGGATTTGAACTTGTCTTGTGTCCATTTCCTACGATGGTAACCATTACACCACACACCTCCACATTTTATATAAGGTAGGTATTAACAAAGTGTGTGCTGATTTTCACTTTAAAAACTAATTAAATCAATTATTTAAGGTCAATTTTTGTTTTAGTCAAAAAGTACTAACATAATGAGTATCAGTAAAAAAAAAAGGCAAAATGATATTACATGTGTAATCAATTTTTAATACATTTTAAACATTAAATTCTGACAAAAATTTGACTAAAATGGGCACTTTTTGTGAAGTAAATTACATACTAAAACAAACACATTATTTAAGCTTCTAAAACACTTATAACAGTTTCTTCTAAGAAATCAATGACAAAAAACATTAAATACACTATGTACAGAAAAATTTACTAACTTTTGATTATTTTCATTTTAAATGAAAATATATTTTTTTGTTCCAACCACACGGAAAAAAAAATAAAAAAAATCTTGTCTTTTGTTTACAAAAGTCAGCAAGAAAACTTTAAAATATGGTGGCTGATAAGTGCCGAGATTGATAAACAAAAGAAATTATCAAAAATCAAGGAATTATCTGATTTTAATAAAATTTTCAGTGTTTACTTATTACTGAATGAATTCTTTCTTTTAAATTTCTGAATAGTCTCAGTCAAAGTAATTCAATGGAAATAAATCAAAATTCTTTAAAATAAATATGACCGTTTGCGCCATCTGTATGCGCCTTCAAAGCAACAATTTATATACCTGATTAATAGATAAAATTCATTTAAAAATATAACTCACTTAATTTTAAGTTTTAAATTTCATATTTCTAGATTCTAAAAACAATATCTATTAATAACAAGCCTATTTTAGTATGGTTATCCAATATTTTTTGAGAAAATTCAATTGAAAAGTTAGGCCCCCATCCTTTTAAATAGAACAAATATCAATGTATAATTTTTTCACTGATATCCTAAAAGACGATTATATTTCATATACAACAGGGTAAAAAAATCCAACATTTTTTTCATTTTATTTTTTTAATATTCAGATTTTTGGTACTTATTTTCTACCAAAATCGCTCCTTTATTTAAAAAAAATGCATACCTTTGGTCTTTTGTCTTTTTATTTATACTGCAATTAGTTTCACTTTATATAACCCCACCGATATTTGCGCCCCCAAAATAGGGGGGGGGCAAATTAAGTGACCTGAAAAAAATAAGAAAGTTTTTAAATAAAATAACTGATGCGTTATAAAATTCATTTATTGATAAATCAACATTGAAAATTTAATTAAAATCGAATAATTCCCTGAGTTTTTTTTGTTTTTTTCAAAAAAATTACCCCCCCTGTAAATTGATTTTGTAAAATACGTCTATGACGTCACAATTGTTGGTATATAAGGCAAGGTAAGACCCTGGAGGAAAAAGAAAATATCATAGAGTTAATTATTCAAACAATTCTACTTCTTTTCAACCCGAAAATTAATTAATAAAAATAAACAGACCATGAAAACTATTTAGGTTATAACAATATTAAGGCATCCATTTTTTTAAGTGACAAAAGTCAGTGATAAATGTCCTTCTCTAATATTGTGTAAGTTAACTTCCTCTTTTTAAAGAGAAAAAAGTCCAAAAGGAGTGGAAGTATTTTCCTATTTCGACAGTTAGAGGATTGTCGTGTATAGTATATATATTCCAAAAATAAATTCAACGTGACCATCACTCTCTTGAGTAATAAACAATCTTATAAGTTAATATAATAAGTAAGCTAGACTTTGGATCCGTATCACCTTAAGCATTATCATTCACACACACATGATTGCGGTGAGTGTGTCTGTTGATTGTTTGGATCTCCCTCT
>CM042163.1:51651167-51681167 GCA_023376005.1 Doryteuthis pealeii
GAGAGAGATAGTCTCAATTGTACCCTACCAGCTGAATTTTAGTGTTATTATTAGAATAATAAAAAACACTCGTCAGGCATGTAAAAATTAATTTTTGAAATTTTGCCTGAGAAGTTAAATTTAATGTCGAGGTCGTATCATTAGTAGTAAAAGTAAAATCATAAATTTATTAAGGATAAAAAAAAAGATAAAAATTTGAATTGGAAACTTAGTTTGTCCCTCTCAATATGTTGCATGCTATTATTGTATTTATTGATAATTATTTTGAATATTTTAGCACATAAATTTTTACACCAAATATTGATATTTATTTATTCGTAAACTTTTTAGTTAAGCTCTTGATAGTGAAAAAATGACTATTTCTTGTTTGTAAATATTTTCTTGTTAAAACTCTGTATGTTAGATAAATTGTAATGTACATTAAATAAACTATATAGAATATTTCATACTGGGATGTATTCTTAAAACTTGTTTTAAAAAACAATAAGGTTGTCTGAAGCGACTATTCAATTTAAGTGTTATAATAATATATATTCACACCTCCACAGAAGCAGGATGCGACCAAGGTCAATTTCTTAAGCGAGTTAAAGGTTGAATTCAGTAGTTTCGCTTTACCTGACTGGTAATAGCCTATGGTCAAGAGTCAGTCTGCCCTACTAGATGGATTTCATACCTTCCCAGGGTATTAGCGCATGGGTAATGCAACAGTTCGATCCAGGAAATTGAAACTCGTGTTGACGAGTCATTTCCTAGATCTAAACCATGACCAGCCTCCATAAGAGTGTATATAATATAAGGTTGTTTTTAGTATTGATGATTTGGGTATGTGACGTAAGTATGACATAGTTTTGGTTGCAGGCAAATAGAACTGAATTCATTATAATAATTGAATTGTTCATCAATAGGTTAGGTTAGTTTAATTATTGTTGGTTATCTATGATGTTATTTCATATTAGGTTATAGATTATATAATATATAAATTAATGTTTTTTTTAATATAACCCCCCAAATGAAAATTATACAATATAACAACTTTTTTATATATATATATATATATTATATATATATATATATATATATAAGTAAAAGTCGTTGGGGTGGCTAAAGTTGGTATCAGCAGATAGTGAGGGAGTCTATCCCTTTTTCATTGGGACTAGTCAAGGAATTGTTTTTTAGTGTCTGAGGTGGAGTGCATCCTACCACCAGCTCCTCGCTTTAAACTGCACAGATATCTGTGCTGCTCATCCCGTGAGTTGGTGAGGGCCAGTATCGAACCAGGAAACTTGCAATTCTAGACAAGTCTACCCGACTGGAGCTAAACTGGCCTTTACATAAATTACAAACTTTAGAGATTTAAACAAAATTATTTAAAATTCAAATGAAAAAGAATGAAAAGTGTACGAGGCTGGCTCCTGTTGTAATTTGAGGGAGATTTATTAAAAAAAAAGCTGAAAAATCAGGAGTGCATAGCTTGAAGAATACCAAATATGATCACTGTTAAACATGAGCAACTAATAAGATTTGTTTTGTTTATTGTTTTATTTTTGTTGATCAATTTTAATTAGACACCCCTGGTGACACACAAGATTGTCTTTAGTATTATTTTTCTATCTAACATTTAACTTATAAATGAAGTATGATAAAAATATAATTGGAAAAAAAAAACTAAATTATTTTTTTATATTTTGTCTATCAAAAAAAAAAAAAAAAATTGAGTAATTATTAATACCAAATGACTCTTGCTTCGGCATTTTTTTTTTTTATTTAAAATTTTTTAATTTTTAAATTTTTTTTGATTTTTTAAATTTTTTTAATTTTGAATTAAAAAATACAATTCATTAAACTGATTGTGCATTGATTAGTCAATTACAGATTTTTTTATTTTTTAATCCTTATTAAAATAACAATCCTTTTTCCTGTGCGGCTTAAAATTTTTCAGTGGTCCATAAGTTACATCAAGTTTTCGTCGGAATAATTTGATCGAATGAGATTCAAAAAAGAATGTTTTATTTTAAAAAGAGTAAAAAAAAAAAATTAAAAGATAGTCATTAAATTTCAAAAGAACTTTTAAAATAACTATATTTTATTCTAATCAACTAAAAAATAAGAAAAAAAAAATTTTCTTTTTGTTTTTTTTCTGTTGATACACACCTTCGTGTTCTAAAATAAAATGAATTTAATTATCAACCAGCAAACATATGTTATTGTGATAACGAGAGTTTGGTAGTGGATTCCTGTAAATTATAATGCATGGGCTGGTTTAGGCTCAGTCATTAGCGATGCCGTCTAGGAATCAAGGTTTTGGTACAATATTGGTCTCCGACAATTAGCCACACCTGTGGTGGGGGTGTTATGTAGAATACACTGACTACACCTCTGCGAGGGGTAAGATTTCTCTAACGGGGCAGGGTGGCGACCGTGATGCTTAAGGAGGAATCCTTGGGATAAGCAGTCATGCATGCAACTCCACTTTGGCCCTATCTTTGGCTAGACGGGCGTCAGAGAGGCTCTCTCTGATCAATCGGTTTGGCACGTCAGCCCTAGCACTATATGATTGCCCAACCTATTGCCCTTATGCAAGTTCAAACAGTTTTATATATATGTGCTAGAAGGCGGTGACTGAGGGTCTTCTGTCCTGGAAATGATTGTTAAACATTATCTGATGGTGAGGTTCCAGTCTGGAGGTCTGGAATATGGAGCATCCCTTTTCCCATTGCTCCCTGTTCACTTGTGAACCAGAGTGTTTGTACTGTTAGGGTCCATCTATAGGTTAATAGAAGAATGTGTTTATAAAAAAAAATATCCAATTAAATTGATTTATTTTCAAAACTTTGTTGGTAAAATGAACACTGAGGTTGATTGCGTAAACAACCAAACAAACCAAAACATGTGTTATTGTAAAACAGGTTTGGTAATGGTTCCTGTGCTAATTATACTGGGCTGGTTTAACTCAGTCATTAAGAATCATAGGTTCTGGTTCGATACAGCAAGATTGATAATCTATCTGTGTGGTAGATGGGGAGCTGACGGTAGTGTGGTGCTCCAACCTCAGCAAAAAATCATCTTCCCTGTCTAGCACTAGCAAAAAGGGGATAGACTCCCTATGTCCAGTGATAACGACATAGCTTCCTCTCCACCAATTTACTTAATTTATATTTGTATTTTCAACCATTCTGCTATGAGTAGGATGTGACAGGGGTTCTCAAACTTTAAAACCATAACCCTACAAAATTTGATTGACATATATGAACCTCTCTTATATACCCTAGTCACCTTGCAGTCGTTTGTTGCAACCAATTATGAATTATGAATTCTGCAACAACGTTTATGTAAAACTGTTAATTGTAAAATAAACATAAATAAAAGTAAAGTAAGCATAACATGTAAAAAAGGCTAAAAATTTAATACTAACTTAATAACTACCAAGGAAAACACATTTCCTAATTTGATGGTGAGAAGTGACGTCTTTTGATAATCATGAATTAAACTTTTGAAAATATATCAACATGAGCATGTTCTCAGGATTCTTGTGGAATTAATTTTTCTAATTACTAGAAGGCTTAGCAGTTTCCGACCTTGTAGACCCAAATACTTACAGACTCCTGAGTGTTGTATAGACCAGGGAGTTTATGTAGACCACTTTGAGAAACCTGGGTTAAATAGATAAAAAATAAGTTTTAAAAAAATGTGAGTTAAAAAAAAATTGAATACAACAAGATGAATAAAACACATCTTAAGCATAAAATAACCTAAGGGTTGACATGCATAAAATCACCAACAACAACCTGTTTGCCCCAAGTAGAATGTGACACATGGTCACAAGTATGGGGCATCAGTGAGGATCAAACTCGCTATCTCAGTAGTAATGGATCTGCAAGACTAGCTTGTAACCATTACACCATGATGGACCTGAAGATAGGTATTTCCCCATATGATCACTACCGGTAGGGATGTGATGCAAGTACAGTGTATAATAAGCCAGTGACTGTGTATTTATAGAATCTTCTCTTACATTATCTGTGTCAAAAATGCTATCAAATATCATCATATGTGCTGACAGAACAGATTCCATGACTATCTTCTCTCTCTCACAATGTCCTATCATCATCATTCCTGGCAAGTTAAATAGAAAGAAATGTGTTTTAAAAAATGAGTTTTAAAAATGTGTTAAAAATGAGTTAAAAAATGTGTTTAAAAAAATGAGTTTAAAAAATTGTGTTTAAAAATGTGTTTAAAAATGTTTTAAAAAAATGTGTTAAAAAATGAGTTTAAAAAATGTGTTTTAAAAAATGAGTTAAAAAAATGAGTTTAAAAATGTGTTTAAAAAAATGTGTTTAAAAAATGTGTTTAAAAATGTGTTTAATAATGTGTTTAAAAATGTGTTTAAAATGGTTTAAAATGTGTTTAAAAAAAATGAGTTTAAAAATGTGTTTAAAAAATGTGTTTAAAATGTGTGTTTAAAAAATGTGTTTAAGTTTAAAAAATGAGTTAATGTGTTTAACAAAAATGAGTTTAAAAATGTGTGTTTAAAAAATGTGTTAAAAAAGAGTTTAAAAAATGTGTTTTACAAAATGAGTTTGAAAAAATTGAGTACCCATCAAAATAAATAAAACAAATGTCTTTGGTATAATTCAACAATTGGTTGACATGCTGTAAACCGACCGACCGACCCGAACCAACAAAGCCAGCCTGGCAAGTCTCTGCTCGACATCCAGTATCACGCTGAGCTGATCAATGTAAATTTTTGTTGATACCCACTCTGGTGTGTCCATAAGTAGGAGTCTATAGGAGAATGTCATTTTATGAGTTTGTCCTTACTTTTCAGCATAGACTGTTATAGACAGATTATCCGTCATATGAAAATCTGATCTCTCTGATAAGAAAAGTGAGAATTCAAGTTGTGCCATGTCAGTGCAACTGTATGGCTGCACCACTTTAAATGAATTACTGTAAAAAACTAGATGGGACTATAGTACTGATGTCTTGAACAAATCCTGGAAGCAGTGCCCCCCCAAAAAAAAGCAGCAACAAAAAAACAGCACCCAAGAAAGAGCTGTAGAACCACAGACAATATGGTGTGGCTAAATAACGATCAATGTTATATTAGATCTTTACTTTTTAAAAAAACTTATGTTTATATAGGTGGTATATATACATTCTTCTGTAATGGTGGTATATAAAATAAAAAAATGGACTCTTATCAATTTTCGACGCAATGAGTGTTCATTCAGTGAACAACCTGCACAGTGGTTTGTTTATAGTGGTGAAGGCTTGTGTTGGATCCATTCCGCACTTTTTGGCACAGTCGATAGAAAGAATTGGTGACAAGAATGCCACATACCAATCACAACTGACCTCAGGAATTTTGAATTCAGAGTTTTCCCTTCTAGACTGGTTACTAACCAAGCTTAAAGAGTCAAGTCTGCCCTACTATTTTACCCATAGCTGGAAGGAGATATATGGATTCATACCTTTCCAAGGGTATTAGTCCTATGTGAAATGTAAACACCTTGTCTAGGATTTGAACTCGGGTTGACAAGTCAATTTCTCATGACTAACCATCATGCCAAGCACCTCCATATATATATAATATTCTGTTATATATATATAAAATTATATATATATTTTTAAATATATATATATATATATAGAGAGAGAGAATTATATATATATAAGGGGCTGGGTTAGCTCAGTCGGTAGAGCGTTCGGCTAAAAACCAAAGGTTCCTAGTTCGATACCGGTTCGCCAACTCAGCATATGAGTGCACAGGGATCTGTGCGGTAAAGTAAGGAGCTGATGGTAGGTGTGGCACTCCACCTCCGATGCTAAAACAATCTCCTTGGTCTAGCGCTATTGAAAGGGGATAGACCTCCAGCTGACTGGCTAATACCGACTTTAGGCTGCCCCGTCGACTTTACTTTTTTTATATATACATTATTATACTATATATTAGATGTTTACCTTTTTTAAACCTTTGGTTCTTTTTTATTCGTTTATAAACAATACCCAAAATAAATAAGCTATTAATTTTTGTACTTCTCAATAACATCTCAGTTTAAATTAAATTAGAAAACAAAAGAGTTGAGCATTTATATTCTAAACAAGATATAAGTCAGTATTCAAAGGTGAATTTCATAAAACACAATTTTCTTTGTTAAGTGGAAGATAATAATACAGAGTACAGTCTGCTACACATTGAGGTCTATTTTTTGTTTTACTCAGTGTGATTTTTACCAACTAAATCATCCTCGGGCAATGGGCCTGTTGCCTGTAAGTCGTGTCTCCAGAACTATAGTAATTTGAATGTCAGCCTCTTTCTTCCTTAATCTGTAAGGTTTGTATTTCCTGAATTGAACTTCCCAAACCATCTTTCAAATATTTATATGATTAGCTGTATCTGCTGATTGGTCTGACAACCAATCAGAAATGAGCCCAGCAATATAAACACAATGTCGTGTCGACCTCTTCCTTCTGTGAGGTTTTTGTATCTCCGATTTGACTTCTTGAACCATCTTCAATTTAGTTTTGGCTGTTTGTTCTTCAAAAGGTTCATTGAGATCATAAAAATGTCTGTGCTGCATTGAATGGTTGGAGCATAATATTACGAATGTGGATATAATTTTTGATGTGTAATCTAAAGAGAGGATTTTTTATGAAACAAATTAAACAAACCACCAATTGTTATTGTTTTTATCGAATAAATTTGTTGAAAAAAAGAATACGCAATAATTATGCACCAACCCAATATTAATCGAAAAATTCTATCCCCGTCTGAGTTGAATCGTCGTTCATGTGTACACTACATTTGCGACATGTTATTGGCCGCAATTTTGTTTTCTCTTTGTTTTTATTCTTCTTTTACATTCAGTTCTGTTGTGGGGATTAAATAACTAAAAATAAAGTTAAAAATAAAAAAACAAAACTCTCATTGGCCTTTGCCGGAAGAACCTCTGCGCATGTGGGATAATAGGTCTGACTCCGACCCCAAAAGATATGTCGGCCATTCTAGTTTAGGCTGTAACTGGGTCTAGTCGCTCCTTGGCCAGGGGGATATCTTACCATGGGCTATGACGGTGAAAAAGCCTAAGTCATAAAACCACCTTCTGCTTTGTCTCTTTCTTTTTTCGTTCCTTAAATTCATTCTTTTCAGTGCGACCACCAAATGAGATGGAGTACAAAGCAAAAACCATAAGAACGCACACCAAAATATCCAGATACCTTTTAACCTTAAAACACCCCAAACCTCTTCCAACCCCATAGAGTGCAGTAAAACGAATGTATAAGCACGTGTGTTTTTTTTACCTCTGTAAGATATATTTGTGTTCTCATTTTTTTACTAACATTATGATGTGACAAAACTATTTCATATCGACATTTAGTAAAAAAATCCAACCAATTTTCATGTTGCTCCGATAAATGTGTTTTTTCTAACGTCTCACAAAAATAGTCAACTCAAAACTGAGTAAAGAATAAATTTGATTCTAGCTGAAATCAAACAAAATGGCCGCCAGATATTTTCTTCATTAAACTGAATTCGAAAATTGGTCTCATTACTTAATTTCAAAATTTTCAAATTACAGTGTTATTCAATTATGCAAAGTCTATTTGTATTAAATGATATTAAACACAACCAGACTTGAATGTAAACGAAATCAGGTAATGCTCTTAAAATGAAAAATAACTTCTCTAAATTCAAGAATCTATATATTAATATGCTTGTTCCTTAATTTTCTAACTGTTATCATCTTGTAACATGCTCTGGTTAAAAACCAGACTCCAAATCAACCAAGATGAAATGCAAAAAATTGAAATCCTGAGTATCTGGTGTTTGCTTATCCGCATATTCTTATTTCTTATGAGTCTTATCACCTCAGCTAGATAATGGACTATTCCGTTTTTATCATAAAGAAAGGGAAGAAAACGACATGCTAACAGAAAAAATATAATAAAGAAGAAAGATAATTCTTATTTTTATGAGTTTGTCACCTCAGCTAGATAATGGACTATTCCGTTTTTATCATAAAGAAAGGGAAGAAAATGACATGCTAAACAGAAAAATATATAAGAAAGAAAGAAAGAAAGATAATTCTTATTTCTTATGAGTTTGTCACCTCAGCTAGATAATGGACTATTCCGTTTTTATCATAAAGAAAGGGAAGAAAATGACATGCTAAACAGAAAAATATAATAAGAAAGAAAGAAGAAAGATAATTCTTATTTCTTATGAGTTTGTCACTCAGCTAGATATGGACTATTCGTTTTTATCATAAGAAAGGGAGAAAATGACATGCTACAGAAAAAATATAATAGAAGAAGAAGAAAGATAATTCTATTTCTTATGAGTTTGTCAACTCAGCTAGATAATGGACTATTCCGTTTTTTATCATAAAGAGGGAAGAAAATGACATGCTAAACAGAAAAATATAATAAGAAAGAAAGAAAGAAAGATAATTCTTATTTCTTATGAGTTTGTCACCTCAGCTAGATAATGGACTATTCATTTTTATCATAAAGAAGGGAAGAAAAGGATGCTAAACAGAAAAAATATAATAAGAAAGAAAGAAAGAAGATAATTCTTATTTCTTATGAGTTTGTCACCTCAGCTAGATAATGACTATTCCGTTTTTATCATAAAGAAAGGGAAGAAAATGACATGCTAAATCAGAAAAAATATAATAAGAAAGAAAGAAAGAAAATAATTCTTATTTCTTATGAGTTTGTCACTCAGCTAGATAATGGACTATTCGTTTTTATCATAAAGAAAGGGAAGAAAATGACATGCTAAACAGAAAAAATATAATAAGAAAGAAAGAAAGAAAGATAATTTTATTTCTTATGAGTTTGTCACCTCAGCTAGATAATGGACTATTCGTTTTTATCATAAAGAAAGGGAAGAAATGACATGCTAAACAGAAAAATATAATAAGAAAGAAGAAAGAAAGATAATTTTTTTCTTATGAGTTTGTCACCTCAGCTAGATAATGGACTATTCCATTTTTATCAAGAAAGGGAAGAAAGGACATGCTAAACAGAAAAATATAATAAGAAAGAAAGAAAGAAGATAATTTTTTATTTCTTATGAGTTTGTCACCTCAGCTAGATAATGGACTATTCCGTTTTTATCATAAAGAAAGGAAGAAAAGCATGCTAAACAGAAAATATAATAAGAAAGAAGAAAGAAAGATAATTCTTATTCTTATGAGTTTGTCAGAGCAATTAGATAATGGACTATTCTTTTTATCATAAAGAAAAGGAAGAAAAGGACATGCTAAACAGAAAAAATATGATAAGAAAGAAAGAAGAAAGAAAGAAAGTAGGAGAAAGATAGAGAGAGGAGGTGATAACGCTAATCTGTTCCAATTAAACATAATGGAAAGAAAGAAAAAAGGTGTGTGAGAGAGAGAGAGTTAAATAAAGATTATTATACTTTTTATATACTGAAGTATTTAGCAATAGCTCTTAAGTAAACATATCAAATGTTGTAATAATTAAATCATCATACTGTGGTATATGCACAGGTACAAGGTAAGACATGCACTAATTATTACAAAAAAAACACTAACTTAATAGATTTATCAGAAGATTTGAATTTCAGAAGTACACACAAGAAAGATATAAACAAGATGAATAATAAAAAAGAGGATAGGAGTAAAAACAGCTGATAGATAGAATTACAAATTACTTTTGCTGGGTGAGCATATGGAAAACTAATCATTAATTTCAAAGGAAAAAAAGTTTAGTTCTAAAGACTAAAAGTTTATTTTACAAGGCAGGGAGAGAAATAATAAAAAATAATTCTAAACCAGACAAGTATATATAATATTAGCTACCAATAATTTTTTTTAGTTCTCCTGAGGAAGGTGTATCTTGAACGCTGAAACCGTGGTAGAGAGAAAAACTTTTCTACAACTATATGTATATATATATTTACCTGACGAATGTGTTAGCAGGAAACCATTGGTTGTAAATATTGTTTCCATGTAAATAGATAAAAGCTAAACCTTTTATTTGTTCATTCATTCATATATTTATATATATATATTATATATTATATATATATAGAGAGAGAGAGAGTGTGCGTTATATACTAAACACACAACACATATATATATATATATATATATATTGAATAAGATATAATGAAAAACAAACGATGTTTACAACTGAAATAGGCTCATCAGAAGAGAAAGTGTGCAAACCGTTTCGGGCCAATTCTCTTGACGGTTTTAAAAAGCAACACTCGGCCCATCCTCAACTAATATGAGGACCCTATTGCATTATAATGTATCAACCGCACGTGGGTCGGTCATCAAAAAACAAGACGGGAAAAAGACCGTTAGTAAAAACAGAACGCTGCTAGTCAAACGTTGGAATTAATCAAAAAAAATAAATAAATAATAAATAAATAAATTGTGCTGTCTGCATTAAAAATAATATGAATTTTATTTAAAAATAAAATGAATTTTATTTAAAATAAAATGAATCTCATTTTCAATTTTGAAAATAATCAGAAGCATTATAGTAATGAATAAGACTCAAAAAGTCTGATGTAAAGTTATAGAAAGTGTAAAATATGTATAAAAGTGTATATGGAATATCAAAATTATTGTAATACAATCACTATAAATAAGTAGCCCACATTTATAGTAAATCCGTGGTGTTAATGGATCTCATCAAAAAGGGGTAAACATTCAAATGTAAAGTTTTTCATGGACAAGACCTTGTCTTGTCCATGAAAAACTTTACATTTGAATGTTTACCCCTTTTTGATGAGATCCATTAACACCACGGATTTACCTATAAATGTGGGCTACTTATTTTATAGTTGGATTGTATTACAATAATTTTGATATTCCATATACACTTTTTATACATATTTTACACTTTTCTATAACTTTACATCAGACTTTTTTGAGTCTTATTTCATTACTATAATGCTTCTGATTATTTTCAAAATTGAAAATGAGATTCATTTTATTTTAAATAAAATTCATTTTATTTTTAAATAAAATTCATATTATTTTTAATGCAGACAGCACAATTTTATTTTTTTTTATTTTTTTTTTTTTTTTGATTAATTCCAACGTTTGACTAGCAGCGTTCTGTTTTTACTAACGGTCTTTTTCCGTCTTGTTTTTTGTGATGACGACCCACGTGCGATTGATACATTATAATGCAATAGGGTCCTCATATTAGTTGAGGATGGGCCGAGTGTTGCTTTTATATATATATATATATATATATATATATATATATATCATATAGAATGAATAGAGAATAAACAAGAAAAGTTTGGCATAAAAAGGTGCTCAATGCTAATAAAGCAGACCAGATTTTATAATCAATAGTAATAATATTATGGATGATTTGGACTCATAACTTAAAGTTTTATGGTTATGCAATCCTCAGATGAGTCAAATGAGTCAAAGATCTCAACCATTTGACTCATCTGAGGATTGCATAACCATGAAACTTAAAGTTATAGTCCAAATCATATAATACCATTACTATTGATTATATATATATATATATATATATATATATATATATATATCTGTTTGTATATATATATATATATATATATATATATATGTGTGTGTGTGAACAGAGATAGATAGTTATATCATTGGTACAGATTTATCACCAAAGCCCATATAATTATATATTGGTAGGTAAGAGGTTAAAGATATTTTTAAGAGAATTTGATGATAACAAAAACGGTTTCCCTGCTGACTTTGACCATTCAACCAGAAATTGTGAAATATTAACCTCTCCTTTCTCTACTTTTTCCTTTTTCAGGGAGTTGAATATAAATCACAATTGAATTAATTACAGACAATCTTCTAAAGAAGAAGAACGGTGCAGCTCAAATGGAGGTTGAATAATGAACCTGTGATAGGTTGGT
Source organism: Doryteuthis pealeii (assembly GCA_023376005.1). Taxonomy (NCBI): domain Eukaryota; kingdom Metazoa; phylum Mollusca; class Cephalopoda; order Myopsida; family Loliginidae; genus Doryteuthis; species Doryteuthis pealeii. Next base: position 51,663,073 of record CM042163.1, read on the forward strand.
TAGAGGTGATTTTTATGGAAATGTAACATCAAAGAAAGAAGCAAGAACAGTACAAATAACAAACAAAGACGTTTGAGTCGTAAGAAAATTGTCCTTTATATGTGTACTAGAAGTGGCTATCTGGTGTCATCTGGGAAGAGGGGGGGATGGGCAAAAAATTTAATCTCGCAAAGCCATTATTAATGAAGCACGAGATGGATACTCCCATTAAAATCCCTATGTAAAAAAAAAAACCTTTCCCAATGGTATTAGCACTATGTGAGATGGTATTAGCACTATGTGAGATGGTATTAGTGCTATGTGAAATGGATTCCTACCTTTCTCAATGGTATTAGCACTATGTGAGATGGTATTAGTGCTATGTGAAATGGATTCCTACCTTTCCCAATGGTATTAGCACTGTGTGAGAGGGTATTAGTGCTATGTGAAATGGATCCATACCTTTCCCAGTGGTATTAGCATGATGTGAAAATGTTGAAGTTTTGTTTTGGTAATCAGCAAGTCGAATCGTTTACTCAAGGTTAATTCTGAGACATCTGTTTCTTCAATTGAAAAACTGGTGATCGCTAAAGTTGTTGTCATCGGCTGTGGAGTGTCATTTAGCACTGTCTGGGAGCTAAATGGAATCTGAATTTGTTGATTTTTTTGTCTGTTAAATATCTCTCAGGTGGATCGGATTTTGATATTTTTATTTTGGCGCTACAGCAGACGTAGTTTTAAGCACCAGTTTGTTCAATCGAACTCTGACAAATGTATAATGTGCTAAGTTTTTATGGGACATCCTTTGGCCTTCAAGCAAGAGTGCTTGTCCAGTGGAATTGGATACTTGGTAAAGAGTCCTTCGATAATGAATCCTTTGGTTTCCCTGGTAAAGAGCCCTCAGTTCCTTCGTCGATAAACGTAAGTTTCTCCTCAATGATTGCAAGTGTACTGTGGCAAGTAACAGTTTTTAAGTAAATGTATCAGCCACGCAGTATGGCTTGTTGATTGGCTTGAGGAGTAAACCATGTGACCTAAGCTAGTCTATAAATTCAGGTGGGGAATTAGAGCACAAATTCAGGTGGGGAATTAGAGCACACTTTATATACACAAATAGGACCGGGTTAGCTCAGTCGGTAGAGCGTTCGGCTAGAAACCACAAGGTTCCTAGTTCGATACCGGTCCTCGCCAACTCAGCGTATGAATAGCACAGGGATCGGTGCGGTAAAGTAAGGAGCTGATGGTAGGTGTGGCGCACCACCTCAGACACCAAAAATAATCTCCTTGGTCTAGCGCTATTGAAAAGGGGATAGACTCCTTTGCTGACTGGCTGATACCGACTTTAGGCCCCCCCGACGACTTTACTTACTTTACTTATATACACAAAATATTCCGACCATATGACCTTTAAGCACCCCTTTTGCTTTGCTGATTCATAAGTACATCTTTTTCATTTACACCGTCAACATCCAGTTGTTGGTTAGGGGTTAGGGTTAGGGTTAGGGGTTAGTTTTATAATTTTAAAAAAACTCTAAAAATCGTCTGTTAACAAACAACCGGATATTGACAGTGTAAATGAAAAAAATGTACTTATGAATCAGCAAAGCAAAAGGGGTACCTATGGTCATATGGTCCAAATATTCCAACATAATCTATTTTCCCTAAGTTTGGAAAGAGAATTGTGTTTGTATGATTTTTATGTTTATCCTTATTTCAATATATATATATTTACCAACCCCTCCGCACGAGCAGGATGTGACACAAGGTCAATTTCTTAAGCGGAGTTCAACAGGTTTGAATTCAGAGTTTTCCTTCTCCTAGATCGGTTTGCCTATCCAAGGTTGAAGAGCCCAGTCTGCCCTACTATTTATCCATAGCTGGAGGGAGAGTAGGATTCATACCTTTCCCAAGGGTATTAGCGCAAAGTGAAATGCAATTACCACATCCAGGATTTGAACTCTGGGTGACGAGTCCATTTCCCATGACTTTAACCATTACACCACACGCTTCCTACATCCTTATTTCAATATAAAATACTGTCTAGTCAGACTGGTCATCATAAAGTAACATATGTTAATGATGTCAACATATGAATAGACAAAGCATGAAAAGTTATTGGCAGGTTATTAATCATATCAAAATCTGATCTCTCTGAAAAAATAAAACAGGATTTCTTCTGTCACGAGCAGGATGCTACACAAGGTCAATTTTTAAGTAGAATATAACCTCACTCAATAGAGCATCCGCCTAGGAACCACAACATTCTGAGTTCAATATGGACCCCTGCCAACTAAGCGTATGAGTAGCACAGATTGGATCTGTGTGTTAAAGTGGGGAGCTGATAGTAGTTGTGGCACTCCATGCAAAAACAATCTCCCTGCTCTTGCGCTAGTGAAAAGGGGATTGACTCCCTTTCTGCCCGGTTGATACTGACAGTTAGCCACTCTACCAATTTTACTTTTACTATTACAACTGATTTGAATTCAAAGAATGGTTGGATTCATGCCTTCCCTAAAGGTATTAGCACTATGTGAGATGATATTAGTGCTATGTGAAATGGATTCCTACCTTTCCCAATGATATTAGCACTATGTGAGATGTATTCCTACCTTTCCCAATGGTATTAACGCTAAGTGAGATGGTATTAGTGCTATGTGAAATGGATTCCTACCTTTCTCAATGGTATTAGCACTATGTGAGATGGTATTAGTGCTATGTGAAATGGATTCTTACCTTTCCCAATGGTATTAGCACTATGTGAGATGGTATTAGTGCTATGTGAAATGGATCCATACCTTTCTCAATGGTATTAGCACTGTGTGAGATGGTATTAGTGCTATGTGAAATGGATCCATACCTTTCCCAGTGGTATTAGCATGATGTGAAAATGTAAACATCTTCATGCAGGATTTGAACTTGGGTAGCCGAGTCCATTTCCTTTAATGATAACCATTATGCTACAAGTGCCTCCACACTGTGTTGAAGTATCTATTTACCCAGTCTCACTGCCACGAGCAGGATGCGACTGTTGCGTAGCGCCTTCTTCGCTACTCTGAATCGTATACGTTGCTGGTATACTGCGGGTGTCGTCTCTAACCCTTAGACGATATATGTAGGGGTCGCTTAAAGAAGACACAAGACATCTGTATCTAGTAGGAGATTGAACTTTTTATTTCTTTAATTCCCTTGTGGTGCGTGTGGGTAGTGAGCTTGACAACGGGAACTACTAATGTTGCAGGCTGGCGATCGGGAGGTGGAAGGTGGTGGGCGCGCCTCACTGCCCGCGATGGACCATGAGAATCGGTCACTCTGTTCGCCGTCTCCTCCTCTGTTCATTGGGTCGAACCGTCTTGCCTTTTGTATATCTCAAATGCCTACGCGCCTCCTTTGTTTGCGTTTTATCAACGATCAAATCTATTTCCGGCATCTTAACCCCTTTGTCTCTCCGACCGGAAGGCCTCACTGCCGCTTTTTAACTTCTTCTGGAAAAGTCCTTTGTTACCTTCCGAATTTTTCACGCCAAAATAAATGCGACGATCATTAAACCATAACAGCGACACAAGGTCATTTTTTTGAAGCAGAGTACAGCTGGTTTGAATTTAGTGTTTTCCATCTCCTAGACTGGTTACCATAACAAAGTTAAAGAACCCAGTCTGCCCTATTATTTACCCATAGTTGAGGAGGGGGAGAATAGTTGGATTTTGGTTAAGCTCAGTCAGTAGAGCATTCACTTAGGAATTGCAAGGTTCCGGGTTCGATACCATCCCCACCAACTCAGTGCATGAGTAGCACAGCCTGGGTAATCAGATCTGTACGGTAAAGCATCTGGGAGCTGATGGCAGGTGTGGTGCTCCACCTCAGCAGAAAACTATCTTTCTGGTCTAGCACTAGCACTAGCACTAGCAAAAAGGGAATAGACTCCCTCACTGTTTGGCTAATACCGACAATAAGCCACTCCGCAAACTTATGCCTTTACCAAGGGCATTAGCAGTAATTTGAATTCAGTTGGTTGGTTGGTTTTTATGACATGTCAACCCTTGCTGGATTATTTTATGCCAAAGCTGTTTCTGTTTTATTCATTCTTGTTGGGTATTCAATTTTTTTTTCAAACACATTTTTTAAAACTCATTTTTTCTATTTAACCCATAGATGGGACCCTAACAGGTATTACCACATCAGAGTGGACCTGGGAGTAATGGTGATGAAGGGGTATTCCACACTCCTCAGAGCTCTAGAATTCGAACTTCAGCACTAGATGCAGTTTAACATCATACCCAGGACATTAAGACCCTCAGACACCTCCTTCTAGCACATATATGATAAAAAGATTAAAGGTTTGCCATAAGGGCAAAAGGGCTAGGACAATCATATAGATGCTAGGGATTTCTGTGATCAACTGATTGATTAGAAGGGGCCTCTCTGACCACCTGTCTAACCTAAGTTAGAGCTAAAGTGGCGTGTTGCATGTCATGGATTGCTCAGCCACCAGGATTTCGTCCTTAAGCATCATGGGTTGCCACCCATGGCCAACAGGTAGCTCCATTGGGGAAGGAGTCTTACCCCTATGCTGAGGTGCAGTCAGTGTATTCTACTGTCCGAGCTGACAGGGTGTTTGAACTTGGGTCGCCAATTTCATTTCCTATGACTATAACCGTTACGCTACAGGCACCTCCACACTGTGTTGAAGTAAGTAGTGCTACTGATTAACCACAGTTTATTTTCATTTTGGAAAATATTTCACCTTAGAAATTCGTAGACGAGTTTAGGAGAAGAGGAGGAGCTCTCAAAGGAGTTTTAACGAACAAGAAGAGAATCCCTTTGGGTTGAATTCAGTTTTCCTTCTCCTAGACTAGTTGCCATACCATGGCTAAAGAGTCCAGTCTGCCCTACTATTTACTCATAGCTGGCGGGAGAATAGTTGGATTCGTACCTTTACCAAGGGTATTAGCACTAAGTGAAATGCAAATAACTGTGTCTGGGATTTGAACTTGTCTTGTGTCCATTTCCTACGATCGTAACCATTACACCACGCACCTCCACATTTTATATAAGGTAGGTATTAACAAAATGTGTGCTGATTTTCACTTTAAAAACTAATTAAATCAATTATTTAAGGTCAATTTTTGTTTTAGTCAAAAAGTACTAACATAATGAGTATCAGTAAAAAAAAAAGGCAAAATGATATTACATGTGTAATCAATTTTTAATACATTTTAAACATTAAATTCTGACAAAAATTTGATTAAAATGGGCACTTTTTGTGAAGTAAATTACATACTAAAACAAACACATTATTTAAGCTTCTAAAACACTTATAACAGTTTCTTCTAAGAAATCAATGACAAAAAACATTAAATACACTATGTACAGAAAAATTACTAACTTTTTGATATTTCATTTTAAATGAAATATATTTTTTTGTTCCAACCACACGGAAAAAAAAAATCAAAAAAATCTTGTCTTTTGTTTACAAAAGTCAGCAAGAAAACTTAAAAATATGGTGGCCAATAAGTGCCGAGATTGATAAACAAAGAAATTATCAAAAATCAAGGAATTATCTGATTTTAATAAAATTTTCAGTGTTTACTTATTACTGAATGAATTCTTTCTTTTAAATTTCTGAATAGTCTCAGTCAAAGTAATTCAATGGAAATAAATCAAAATTCTTTAAAATAAATATGACCGTTTGCGCCATCTGTATGCGCCTTCAAAGCAACAATTTATATACCTGATTAATAGATAAAATTCATTTAAAATATAACTCACTTAATTTTAAGTTTTAAATTTCATATTTCTAGATTCTAAAAACAAATATCTATTTAATAACAAGCCTATTTTAGTATGGTTATCCAATATTTTTTTGAGAAAATTCAATTGAAAAGTTAGGCCCCCATCCTTTTAAATAGAACAAATATCAATGTATAATTTTTTCACTGATATCCTAAAAGACGATTATATTTCATATACAACAGGGTAAAAAAAATCCAACATTTTTTTCATTTTTATTTTTTTAATATTCAGATTTTTGGTACTTATTTTCTACCAAAATCGCTCCTTTATTTAAAAAAAATGCATACCTTTGGTCTTTTGTCTTTTATTTATACTGCAATTAGTTTCACTTTTATATAACCCCACCGATATTTTGCGCCCCCAAAATAGGGGGGGGGGGCAAATTAAGTGACCTGAAAAAAATAAGAAAGTTTTTAAATAAAATAACTGATGCGTTATAAAATTCATTTATTGATAAATCAACATTGAAAATTTAATTAAAATCGAATAATTCCCTGAGTTTTTTTTTTTTTTTTCAAAAAAATTACCCCCCCTGTAAATTGATTTTGTAAAATACGTCTATGACGTCACAATTGTTGGTATATAAGGCAAGGTAAGACCCTGGAGGAAAAGAAAATATCATAGAGTTAATATTCAAACAATTCTACTTCTTTTCAACCCGAAAATTAATTAATAAAAATAAACAGACCATGAAAACTATTTAGGTATAACAATATTAAGGCATCCATTTTTTTAAGTGACAAAAGTCAGTGATAAATGCTTCTCTAATATTGTGTAAGTTAACTTCCTCTTTTTAAAGAGAAAAAAAGTCCAAAAGGAGTGGAAGTATTTTCCTATTTCGACAGTTAGAGGATTGTCGTGTATAGTATATATATTCCAAAAATAAATTCAACGTGACCATCACTCTCTTGAGTAATAAACAATCTTATAAGTTAATATAATAAGTAAGTAGACTTTGATCCGTATCACTTAAGTCATTATTCATTCACACAGCACATGATTTGCGGTGTCTGTTGATTGTTTGGTCAATTTTTTTTCAAGTTGACATAAAAACTAGAGGTACGAGTCGAAACATGAAGTAGACTTAAGTTTCGGCAACTTTTTCGTACTTTCTGATGTTTCTTTAAAAAAAGAAAAATGAATGGAAGAATTGTTTTAATTACTTTAATCGGCCTTCTATGTGGGAATAATGCGCTGGTACTTGGATTTAAGGGAAAACCGACAACTCAAAAGACTACGACGATTACTGTACCAAAAACAACTTTAATTCCCCCAGGTGAGTGAAGAAAAAAAACAAAAAAAAAACTTTATCATGTTGCGATTGTTTTTTGCGTTGGTAAAAATTGACAATTTAGTGATAATTACTTTTTTATAAAACTTAACTGTTTGTTTGTGTGTGTCCAATTTAAATCGATACAACACCAATTAACGCTGTCGTTTGACGTTTAATTAAAAAAAAATAACAACAGCTTAGAAATGAATTCAATTAACGAATTAATTTATATTTTCCCTAGTTTCATTTTCCTTAAAAATATTAATCCCAGTTGAGAAATTAAAAATATATACATTGGACTTACTTATTCCACTAACATCTGTTCAGTAGACTATAATAAAAATTTGACAATTTAGTGATAATTACTTTTTATAAAGATAAACTTAACTGTTTTTTTTTTTTTTTTTTTTTTTTTTGTGTGTGTGTCCAATTTAAATCTATACAACATCAATTAATGCTGTCGTTTAATTTTTTAAAACTTATAAAGAAATTCAATTAACGTATTAAGTTATATTTTCCTTAGTTTTATTTTTCAGTTGAGAAATTAAAATTATATACATTCAACTTCATTTCATATTCCACTAACATCTGTCCAGTAGACTATGGTAAAAAATTTACTACCCTGAATTCACAATTTACCAGACAAGACATATTCTCTGAATGTAGGGAAATAAGGAATACCTTTTTTCTGTATTAAGAAAAAACAAAAAAACTTTATTTTTTTGTGTCATGTTTTTTGAAAATACGGAAAATTAAAAAAACAAAACAAAAAATAACTAACTAAATAAATAAATAAATAAAATGAAATAAATAAATAGATAAAAAAATAATTAACCAAAATTAGATAAAATAAAAAAAACTACCAAATGAAAAGAAGAATTGCCAACCTCTCTTCAGTAGAAAACAGAGCTTTTAGAAAAATTAATTTATCTTAATTTCAGCTTGTTTGTTTATGAATAAAAATAATATTCCTCCAATCCAGGAATCCTAGTTTAAGTTTTATTCAGAGATATAATAATTTTTTAATTAATTCTTTTTTTAGCATCCCAAATTAATTAAATAATTAATCAATTAAATCATCATGTCGCACACGTCTTCCAAATTCAAAAAATAAAATCGATTTGTGAACATTTGAGCTGCACGTTGGGACGGATTAAAGTTTAATAATTAAACTTACATATAAAAAAATATATATATATATATATATATATATATATATATATATATTATATATATACACAAGTTTAATCATTAGACTTACATAAAATAATTGAATAAATAGCATAGTTTTAGTTTTCAAAAAAAAAAAAAAAAAAAAATTAAGTGAATATAATTTTATTGATACGACAAATAAATTATTGAACTAAGCTAAGAGTTCCAGGCTCTTCTTCTTGGTATTACTGGTACTACTGTTAAAAATACAATTTTTGGTGTAATTTAATAGGCCATTTTTTGTGTTGGACACCAAAACAGTCAAATCGGTTTAAAGCCGGTTGAAATCAAGAGTGTAGTATCTGTTACTCTTTTTTTTTTTCTTTCATTTTTTAAGCCATGTTCTTCCCCCCCCCCCACTCAGGGCACGAAAAAGTAAAAATAAATTAAATAAATAAAACTTTCAATTATTAACAGATTAAATTCTTTGTAAAATATTTTTCATTCAAGTGGGTAAGTTTACCGAGTAAACTTTACCCGGTAAACGTAAACAAAACTTTGAACGGATTAAAATTCACACCGCTGATATATTTTTTTTCTCGAAAATTTTATCGTGTTTGGTTAGCAAGCTAATCTCGCAGATCTATTACTACTGAATAGCAAGTTCGATACTCGCTGGATGTTAATATATAATAAAATACCTTCACGTAAAAAAAGGCCTTGTATTAATCCGGTCAGGGAAATGTTTTTATTGAACTTAAAAATTAAAAAAAAACAACAAAAAAAATCATTTTAGTAGATTCATTGAATAAACTACCATCATTAGTAGTGAATGTCCCATAAACTCTTTTAAGGGAAAGAATATAAATATTCAGTGGAAATAACATGTTTTAAATATAAGGAACAGCTGACAGTTTGGTCACAGCTAGCTAACAAGTTGTTGTTGTTAGTTATTATTATTATTATTTATAATAATAATAATAATAAACGAGTCTGAAACGGCAACATTTTTTTTTATATAAAGGAAATGACTACTAATAATTTAAAATGACTGTCCTGTCTAGAAAAAAATCAATGAATTAGGCCAGATTTATTTATTTATTTATTCATCTACTTAATATTTATTATTATTATGTTATTTTCAAAAACTTTCAATCATTCTTATCACAGATCTCTATTGGCCCAGAAAAAAACCCAAAATCTATTTGCACTAAAAGAGGTACGGTTAAGGGCCACTCCCTGATGTTTTAGGCACTTCACCCCCCAAAAGGGGAATGCCGATATAGCTGGGGAATTTTTGTTACCCCCACCTCTTGTACGCGGGAATGGACCTAAATAAATTTTGACATAGTATCACTCCCAGTTTTGACCTAGACGTGATTGTAAGTAAATAAATACTATAATATAAATAAAAATAAATAATATAAAAAAATGATATAAAAAATATTTATGAAAAAAATAATATAAAAAAAAACTAATATAATATTAAAATGAATATAAAGTAAATAAATACTATGATATGAATAAATAGAAATAATATAAAAATAAAAATAAATAATGTAAAAAATATATAGATATAACATAAAAAATAATGTAAAAAATATAGGTAATATATATATATATAAAAATAATGTAAAAAATATAGGTAATATATATATATAAAAATAATGTAAAAAATATAGGTAATATATATATAAAAATATGTAAAATATAGGTAATAAAATATATAATATATATATATAAAATAATGTAAAAATATAGATAATATATATAAAAAAATGATATATCAATAAATATAAAGTAAATAATACTATAATAAAAATAAAGATAAATGATTTATAAATAAATATAAATAAATATCTATACCCCAGCAAATCTTGGCAGTAGGTAATGGGGGGGGATAAACATTAAACAATAAATAATTCATTTTTTTATGTTTTTAGATTAAACACTGTCATCCTTAATTTTGACTACTTCAATGGTCACTTGAGTTAGTTGCAATTTAATAATAATAATAATAATAATAATAATAAGGGTCCAGTTTAGCTTGGTCAGTACTAGGAATCTCAAGGTTCCTGGTTTGATACTGGTTCCTGCCATCTCAGCGCATGAGTAGCACAGATTGGGTTATCTGATCTGTGCGGTAAAATGGGGAGCTGACGGTAGGTGTGGTGCTCCACCTCAGATGCAAAATCAATCTCCCTGGTTTAACGCTAGCGAAAAGGGGATAGACTCCCTTGCTTATCACTTCAGCTAAATAATGGACCATTTTGTTTTTATTATAAAGAAAGACAAGGAAGAAAAAAGACATACTACACAGAAAAAAATATAATAGGAAAGAAAGAAATAGGGTACGGGAAAAGATAGAGTGAGGGGGTGAGAGCACAGAAGCAATAATTAAATTATGCTGTTGTATATCCACAGGTCCCGCTAGTGATAATAATCATAAACTAGCAGGACCTGTAGATATACCACAATATGATTAATTATTATGTTTGATATGTTCACTTAAGAGCTATTGCAAATACTTCAGTATGTAAAAAGTATAATAATCTTGATTTTACTCTCTCTCACTCTTTCTTAACTTAACATCCTGTTGAGAATTTTCTAAGTTCAGAGCCCCATTCCTATAAGGATTTATCAATAAATGGCTAAAAATGGCCTTTTCATTTAAAGTTACCTGTTATTTCCCTTAAATCAAAAACTTCTAGATATGTTTAATATTACATTTAAACAAAGTCTATCATTTGGGGCAGATTAGGAAAACGAATGTGACTTCCAACCAGGTGGAATGAGGTGGTATAGGATGTTAAGAGTTAAAAGAGAGGTTAAATATCTACATTAATTTGCCAACAAAAAGTGACAAAAACACAACTTGGAAAAGTTGGGCCGGAAATTTGCCTGATGCTGGCTCGCTAAAACATAGTGTAAATTAAGGCAGGAGGCCGGGATGAATATGATCAAAATTACCAAAATATATTCCGTAATTCATAATTTCAATATTACAAATAAAACAAACATTTAACTTTTTTTTTTTTTTTTTTTTTTTCCCCAATTCATTTTGATTATATGTTGGGCATTTAAGCGATGCAAGACCATTTGGAAAGTTTCATTTTTAAAATTGGGTGAAATAAAATGGGACAAATAAGAAATCTGAGATTAAGCAGCACCAGATAATCTGGATTTACATCTTTGCATTGCATCTTGAATAATTTGGACTGTCTCATTTTTAACCAGCGGGTGTTGAAGGATGATAACGGATGGAAGATTAAGGCACATGAAAGAAAATACAAGTCATAATGAATTAATCATTATTATCAAGGTGTACCAACAGCACGGATTCCTTTGACTCTCTCTCACCAACTGCCCCTATCGACAAGTCTCTTAGATGGCATCCAGTGTCCACACAGAGGTGATGATTTTTTTGTTGGTTGGCCATCACTGGTTTGTCCATGAGTAGGAGTCCATAGGTGAATGTGAACTTTTTAACATAAGTGTATCTGAAGCTCGCTCATACCTCAAATTTTAGCTCTCAACACAAAGCATAAAATTGACCGAGTAACAACTTGTAACTCGGAAACTCGTAAATTGGGGCACTTGTAAGTCAAGGTACCACTATATAGATATTATTTTTGCTTAAACGAAATGTGAATAGGTTAAACTAAGATTGGTTATTTCAAGGCTATAGTTATTTACAAAGCTTAGCTGGGGCACAAGGCCAGAAATATGGGGCACCCAGTGAGAATCAAACTCCTTAACAATGGTCTGCTAATCTTGCTTGCTAACCACTGCACCACATGAGGCACACATTCATGTTATGTAGTTATTTACTAAGCTTAGCTTAGATGTGGCACAAGGCCAGAAATATTAGGGTGCCCAGTGAGAATCAACCTCACTAAAAATGGTCTGCTAATTTTACTTGCTAACCACTGTATCCCATGAGGTGCATATTTTACCAAGCGTAGCCTAGTTGTGGTGCAGGACCAGAAGTATGGGGCACCCGGTGAGAATCAGCCTCACTAAAAATGGTCTGCTAATATAGCTTGCTAACTACTTGCACCATATGAGACCCGGTCCTACCATTTTTTTCTCATGGGATTTTTCTTTTCTTTATTTTTTATCAAATCATATTTGGCTGATATATTATTTGGTCTCCAACAATATTATCTACAGTGTGGGAATTTATTTGGGGACACGTGCATTAGGGTAGGTTGATTTTTAACATTTTATATATATATATATATAATATATATATATATATATATATAATCAAATTCTCTCAAACAGTGAATGTTGTGTGTTGGTATAATGAATACTGATACCAAAAACTAGATCTCTTATTTGCACCATTGTTTGAGGAAATAAGCATAAAATATTGTCTGCTAAAATGCATAAAAAATTCTCGTTTTTGCAACATTTAGCCTAGAAAATCTTTAGAAAATTTGGCAATTTTGATATTTAAAATAGAAAAGATTGTCATTTTAAATGAAATATAAAGTATTATAACTAGAATTCAAATTGAAAATATGCCCCCATCGCCACTGACAACTAATCTGCTGCTAATAATTAAGCTGTAACCTGGGATAACATTTTTAAAAAAGTGAAATCTATTTCCTCAATCGAAGGCAAAGTTTTGCAAAAATATTTTTGTGTGGTAATTCTTTGTCAATTTGCAACTTTCACCACATTGGAGACGTTACAGTTCCAAAATCGACCTACCCTAATGTGCCTATGGTCAAGTAGGCCCATCACGACATGTGAAGCCAGTTATAAAAACAAAGATTCCTGATTGTCCCTTAGCTACTGGCTAATACAAGTTGTAGAAGGGCTGAAAGACCAGGATGAGTGATGTCCCTTTGATCAGGGAATGCATAGGGTAGTGTCCCTTTAAGAAGTATTCAATCGATGATGATGAACTATTATATGTAAACAGACTGTGACATCCCTCTCTCACAGACACTGCACACAGGCCTTTTTAGTTACTAATAAATCGGACCATATGACCTAAAGGCACCCCTTTTACGATTTCGATTCGTGGGGACATTTTTTCCATTTACACCGTCAAAATCCGGTTAATTGGTTACAGATGATTTTTAGAGTTTTTTTTTTTAATTATAAAACTAACCCCTAACCCTAACCGGATTTTTACGGTGTAAATGAGAAAAGTGTCCCCACGAGTCGAGATCGCGGAAGGGGTGCCTTAAGGTCATATGGTCTAATAAATTCACCGGCCAATGACTGTAAGATATTGCATCATTACAACCCTTTGACTGCAATGATCAAAGCAGTGTCTTCTTCCACCACCAAAAGGACTGAGAGCTGACAACATAGCAACTACTACAATTCAACTAGTTTAGCTCAGTCGGTAGAGTGTCCGACTAGAAACCACAAGGTTCCTGGTTCAATACCGGCCCCCGCTAACTCTGCGTAGCTCAAGGATCTGTGTGATAAGTGAGGAGCTGATGGTAGGTGTGGTGTTTTATCTCAGATGCTATAATAATCTCCTTGGTCTAGCAAGGAGGATAGGCTCCCTTGCTTTCTGGGTGATGCCGACTTTAGGCCACCCCTACAACTTTACTTTACAAAGGATCAAGTTACCAAGTTACAGCCGAGTTCAAGCAGGCATATTCTCTGCAACGCTAACCCTAAATCCAACCTAACTAAACTAAACCTTGGACAGTGAATTCTTCAAACTACCATTCTTGTTTTATACATTGTCTGTACCTTATTAGGTAATTTTCACCTTTAGTTGGCTAAATTCCTAGCAAATAAGGCAATTAGAGTAACCTCCCTTGACTTCACTTTGAAACAAGCCGGTAGCTATTTTGAAAGTCTCTGTGCGAAATAAACAAATCTTAGAAACTTTTTCGAAAACAATACAACTGCATGCTTTAACACAAAAATATCATAAAATGTGTTCTTAATAACTAAGTTCATTTCAGATAATGCGCACGCACAATTTTATGCTAGGAATTTAGCCAACTAAAGGTGAAAATTAGCCCTTGTGCTTTTTGTAATGGAAATTCTTGTAGTAGCAAAAGGTTGTTCTTTTCTTCAGAAGCTCTGGCCAGTTTTCTTGGTGCAATAACTTGTACTTATTTCCTTACAAAGTAAGTAAAGTCAGCAGAATGGTCTATTGACGGTATCAGCCAGACTGTGAGGGAGTCTATCCTCTTTTTGCTAGCGCTAGATCAGGGAGATTGATTTTAACAACCAAATTTAAAATAACCATTCAACATTCTTTTTTATAAGTAAAGTCGATGGAGAAGCCTATTGTCGGTATCAGCCGGACTGTGAGGGAGTCTATCCCCTTTTTGCTAGCACTAAACCAGGAAGATTTTTTTCTGAAGTGGAGTGCCACGCCTACCGTCAGCTTCCCACTCTACAGCACAGATGAGATTACTCAATCTGTGTTACTCATATGCTGAGTTGGCAGGGACTGGTATTGAACTCAGAACATTGTGATAGAACTCAGTTGTGTCTTGCCAGCCTGGATTGAACTTGTGTCCACCGAAATACGAAAAATAATATAGGATCAGTGTGGATGTGTGGCTTGGTCCAGGTGCCCGGATGCATGGAAAGTTGCGTGGTCTCTGATGTCAATAAAATGGATGGAATTTCTGCATCATTAATTGAGTAGTTGATTGTGATGTTGTTTCTGTTGTTATGACGGCATTTACTCTGGGTAAGTTGGGCCAACTCTGTCCAACAAATTCATTGTATTCCAAATAAATGTGATGATGAATTCATGAAAAGAGTAACGAGGGAATAGGAAATTTATGAATGGTCCTCAAACCCCACATGCATATCCCACATTTTTCAGCATTCACTCTGGGTCGGTTGAGCCAGCTCCGTCCTATGAGTTCATCGTATCCCAAATGAACAAGATAGTGAATTCATGAAAAGAGTAACAAGGAACTAGGAAATTCCCAAGCAGTCCCAAAATCCAACATGCATATCCCAGTCAGGGGAAGGAGATGCTCTGGTTTCCCACAGATTTTCACAGATGCTGTGACACGTACGTCAAAAACTGTGGATTCTTGATGATAACGGAGATGCTGTTTGGATTTTAACCAGAACCCCTTTAGCTGGGTTGTGGTCCTACTAGCACAGGGTGACAGACCAATCTGCCTTGGAAGGACATATTAGGAACTTAAGTTCCAGACGGCATAGCTTTGACACTACCAGATATTTAGTAATTTCTGAACGAGATATTTACTAAATTCATTAAAAGAGTAACAAGTGCATAGAAATTCGCAAGTGGTCCCAAGCTTTGCATGCATATCCTGGCCAGGGGAAGGAGATGCCCTTTTTTATCCACAAATTTTCCACAAAGGCATTGACAAATACACCAAAAGCCGTTGATTTCTGACAATAATGGAGACAACCTTTAGATTTTCACCAGAGTCCCTTTAGTCAGGTTGTGGCTCTAATAGCACTGGGTAACAGACCAATCTGCCTTGGGAGGTCCTAGCAGGAACTTGAGTTCCAGATGGTATAGCTCTGATCCTAGATTGGCAGATTGATGACAATGTGTGTCATCAATCTGCCATGGACTTTAGTTGCTTGTGCTACTAACATTGCAATTTTTGCCTGTACTTTTTGTGTTGGAGTTGAGAAAAACAATTTAAATTTTTAATTTCTGGATAATATTTTCCACAAAAACAATGACAAATATACCAAAAGCCATTGATTTCTGACAATAATGGAGACAACCTTTAGATTTTCACCGGAGCCAGGTTGTGGCTTTAATAGCACTGGGTAACAGACCAATCTGCCTTGGGAGGTCCTTGCAGGAACTTGAGTTCCAGATGGTATAGCTCTGATCCTACCACATTGTCATCAATCTGCCACGGTAAGGAGGGGTTGGAGTTTAGTTGCTTGGGCTACTAACATCGCAATTTTTGCCAGTACTTTTTGTGTTGAAGTTGAGAAAAACAATTTTAATTTTTAATTTCTGAATAATATTTTCCACTGTATTTGTTGTGTATAAATATGGATTCTTAAAGGTCATTATTTTTAAAGATATTTTTAAAATTTCTATTTCAGGTCGGTGTTTTGTGTCCCTCACCGTCAACCCACCAACTGCAATTTTTGGATCTCTGATAACATTCTACTCAACCTTAAATTGTTCGGTCATTCCACCAATCGAATACCAATGTTGCTATTATTTTTGGCAGGATAATCTCTCGGATAACGTTACCGTGACTGAAGGTCTCACAGCTTCTCACCTTTCAAAGATTTATGAAATCAATACTGCTAAAAAGGATAAATATATAATGGAAGTTACTGTCTGTTGGCAGAAACTTTTTAGAGAAAAACCTGAAAGTGACATTCAAAATTCTGTATGTGATTATGCAGTTGCATTGAATACAACCACGTTTGAACTAACAGGTGAGTTTTATACTTATTTAGTGTTCCATATTTTTTGCGGGGCTATTGTTGGTTGATTGGTTTTGTTTTATGGCATATGAACTCTTTTTGGGCTATTTCAAAGGACTCTGGTTGCTTACAGTAGGGTCTCTTGTTATTATCTTAGTGATTTGTGATTATGCATTTGCATTGAATACAACCACGTTTGAACTAACAGGTGAGTTTTATACTTATTTATTGTTCCATATTTTGTGGGGGGCTATTGTGGGTTGATTGGGCCATTTCAAAGGCCTCTGGTTGCTTACAGTAGGGGCTATTGTTATTAGTGATTTGTGATTATGCAGTTGCATTGAATACAACTATGTTTGAACTAACAGGTGAATTTTATACTTATTTGTTGTTCCATATTTTTTGCAGGGTTATTGTTGGTTGGTTGGTTGGTTTTGTTTTATGGCATATCAACTCTTTTTAGGCCATTTCAAAGGACTCTGGTTGCTTACAGTAGGGTCTCTTGTTATTATCTTAGTGATTTGTGATTATTTTTAATAAGTTTTATACTTTTTGTTGTTCCATATTTTTTGTGGAGCTATTGTTAGTTGGTTGTTTTTGTTTTTCAGTATATCAACCCTTCTCGGGTCATTATGGCATGTTAACCCTTGTTGGGTTATTTTATTGAATGTAACCACTTGGAACTAACAGGTGTGTTTTATATTTATTTGTTGTTCCATATTTTTTGCAGGGCTATTGTTGGTTGGTTGGTTTTTGTTTTATGGTATATCGACCCTTTTCAGGTCATTTCATGTCGATTTAATGATTTGATTTTACGGCATGTCAGCCCTTGTTGGGTTATTTTATGGCGAGGACGTTTTATTTTATTCATTCTTGATGGATATTCAATTTTTTTTTTTTAAACACAATTTTTAAACTCATTTTCTCCTATTTAATCCATAGATGTGATTCTAACAGTTACTACAACCTCTGGTCAGAGTCAACCTGGAAGTAATGGTGATGAAGGGGTACTCCATTCTCCAGAGCTCCAGAATTGGATCTTCATCATTGGAGTTTGTCATATCCAGAACACTAAGACCCTTAGCCATCACCTTCTAGCTCATATATGATAAAAAGGGTTGGGGTTTGCCTGTAGCATACTCCAGAACAATATATGTAGTATGGGCCAACTCAAGTTTTAGTAGTAGTCGTTGTTAGTAGAGAAACACCGCACGCAGTTGTGTAGTCACAAGTATTTATTCCCAGGTTCGTGTGCTCTTCCTCAGAGAGAGAAGGAAAGACAGAGAGAAAAAGAGAGAGAGGGTACGGTTAAATTATTCTACTTTCTAACATGGTATCATCTTCTGTACTGCTGTCCCACACAAGGGACCAGGAGCACGTCTGACCCCTGCTACGGCCGAAAAGAAAAGAGAGCAATCTTCTTCTTCTTCTTCGTTGCTACATCACGTCTGCTTTCAGTCAACAACCGGAACTTCCGTTTTTACTTTCAAATCCCCTTCCGGGGTCATTCCTCGGTCAA
>CM042163.1:51688667-51758667 GCA_023376005.1 Doryteuthis pealeii
CCGAGTCCCATAGAAAATCAAAGATGGATTATCATGGGAATAGGAAGTACACAAACAGTTTGTTGCAGATTATCCAGCAGAAGACGCAGGGATGAGAGGACCAAAAGTAAGCGACTGGAATTTTCACCAGAGCCCCTTTTGGTCGAGTTGTGGCTCTAATACCACTGGGTGCCAGACCTTTCTGTCTTGGGTGGCCCTACCAGGAACTTAAGTTTCCGACAGCATAGCCCTGCCGCGATGAGGAGGGGATAGACTTTAGGCTTGATACTACGTATATATTTTTATTTAAAAAAAATTTTTTTTATTGTTTTCCTCATCTTAATTTTTTTATTTTTAAAAAATTTTTTTTAATGACATATCAACCCTTTTCGGGTCATTTAATGCTGAATAAAAGTCATTTTGATAAACAAAGGACTTTTGTTGCTTACAGTACTTGCTATTGCTTAAGTGGTCACCCAATTGATCATTGAACAGGTTCATCACTGCTTAACTTAGGTTATCTGGTGCTTTTGGCATGACTTGACCATAATTATACACACTAGCAAATATATGCACCCTCCGGGTGCAAGTATTTAAGTTTTAATGTAATGAAATATCGTATTAAATTAGAAAGTCTAATAAGAATGCAGATAAAAAGATTTGAAACAGAGTGGGGTTATAATAGAAAAATAGAAATGAAACTTACTCTTCCATCACTGCCGTCTTTCATTGCTGAATTTTACTTATTTAACTATTTAGTGAAAAGAGGAAGTAAAGAATAAAATGACAGTTATTTTTTCTTGTTAATGGATTTCATTTAAGATTCATTGAAGAGATTTTTGCTTATATTCATTAAAATAAAACCAAACAGTTAGAAATCAATAATACTAAGCACATATTTAATAAAATCACATTTTTAATATCAATATGCAAATTAGCCTTCCCGTTCACACTGCAAACCGCTATTTTTTGTATATATAAATACAATAGCATGTTATTAGTATGTAGATATGGACAACACTAATAAAAAGGTGAAGCAATTTTATTAATAATTGAGGTTTAAATATAAATAAAATCATGAAGAATGTGATGTATATAACTATGTTAATTGTGACTCGATTAGTAATATAGTTTCGGTTACAGACAGAAAAACACACAATCTCCATTATAATAAGATATGAAGTCTCCATATGTCTGATGTTGCTCCATGTTACAGACAGAAAAACACACAATCTCCATTATAATAAGATATGAAGTCTCCATATGTCTGATGTTGCTCCATGTTACAGTTCTCTCTTTTGCACTCTCCCACCTTGGTCCATGCGCCCTTTTCACTTTGTCCCACAGCTGTAGCAATACGCTTGACTTCCTCAAGTTGGTGAATTTTCTCCAAAATCATAATCCTTTTATTTAACGTGGATTCTTTAGACCACCAACGCTGTGGGTGAAGACCTAGTCCTGATCTTCCCTTTGCCACAGTTCCAATTATTTCTTTCATCTTGAGGGATGATTCTGCATTTTCTACAGCTTGTTGTGCCTTCCATTTTCGACCTGCTGGTTAACTGCTCACTCAATTAAGTATTGCTTAACTTAGGTGATCTAGTGGGAACTGGTGCTTTCAGCATGATTTGACCGTAATCAAAACAGATGAATTATGATATTTAAAAAATTGCAATTTTATTTGATATTTGAATGTAAATAAAATGGAGAACTTGCACATTTGCCTCAGGAGTTGAACAAGAGTACTAATGCAGAATAGCGCGCAAGAATTAATATCATTAGATTACATATAAAAAGCATTACATTTCAAGGAAATATCCAAAACTTTTGAGACTTTAGGGTTAGTGTTAGGCTACTTCAAGAGTTTCCTTAATCTAATACTATTTATATATAAAATGTGATTCTAATGATATTATCTCTTGTGCAATATTCTGCATTTGTACCCAAAGAAGAATCTAATCAGTGAGGAATTTTGCACAAAGAAAAAAAAAAAAGAAAAAAAATTATCAAACCTCTTTCAGTTCATTTGATGTCATATCAAGTCATTTTGATAAACAAAGGACCCAGATTGCATATAGTACCTGCTATTGGTTAAGTGCTCACTCAATTAAGTATTGAACAGGTTCATCACTGCTTAACTTTGGTGATCTAATGGGAACCGGTGCTTTCAGCATGACTTGACTGTACTCATCTTTATTGTAGAATGCACATATACAATGCTTCAGCCGATAAACTCTCCAACCTTCTTCAGGTGTTTCTTGTAATCCATAAGAGTAGATTAATGAAGAAGATGGAGGCATAACATGACCGTCGCTAGTGACTACCCTAAATACCATGATGTGGACTGGATGTTTGCTTTTCGTCACTATCGGTACATCTTGAGGGAAAAGAGTAAGTCAATGGTTGTTCTGTGAGTTCACTATTAGTTATTATGCAAAATTGATCCCTCACTTAAATTTAATATACACAGACCCTCCCACCCACCCACTTTCTTTGTTAATAGAATATTGAATATTAGCAGGACCTGTGGATATACCACAGTATGATAATTCAATTATAACTGTAGAATAAACGTCATACTCACTGTAGAAGAATTCCAATTATGGTTGAATTGGCAGACAAGGCAACAAGTAAACTGTAACCCAATACGGAGCTTACCTTGTTGCAAGCCTACTGTAAAATGACAGGTTATTTATAAAACACCATAATACCACAGAAACCAAGCAGCCAATCAGAACTTAAGGAATGGAATCGCCCAAATGCATGAATGAAGTATTCCTGAGTTCCATAAGTACCAGCTGTTTTGGGCACTAGTTCAGTTGTGATTAGCCAGTTGCTGTTGTCCAAACCAACAGTATACTGACTTTGATAATTACAATGTTTGATATGTTTACTTAAGAGCTATTGAAAAATGGTTCAGTATGTAAAAAGTATAAAAATCTTCATTTAACTCTCTCTCTCTTTCTCTCTCTCTCTCTCTCTCTCTTATGTTCGATTGAAACAGATTAACATCATCACTTTTGCATGTTCACACCCTCTCTCTATCTTTCCCTTATTATATTTTTTCTGTGTAGTATGTCCTTTTTCTTCCCTTTCTTTCTTTATAATAAAAACAGTATGGTCCATTATGTACCTGAGGTAACAACACTCATAAGAAATAAAAATTCGGTGGATAAGCAATTCTAGATAAACAGGATTTTCATTTTTGCATTTCATCTTGGATGATTTGGATGGTCTGATTTTTAACCAGAGGGTGTTGCAAGATGATAACTGTTGTACAAAATAGGAACAGGAATATTAATATATAGACAAACAAAAGTAGATAAACAGCATTGTGAACTGTGTGGCATATTCCGCTTTTGAATTTGTATACAAGTTATAATGTAAAATTGATCCCTCACATAAATTCAATATCCACCCATACCACCTACACTCATATACACACTCAATGATGTTGATAGCTTTTTGATTTAGTGTGTCCTAAGATGCACATATTTGCTTTGAATGAGTCCATGGGAAAATTAATGGATTCCAACTAAAGTTTCTCAATAAATTATTGGGTTTTTATTTATGATCTGGGGAAAAAAACTAAAGCTGTCTAACTCCTACCTTGTAACCTATCCAGTGTAATTCATTTCTAAGAAACTATCAAAATGTATTTACAGTTAACTTGAAATGGTGAGGGAAGAAAAACGAAAAACACTGGGATGCATGGATGTGATTTTACTGTGTCCTTTTAGATTTTTGTGCCTCAGGGATGCAGGATGTGTACCTATCAGCATCTCTGCACACTTTCTTTGTTAATAAGATATTAAATATTTGCAGCCATATTTATGAGAATCTACTTTTTTATTTATTTATTTATTTATCTATTTTTTGTTGTTGTTGCTGGAATTGATTTAAAATTTTGGTTCTTAAGAAAATGGGATTGTCTGTGATGATGTTGGGAAGTCAAGCCCTCCCTCGCCCTCCCCTCCCCCAAGCTCAGGTGAAATGGGAAATCTGATATGTTGTTTTATAAATAACATTTTGATCAGAAAACATTAAAAAATTAATGAAGATGTGCTGTTCCAACACAATTTTGAAATTGATATTTTAACCCGTTTCCCAGCATGAAAATTTAATCAGTGTGAAATCCTCTATTAATCCTCAAAACTGGTCTAGTTATGAATTTTAATCAAGTGATTATTCAAAAAAAAAAGAAAAAAAAAAGAAAAAAAACAAACAAACAAACAAAAAATGTCTTCAGTGTTCATAGTTAGCTCAACAGCTTTTTTTCTCTCCATTGATTTAAAAAAAAAAAAAAAAAAATTCCTGACCTCCCACCAGGCCAGACGAATACATGGTCTTTTTTACATGAGCAGTGATGCTGATAGCTTTTTGATTAAGTGCATCCTGGGACTCGCATATTTGCTTTGAATGAGTCCCCGGGAAAATTTATGAGTCCTAACTAAAATTTCTTAATAGATTGTAGGGTTTTTATTTATGACCTGTGGATACAACTGTAACCTATTCTGTGTAATTCGTTTCTAAGAAACTATTGAAATGTATTTACAGTTAGCTTGAAATGGTGAGGAAAGAAAAAAGAAAACCACTGGGATGCATGGATGTGATTTTACTGCATCCTTTTTTTTATCTTAATGCGGACACAATACATATAAGCATCTCTGCATGAGGTTTTTTTATTTATTTTTTATTGGGCATCTAGCGAGGATTGAACTCGCTATCCTGTAATAATGGATCTGTAAGACTAGTTTTTCTAACTGGTCTAGTTATGAATTTTGATCAAATGATTATTTAAAAAAGAAAAGAAAAAAAAGTGTCCTTGGTGTTCATAACTTAACAGGCCGAATAAATGCATATTTTCTTTCCAATAATTAAAAAAAAAAAAAAAAAATTCCTGACCTCCCACCAGGCCAGATGAACACATGGTCATTTTTATGTGGCATCCAGCTAGTATCAACTATTCAGTAATAACGGATATGTGAGACTAGCTTACTAACTATTACATATGACGGGACAGGCCCGACACTAACTTTTTTCATGACCGTCCCAAACAAAAATTATCAACCGTCCCGAATGTGGTTTGGACCGTCCCGAAATCAAAATATTTTTGTTTAATTCATTAGCATCATCTATACTTGTCAGTCATCAGTAGCATAATAACATGTAATAAAACATTAAGAAAAGCTGAAGCAGTGATAATTCTGGATATTTGGACAAAAAATGCACTTCCTAGAGTGTTTTGAGCTAAAAAAAAAAAATACTTTTTTACTTTAAATTACCCTGAGTAGGGTTAATAGTACATAATTCGGTCCTTTTAAACTATCTCCCTCCACCATTACATGGCTTTGAGAATAGACCTGCGGTGCCATAGCCTCATTTTGAGGTCAGCATTCAGGCTATCACTGAACGGCCATTATTGGAATGTAGTACTAACTTTTAGGAAAAAATTTTACTGTCCCCGGCAAACTGTCCCGGATGACGTATTGATCATCCCGGATGTAATTTTTATCATCCCCCGGGACGACGCGACGGCATCAATATCGAGCCCTGCGACAGGATACCTTTCTCTCCATTGGTTAAGTGTCTTTTCATTTCCAAAGTAAAGGACGCCGTTTTGATTTGAAAAGATTAGAATAACTTGTAAGAGATCTTACAAAGTGACTGCCTGTTTATACCACTATTGTTGAGTGGTGAATGTATTGTTACATAATCTATGCATAGATTATTGTCAACCCCCTGTATTTCTGAAGGGATGGCCCCTTTTCATATCACGGGTGGGACTTTCCATGGAATATTACAGAAAGCCCGCGAAATACATGGGATGTGGTTGGCTCTCAGTTTCAGCCTGGACGTCAGGCAGAGAAGATGTACTGCCTTAGCTGGAGCTCACTGCATACGCGCGCTATGTTAGTTAGATGAAAAATGTTTAGTTAAGTAAATAAAGGTTTAAATAAGTAATATGGTTTTGTGGTTGATGAATGTCTTGGCAACAAGACTGACCTAGAAGAAGAAATGAATTAAGTGCGACCGACCACCAAGACGAAGTCCAGACGATGAACGTAAGATACCAAAGATGAGCAGAAGAAGAAAAGAAGTAATTTATTTTTAATTGAAGCTAATATTATTTGATTTATTTTTAATTGAGCTAATATTATTTGATTTATTTTTAATTGAAGCTAATATTATTTGATATATTATTAGATCAACCTGACTGAATAACCTGTGTAAACACAGTAACTCATTTGGGAATTTGTAATTAGTGAACTTAGTGTTGTATACCCTTTGTGGCATTATTTTTGTATTTGTCTGGAGAGTTGTCTGCCCATTTAGTTTCGCTGGTTCCCGCTAGGGGCCTCGGGTGTATTTAAGCGGCCTGGTTTGAACTTCTCTCGCTCTCTTTTCCTGCCGATCTACGAGACACCACTATGGGTTAGACTCTGTCTATCCCCTTCTCGTTGGGGCTTTGGCCCTTAACACTGGCCACTCACTGCTAGTAAGTCTCTTATACGATATATGCCTATCCTTTAGTCATGTATCCGTAACTACGTTTTTATGTACATTTAGGTATCTCTTTGATACCTAAATATCTTGTATTTTACCATTCATGAATGTGTCATTATCTCTACTTTTGTATGTATGTTTATGTTCACCTCTATGTATTATGTACCCTGTTTATCCAGGTGCTGTATACCTATTAAATGTTTTGTCTATCAACCCTTGTCGGAGTTTTATCTTCAAGTATTATCACTTTAAACCATACAACTGGTGATACCCCGACGTGATGAAAACGTTTTGTGAAGGCTTTGTTTTGCATTTGGAACTTTAATCCTTACACCTTCATTACTTCTTTACTTTTTACTTGCTTCTATATCTTGGACATCTATTCTTCTGGCCGGCTTTGGTATTTCTTCTATCATCTTGGATATCTTCTAATGTCTGGACTTTCTTGGGGACTTCGGGTCTGGTCTTCTATTGGGGATTTCTCTTTATCAGAAGCCCTGTGTCATTGTTAGTTTTTTAGGTAATAACACAAGACTTCAATTTACTTTGATCTTCCTTTATTTGTAAATCCCCAAACCAGACATCTGCGCAGGTGAGACTTACATCCTATGAGCTCGGCTCCTACCTTCTAACTGACTGAAACTTACTTACTATCTAAACCGGAAGAGAGTGTCCTCTCTACTGGTTCTCACGGTATCCACCGGAAGGTTAGGACTGAGGTCAAGCCTTGTCACTCCTCCTTCAAGGCCGTGGGCTGTAGCTTATAACGGCCATTTTGATTTCTACACTATTGCCATAAATATTAGGTATCTAATAATTATGTAACATTAGTTTGATTTAATGTGGTCTGTTTAACGGCATATCAACCATGTGGGTTATTTAATGCCTCCCCTATTAGAGTGTGAGACAGATATTGGTACACAAGTTTCTTTTACAGGTGTTTTTTTGTAGATAGTCTCATGGATGTATTTTATATCTGATTCATAATTTAGCATTTCTATATCTGAAAAGAAACGCACATTAAATATGAAATTTTGAGTTGGTTCTACTAAAGTTGTTAAAATTTGAGATAATTTGAATGAGAATTGGTCAAGTTATTAGATTACAAATTGATATCAAATTTTTTGAAACCTTCTGCAGTGATGCTGATAGCTTTTTAATTTAGTGCTTCCTGGGACTCACGGATTTGATTTGAATGAGTCCCCGTGAAATTTCATGGGTCCCAACTAAATTTTCTTAATAAATTGTAGAGATTTTGTCTATGAACAACTAAAGCCATCTAACCCCTACTTTACATACAGTGTAATTCGTTCCAATAGAAACTATTGAAATGTATTTACAGTTAACTTGAAATGGTGGGGGAAGAAAACAAAAACACTGGGATGCATGGATAGGATTTTTCTGGGTTTTTTTTAAATTTTATTTTATTTTTTTTAAAGATTTTTGTGTATCAGTGATGCAGGATGCATACCTACCTATCAGCATCTCTGATACTGTATATCTCAAATGATATTATTTTTTGACACCCAGTATATCTCAAATGATATGGTAAAATTCTAGTCACTATTGTAGGTGTTCGGTTGTTCACAGAATCCATTTGTTTAATACTAGTCTAGTCTGGTTTGGTTTGTTTTACGGCATATCAACCTCAGTGGGTCATTTAATGCCGACAAAGTTTTGAAATAAATTCATACTTAATGGATAATCAAATTTTGTTTATAAACTCATGTTTTTCTATTCAACCCATAGATGGGACCCTAACAGGTACTACCACTCCGGGTCAGAATAGACCAGGGAGCAATGGTGATGAAGGGGTGCTCCACATTCCCCAAACCTCCAAAACTGGAACCTGATGTCATTCCCCGGACATGTAGACCCTCAGCCACCGCCTTCTAGCACCCATATGATAAAAAGGTTGGAGCTTGCCATAAGAGCAATAGGATTGGGGCAATCTAAAGGTGCTAGGGCTTGACGTTACCAGCTGATTGATTGGAGGGGGCCTCTTCGACTGCCTGTCTAAGTAAGGGCCAAAGTGGAGTATTGCAAGTCATGGACTGCTCAACCACCTGGGTTTTATCCTTAAGCATCATGGGTCACTACCTATGGCCAACAGGTGGCTGGTGCATTCTAACGCTCCAGCTGACAGAGCAGCCTAGTCTGTAGGTTGCCTCTGTGATGTGTATAAGTCCAAGTCTCTAGTGTTTCTTGTTATCCAAACGATAGGTCTTGCTGGCAGAAAGTTCAATTAGCAATTGATTTAAGGACGGTTGCAACCGATCTTATATGCTTTCTGTCTTCGTCTCTTATTGGCCAATTTTTACCAGAAATGGCAGTTACTGTTGGAAAAGTTCATAAATAGAAGTGATGAATTTTTAACCCCACCTCCCCAGGCAATATTTAAAAAAGATCAATTTTTACACTGCCCAGGTGGTGTTTTTTTTTTCCTAGTTTGATCAAGTCATTAGATTATGAAATGATATCCTCTGGTTCCAAATCAACCAAAATGAAATGCAAAAAAGTAAATCCTGATTATCTAGTGTTGCTTATCCACCGAATTCTTATTTCTTATGAGTGTTGTCACCTAAGCTAAATAATAGACCATTCCTTTTTTATCATAACAAAAGAAAGGGAAGAAAAAGGACATACTACACAGAAAAAAATATAATAAGAAAAAGAAAGAGTACGAGAAAGATAGAGGGTGTCTGAAATGATATAAATTTTTAACAGCCTGTATTTTATTATGACTCCCACCCCTGACTCTCTTGTTGGCTTTAAATTTAATTCTTTTTGGTTTTTATAATTTTTTTAACCTAGATAAATAATAAATAGCAGTGACTGTTTAAAAATATTGATATTTTTGTAATCCTATTGGAGTAGCCATGTTTTATTCTTTCTTTCTTTCTATTTTCAATCGAGTTTTATATTTTAGTTTTCCATATCGCAGAATCGGATCAGCTTTCAATGAATACATCACGGTTTATTGCACCTTCGTGTACAAAACTAACTGGAAAAATATTACCTCTCTCTATTTCTTTCACCGATATATCTTTTACATAAATTTATCTGGATAGTAATATATCCTTCCGTCTACAAGAGACGATGGAGTAGTGTCCAGATTTTTTTTTGATTTTTGATTTTTTTTTTTTTTTTTTTTAACTATGTGGTCTGGGCAGGTTCATATATGGAGGATGAGCTGTTGCCCAAACAGCAAATCTTCCCTCACCACACTGCCGCTGTGATTCAAAGGAAAGGTAGGGAAGTAATGCAGTTTGGCAGCGGTATTGTCGTAGGAGTTGCTGGGTACCACTGGACCTACAGAGTAAATTAATATCGTTGATCCCAGGGGGCCATCCACCCAGTCAACACCTGCCCCCCCCCCTGATTTAAAGGGGCAGGGCTGGGTTTATTGCTCGGTGCCCTTGAGGGGGGAATGCTGTCGAGATCAACACATTTTTTGCACCCGCCACACCATGATCTTCAGTTCGTGGGTGATCCTAAATTGATAGGGCCTTGTGCCTAACCCGTACACATGGGGTACGTGGTAAATACCTCCCCCCCCACCGTAGGCACTCCGACTCCGGCTCCTGATTGATTTTTGGAAGTTTTGTGTCCAAGAAAAGAAGAACATGAGTGTCATTCAATAAATAAAAGTCTTTTTGAAAAATAAAAGTATGATAATTTAAGAATTACTGTAAACAGTAAGAGTGTGTATGGGGGGGGGAGTTACTATTACTACTACTACTCCTCTTCCCCTTCTCTCACTGAAACGTCTCTCTCCTCCTCCACTGTAAAGATGTCCACAAGCGTTCCATGATTGACTTTTATTGAAATTCAATTAGCCAGTCCTGTTTCTCAATATTAACTTCACAAGTATGTAAAGTTTCAACATAATTGGATCATTGGTGTAGGCTCCAACTGGTTATATGCAGACAGATAGAAATTGCCATTTATGTAGAAGATTGCTTCTTTTTTTTTTTTTTTTTTTTTTTTTTTGTATTATTTGGATTTTTTTATACCCTGCACCTCCATATATATATATATATATATATATATATATATATATATATATATATATATATATATATTACTTAACACCCCCCACCCCCGCATGAGCAGGATGTAGCACAATGTCAATTTCTTTAGTGGAGTTCAACAGGTTTTACTTCATAGTTTTCCTTCTCCTAGATTTGAACTCTGGTTGACGAGTCCATTTTCTACAACTTCTGAACTGGTTACCTAGCCATGGTAAAAGCTTATATATATATATATATATATATATATAAATTGAAAATGGAAGTGAATCCGATGGTATGTTGAAAAGAGAAATAAAGGAAAGAAAGTATTGAATGGATGAAATAGGATTGTTTTAATTAATTTAACTTACACGTGTTTCAGTCAGGAGTTTGTGCTGAACATTTATATATTTTTTCTATTATTATTCTATTTCATTTTGTTATTTAAAAATAATAATAGATAGAACAATGTACACATGGATAAACTCCTGACCGAAACACGTGTAAGTTAAATTAATTAAAATAATCCTATTTTATCCATTCAATACTTTCTTTCCTTTATTTGTCTTTTCAACATACACATATATACATATATATATATATATATATATATATATATATATATATGTTTATTTTTGAACTGCTACATATTCATAGGTGATACTGTATATGTATGCAATCTAAGTTTACAGATCTTTCAACTGATTAATGAAGAATTCTGTTATGTTAATGTGATTTTAGAAATTCAAATATATTTGAGACATTGCTTAATTGCTTTCTCTCTTCTTTTCTTCCATCACAATACTGCAATTCAGTCTTTTCCTCTCTCACTCTCTTTCTCTCATTCTCTCTCTCTTTTGCTCTTTCCCTTTCTTTTTTCTTTTCTTCTGTCACTTTTCCTTTCTCTAGATCAATTCTTGTTCTTTCTCTCTATTAAAAAAAGATTTCTTTCCTTTTTCTCTTTTATTTTTCTCTTTCTTTCTCTTTTTTCATTTTCTTTTCTTTTGTTTTCTCTTCCTTTTCTTTTCTTTCTTTCTTTCTTTCTTTTTTTCCTTCTTTCTTTTTTCCTTTTCTTTTGTTTTCTCTTCCTTTTCTCTTTCTTTTTCCTTTCTCTTTCTTTCTTTTTCCCTTTTTCTTTTCTTTCTTTCTTCTCTTTTCTTCTCCTTCATTTTCTTTTTTTTTTTTCTCTTTCTGTGTCTTCTCCTTTTCTCTTCTTTCTTTCTCTTTTGTTTTCTCTTTCTTTCCTTCTCTTTCTTTCTTCCTTTCTTTTCTTCCTTTTCACTTTCTTTTCTTTCTTCCATTTCTTTCTTCCCTTTTCTCTTTCTTTCTTTCTTCCATTCTTTTTCCCTTTTTCTTTCTTTCTTCCATTCTTTCTTCCCTTTTCTCTTTCTTTCTTTCTTCCCTTTTTCTCTTTCTTCTTTCTTCTTTCTTTCTTCCCTTTTCTCTTTCTTTCTTCTCTTCTTTCCTTTTCTCTTTCTTTCTTCCATTCTCTTTCTCCCTTTTCTCTTTCTTTCTTTCTTTCTTCCTTTCTTTCTTCCCTTTTCACTTTTTTTTTCTTCCTTTCTTTCTTCCCTTTTCACTTTCTTTTTCTTCTTCCTTTCTTTCTTCCCTTTTCTCTTTCTTTCTTTCTTCCATTTCTTTCTTCCCTTTTCTCTTTCTCTTCTTTCTTCCCTTTCTTTCTTCCCTTTCTTCTTTCTTTCTTTCTTCCCTTTCTTTCTTCCTTTTCACTTTCTTTCTTTCTTCCATTTCTTTCTCCCTTTTCTCTTTCTTTCTTTCTTCCATTTCTTTCTTTCCCTTTTCTCTTTCTTTTCTTTCTTTCTTTCTTCCTTTTCTCTTCTTCTTTCTTCCATTTCTTTCTCCCTTTTCACTTTCTTTCTTTCTTCCCTTTCTTTCTTCCCTTTTCACTTTCTTTCTTTCTTCCATTTCTTTTTCTTTTTCTCTTTCTTTCTTTCTTCTTTCTTTCTTCCCTTTTCTTTTCTTTTCTTTCTTTCCTTTTCTTTCTTTCTCCTTTCTTTCTTTCTTCCATTTCTTTCTTCCCTTTCTCTTTCTTTCTTTCTTTTTCTTTCTTCCCTTTTCTCTTTCTTTCTTTCTTCCATTTCTTTCTTCCCTTTTCTCTTTCTTTCTTTCTTCTTCCTTTTCTCTTTCTTTTTTTCTTCCCTTTCTTTCTTTTTTCTCTTTCTTTCTTCCCTTTCTTTCTTTCTTCCTTCTCTTCTATTTTTTCTCTTCTCTTACTTCTCTTTCTTTCTTTCACTCCTTCTTTTTCTTCTGGATATTTGAATCCATAGACAAGCAGGAACATAGATCCATATGTAAACGATCCCATTAATAGAAACTGTATTCATTTATTATCATTTAAATCTAAAAATGACACTGAATATTATCATAATATTTTCTCTGCCACTTACAAGATTAGACATTGCAATAAGAGTATAATTATTTAAAATAAAATATGTAAGAATGAATGTTTTAGATAAAAAAAATTACTTAATCACAAAAATGTATTTAATAATACTTCCTATCTCATTTAAGTTGAAGCTTTTTAAAAAGTAAAACCAAACACTTATCCATTTAATGATATACTTATCTATTGATAATAACTTAATAGTTTAAAAAAAATCTTATAAATGAATATGTTGCCAATGGTATTACTATTAACTAGCAAGACCTGTGGATATACAACAGTATGATAATTTAATTATTACAACATTTTATATGTTTACTTAAGAGCTATTGCATAATAGTTCAATATATAAATTGTATAATAAACTTGATTTAACTCTCTCTCACTCTTTTTCTTTCCTTCTTTTCATTATGTTTGATTGAAACAGATTAGCATTGCCACTTCTGCACTTTCACCCCCTCACTATCTTTCAACTACTCTTTCTTCCTTTCTTATCATAATTTTATTTAGTTAATGTACTATACTCCAGACCTGCTCATGATGCAACTGAGAGCCAGAATTGTGTAATTATCTAAAATATCTAAGAATGAATGTTTTAGATTAAAAGAAATACCTTATCATAAAACTGTACGTAATAATACTTCTATCTCATTTAAGTTGAAGCTTTTTAAAAAGTGAAACAAAAAACTTATCCATTCAATGATATACTTATCTATTGATAATAACCTAATATCTTTTTAAATCTTGTTTCGGACCATATAACCTTTAAGCACCCCATCTAAGATCTCGATTCATAAGGACATGTTTTTCATTTACACCGTCAAAATCCGGTTGTTTGTTAGGGGTTAGGGTTTTTTTTTTTTAAATAATAAAACTAAACCCTAACCCCTAACAAACAACCGGATTTTGACGGTGTAAATGAAAAACATGTTCTTATGAATCGAGATCGCAGATGGGGTGCTTAATGGTTATATGGTCCCTTGTTTCCAGTGGTATTACTATTGATCATTCTTTTTTTGTTTAATGGTACATCAACCTTCATGGATTATTTAACTATACCACCTCATTCCACCCGACCAGAAGTCTCATTCGTTTTCCTAATCCACTCCAAATGATAGCCTTTGTTTAAATGTGATATTAAACATACTTACAAGTCTTTGATTTAAGGGAAATAACAGGTAACTTTAGATGCAAAGGTCATTTTTAGCCATTTTTTTTTTTATATATCCTAATAGGAATGGGGCTCTGGACATTCTCATCAGGATGTTAAGAGTGTTGCAGCTTGCTTTTCGAAATAAAGAACACAAGTAGTTTACGTTAACTGCGAGAAGTAATCACTTCCGCCTTTTTATTATTACAACTCCAAAGATGGCCGAAACGGTGCTTCCGTTTCTTATTAACCAATATACCATACAGTTAATTGCCAAAGCCATCCTTGTAGAAGAAAAATAGTGATACTATTTAACACATAGCTGGAGGGATGAGGGGTTTCATACCTTTCCCAAGAGTATTAGTCCAAAAGTAAATGTAATAGCAAGACTGAAGTTTGAATTTCTTTGCAATGATATAGCAGTCCAGCATGATAACCACGATGCCATGAGAGTCCCCATTTATTAATCAATCATTTTCTCTTTTTAAAAATTTGTTTCCTCCCTGTTTGTAGGGGGCTTAGAATACACTGACTGTATTCCCTACAGAGGAGTACCCCCTCCCTCCAAAAAAGGGGTGCCCTGGATATGACACTAAACTGCATCTGGTGGCGAGGTTCTAATTTCAGGAGATGTAGAGTCCCCCTTTATTGGCATTACTCCCAGATCCACTCTGCTCCAGAGTGGTAGTACCTGTTAGGGTCTCATCTATGGGTCAGATGTCTAAAATTATTTGTATTTGATAGGAATACTTTATATCATATATAATATCATAATAGGGTATTATCATATTATATCATATATAATAATATCATAATAGGGTATTATCATATTATATCATATATAAGAAATATCATATTATAATAACTTTATATATAATCATGTGCAAAAACTTAAATTGCACAAAAGATGTAAATCTAAATTACACCCTGGGGGTCCATGTAATATTAGGGGGGGAGGGGTCCACACAAAAAAGTACCGAATTGGGGGTCCACTGTGATATTTTAGTGGTCCATAGAGCAATTCTACTTCACAACAATTGTTTTACTGAGAATTAAATTTCTACAGTAATCTACACCATATTATATGAATTGGGGGTCCACTGTGATATTTTAGTGGTCCATAGAGCAATTCTACTTCACAACAATTGTTATTACTGAGAATTAAATTTCTACAGTAATCTACACCATATTATATGAATTGGGGGTCCACTGTGATCTTTTAGTGGTCCATAGAGCAATTCTACTACAGAACAATTATTATTACTGAAAATTAAATTTCTACAGTAATCTATGCCATACTAAAATACTAAAAGTAGAAATTTTCATGTACCTAAGGATTTTTTTATTGCTATCAAGTAGAAGAAAAAATACTTTACATTTATTGACAATGTCGTAAATTTAAAGTTACCTAGAACAAATGGAAGTGAAAATTACCCATTCCTTTTCTCTAGTAGATAGTCAAAAACATAATGAAGAAAAAAAAAAAGAAAAGAAACAAAAAATCCACGTCTTTTGCAACGGATCATTTTTCCTCTCTTATTTTTAATTATATATATATATATATATTTATTATAGTGTACAATACATTTAAGGTGGCATTGTTACCACTGGTTTCCAAGCAGCATGTTAGCCACCCTTCTTCAGGACAAGGCACATTGTCTTGAAGAAGGGTGGCTAACATGCTGGTTGGAAACCAATGGTAACAATGGCACCTTAAATGTATTGTACACTATAATAAATAAATACAGCTCTTACACACATAATCAAGCACTTTATTTTCAATTTTCCAATACTAAAAAAGGACTATATATATATGGTTCGAATCATACACAAAACGGTCTTCCTGTCTATAGCTCTGCTGATGAGGCCTAATAGGCCGAAATGTACATACAGAGATTGATTTTTTTCGATTTGTTTAGCCTTACATTTGAATAGGTATGCCTGCCTAATTCATTAATTATTAATTAATTAATTTTCAAAATTATGTTCGACTTCAATTAAGCACATATTCTCCCAAAAATTGTCGGCTAAATAAAGCCATATCAAAACCCATTGTTTGTTTTTTTACTTCTCATATATATATATATATATATATATATATGTATATATATATGTGTGTGTGTGTGTGTATATATTTAACCAACCTGTTCATCATAGATCAATTCTTCAGAAAAATAAATTTCTAAATTAATCTATGCAATATTAAAATACTAAAAGTAGAAATATTCATGTAGCTATGAATTTTTTATTGATATCAAGTAGAAGAAAAAATACTTTACATGTGACAGTTTCATAAATTTAAAGTTACCTAGAACAAACAGCTATGGATGTCCACAAAAAGAAAAAAAAAATAAGAGGAAAAGGGGTCCATAGGTAAAAAATGATTGAGAACCACTAATTTACACAATTCCCTAACATCTAGGCATAAAATAACCCCAGACAGGTTGACATGCTGTTAAAATCAATTATCTTCTTTTTTTTTTTTTTAAATCGCACCATCGAATTTCCATTTTTAATGATTAGTTTTTCATTTTGTCCGACTGTTGTGCAGTGTGGATGAACAGTGATGAGAATTTTGTCATTGACATGCAATATTTTATATAATTAAGGATTTTCCCGTTTATTGATAATAGAAAAAATATGAAAATATTT
Organism: Doryteuthis pealeii; assembly: GCA_023376005.1. Classification (NCBI taxonomy): domain Eukaryota; kingdom Metazoa; phylum Mollusca; class Cephalopoda; order Myopsida; family Loliginidae; genus Doryteuthis; species Doryteuthis pealeii. Next base: position 51,705,370 of record CM042163.1, read on the forward strand.
CAATGGTGTGGAGTGAGGAAATAGTTTGTCAAAAATATCCCATAAAATGATAGACTTCTTTTTCTTCTTGTTGTTTATGCAGATTAAAAAACTCATTAATTCAGATTTAGGTTTTAATTAAGAAAATCTTTTTGCACAGGCACGCAAAATGGATAGGATAGAAATATATAGTTTTTAAATTCCAGTTTTTTTTTCCATAATGTACTGAATTTAAAAAACAGATTCTTTTCTTTTTTTTTTTTTTCTTTTTTTTCTCTTTTTTCTTTTTTCTTTTTTCTTTTTTCCCATTTTTCTTTTTTCCCATTTTTTCTTTTTTTCCCATTTTTTCTTTTTTTCCCATTTTTTCTTTTTCTTTTTCCTTTTGTTTTTCTTTTTTTTCCTCCTCTCCATTTTTTCTTTTTTCTATCTTTCTTTCTTTTTCTTTTTTCTGTTTTTCTTTTTTCCGTTTTTCCTTTTTCTTTTTCTTTCGTTTTCTTATTTCTTATTTCGTTTTTCGTTTTCTTATTCTTTTTTTTCTTTTTTTCTTTCTTTTTTTGTTTTTCTTATTTCTTTCTTTCTTTTTTTGTTTTTCTTTTTTTTCTTTAATTTTGTTTTTGTTTTATTTTTCCCTTTTTTTCTTATTTTTGTCCCTTCTCTTTCCTATTTTTCTTTCCCCTTTTTTTTTCTTTTTCAATGCAAAAAGAGAGAAAGAAGTAAAAAAACAATCAAGATTTTGTATAAAAATGAATAATTTTTTTTGTGTCCGTAAATTAAAACTAAAGTCTTTCTCTATCAATTTTTTCTTTCCTTTTCATTTTTTTTTTATTAATTTTTTTTATGACATTTTAGTTTTGTCCAAACACGCACAGATATGCAAATTTTCATGATATTTTGACCCCCCCCCAAATGATTGTGACTCTGATCGGCAGTGTAAATCCTAACCACAAATCTTTCATTCTTTTGAATATATGAAGAATATTGCATTAAAATCACAAGCCCAAATGTAGGGATGTGTGGGGAGGAGTCATTATATACATGTGCAAGAGATTTTTTTTTTCTTTTTCTTTTTAATAGAGAGAGTTCTTGTTGCATAGTGGCTAATATGATTGATTGCAGCATTCTACCATATTTTCCCCCAAATAAGACCGGGCTTATATATTCACTCTGAAATATAACACTAGGTATTATTTTTCAGGGGGAGGTCAGTGTTTGCAACGCACAATGTGATTGTAAGTAAGTAAAGTCGTCGGGGCGGCTTAATGTCGGTATCAGCCATGCAGCGAGGGAGTCTATCCCTTTTCACTAGCGCCAGATGAAGGAGATTATGTTAGCGTCTGAGGTGGTGCGCCACACCTACCATCAGCTCCTTACTTTACCGCACAGATCCCTGTGCTACTCATACGCTGAGTTGGCGAGGGTGGGTATCGAACTAGGAACCTTATGGTTTACTAGCCGAACGCTCTACCGACTGAGCTAACCCGGCCCTTATGTGATTGTAAAGAATGCTTATTTTTTTTGTCTTTCTGTAGCTTTCAACCAGGGCTTATTTTAAAGGAAGGACTTTTATTAAAATCATCATGAAAAATCACGCTAGATCTTATTTTGCAGATAGGTCTTATTTTCATGGAAACATGGCAGTAGTAAGCGACTTCGAACTCCAACTGTGCTATTATATTCACTTTTGGGCCAATTTCATACCTTTGACAAAGGTATGAAACACCACCCTGCTATAGGTTAAATAGTACCACTACTGTTTTTCTACAAGGATGGCTTTTGAATTAAATTACCCACAAGGGTTGATATGCCATTAAAACATAAGAATCCATTTTTTACTAGAGAATATTTGAAGTGAGCACACTCATGCACTCACTCCAAGATTTTTATTCATTCTAAAGAGAGATACATTGAGTGTGTAGGCAGCTACCTAATGTCACCCGGGTAAGGTCGAGGGTTAAAAAAGTTAGTCTTGCAGATCCATTATTATTGAATTGTGAGTTGGAACCTCGCAGGATGCCCCATTACAATCCCTGCATAAAAAAGATCTTGCATTGATCCAGCCTCTCTGAAAAGAAAAAAATAATGTCTCCGATTTAAAATATCACATTTTTAAAAATTCCATGCTGTTATCATTTAAATTTTATCTTTTAATTATCTTCACGAATATAAATCAAATGTTCATTATTTTTGTTCAAAAAGCAAGATCTGGTGATAGTGAATGTGTGTATGTATATATATATATATATATATATATATATATATATATATATATATATATATTTACTTTGTCATTAATTGTTTTATTTTCATAGTTTCCTCCGGACATACTGGTTTTCATATATGTATAGATTTTTTTTGTTCATGTTTTTATTACAATATTTTGACAATTTTATTTCCGCCCTGTCGGCTGGGGCGTTAGAATGCACCTCTGCAGAGGGGTAAGACTCCCCCAATGGGGCCACCTGTTGGCCATGGGTAGCGACCCGTGATGCTTAAGGATAGAGCCCAGGTGGATGAGCAGTTCATGACATGCAATACTCCACTTTGGCCCTATCTTGGGCTAGACGGGCGGTCGGAGAGGCCCCCTCCGATCAATCAGCTGGTCACGTCAAGCCCTAGCACCTATATGACTTTCCCAACCCTATTGCCCTTATGGCAAACCCCAACCCCTTTTTATCATATGGGTACTGAAGGCGGTGGCTGCGGGTCTACATGTCCTGGGAATGACGTTAAACTCTATCTGATGGTGAGGTTCCAGTTTTGGAGGTTTGGGGAATGTGGAGCACCCATTCATCACCATTTCTCCCTGGTCCACTCTGACCCAGAGTGGTAGTACCTGTTAAGGTCTCATCTATGGGTTAAATAGAAAAATGTATTTATAAAAAAATTGTATTATCCATTAAGAATTGATTTATTTCAAAACTTTATCGGCATTAAATGACCCACTGAGGTTGATATGCTGTAAAACAAAACATGCAGATGAGTTTTCCCCTTTCAGAATTACCAATTTTTGATGGCATATAGGATGCACTTTATTTCCAAAATTTTGGCTCAATAAATTGCCCTGTAGGTGAAGTTTGAGACCTTCTGTAGGCCTAGGCTAATCTTCTCTATGATGCTCACTAACCCAGCTTACGCTCAGTACTTTTACCTACCCTGTAATGCCAAATTGCTTTTATACAGCTATGTTTCTGCTTGTGTAATACACGGTTAGACTGTTTTCAACAATATATGCTTAAATACACTAAAAACTTTTTTCCTGAATCTGACCTGCTGAAATAAAATATGCTGTCAAATACGGTAATTACTATTAATTAATTACTAATTATTATTATTATCTCCATATGACTGATGGAGATAATAATAATAATTAGTAATTAATTAATAGTAATTAATTACCAGTCATATGGAGGTCCGATCTCCCTGACAAGCTAAAGCGACAGTTCTTCCAGGCTGTGGTTGTGTCGGTGCTGCTATATGGCTGCACCACCTGGACCCTAACAAAGCGTCTTGAGAATAAGCTAGATGGGAGCTGCACAAGAATGCTGCGTGCAGTGTTGAACAAGTCATGGAAACAGCACCCCACAAGGAAACAGCTGTACGGTCACCTGCCCCCCATCTCACAAACTATCCGAGTGAGACGGACAAGACATGCAGGACACTGCTGGAGAAGCAAGGATGAACTCATAAGCAACATTCTCCTGTGGAAGCCAACACATGGACATGCAAGTGTGGGGTGCTCAGCAAGGACCTACATTGACCAGCTATGAGAAGATGCTGGCTGCTCCGCAGAGGAGCTCCCAGGGGCAATGAATGATAGGGAAGGTTGGCGAAAGATTGTCATGGATACCCGTGCTGCATGCGCGACATGATGATGATGATTATTATTATCTATTAAATTATAATCCAAATTTATAAATTTAGATAAATCTATAATCATTATTATTATTATTATTATTATTATTATTATTATTATTAGTAGTAGTAGTAGTAGTAGTAGTAGTAGTAAATTAATTAATTAATTAATTACTATTAATTAATTACAAGTTTGCCTCTTTCAGAATTACCAATTTTCGGTGCTACCTTGACTTACAAGTTCAATTTGTTCTGCTCATAACTCAATTTCTGCGTATATCAAATCAATATTCCCAAATTGAAATAAACTAAAATACCATTAATCTGTTTGTAAATCAGCTAATGTTAATGTTATTAATGTTAATATGCAATGTTAATTAAATTTCTTGTGAGTAGCTAAACGCACATAAATAGATAGCAGATATTTTTATTCAAACTAGAAACCCTCATTTTTAGCCTCCTCTTAACCAGGCGAAGAATTCAAAGTTCAGGGTTTAACCGAGGCCACCGATATAGTAGTTCTAGTTGGTCTTGGTTTAACACTGCCTCCTAAAATAGGTCAAATACTAAAGTGACTAAAAAACACCCCCCAAAAAAAACCTACCTTGTATATAATTGATTTGTTTTTAAAAAAAAATAGATCTGCTGTAATATTTATCACTAGCAGAACCTGTGGATATACCACAGTATGATAATTTAGTTATTACAACATTTGATATGTTTACTTAAAATAGTTCAATATGTAAAAAGTAATTGTAATCTTGATTTAACTCTCTCTTACTCTTGTTTTTTTTTCTTTTCTTTTCTTTTCATTATGTTCAATTGAAACAGATTAGCATTATCATTTCCATGTACTCACCCACTCTCTCTATCTTTCCCTGACTCTCTTTCTTTATTATATTTTTTTATGTGTAGCATGTCCTTTATCTTCTTTTTTTATAATAAAAATAGAACAGTCCATTATTTAGCTGAGGTGACAACACTCATAAGAAATAAGAATTTCGTGGATAAGCAACATCAGATAATTAGGATTTACATTTTTGCATTTTATCTTGGACAATTTGGATAGTCTCATTTTTAACCAGAGGGTGTTGCAAGATGATAACAGTCATACGAATAAGGAACACGAGTATTAATATATACATGCGATAGTAGTTGATTGATTGATTGATTTTAATGGCATATCAACCTGTCTAGGATTATTTTCTGCTTAGATGTTAAAGAATCATTTACATTCATATTAACATATATGATATCAAGTATTCCTATCTAATACCCCCCCAATATGGGTTACCTATTAAGCGTGGGTAGCAATCCGTGATGCTTAAGGATGGAATCCTGTTGGCTGAGCAGTCCATGACATGCAGCATTCCACTTTGGTCTTTACCTAGGCTAGATGGTCGGTTGGAGAGGCACCTCCAATCAATTGGCTGGTCATGTCAAGCCCTTGCACCTATATGAATGTCTGAACCCTATTGCCCTTATGGCAACCCCCAATCCTTTTTTATATGTGCTAGAAGGCATTGGCTGAGTGTCATAATGTCCAGAGTATGACGATAAGATCTCTGATGGTGAGGTTCCAGTTCTGGAAGTCTGGGGAATGTGGAGCACCCCTTCATCACCATTACTCCCAGGTCTGCTCTGACCCAGAGTGGTAGTACCTGTTAGAGTCCCATCTATGGGTTACATAGAACAAAAGGAGTTCTAAAAAAATGTGTTAAAAAAATTTGAGTTTAAAATGAATTGAGTACCCATCAAGAATGAATAAAACAACACATCTTCAGCATAAAATAACCCAACAAGGGTTGACATGCCATAAAATCCAACCAACTAACTAACTGGTGTTTTGGGGACCAATTGCGTACTTCCTATTCCCATGATACTCCATCTTTTGACTTTCTATGTGGACAGTAAAATCAATGGATGAACCCAGCTCAACCCACCCTGGGCAATTGCTGCCACAAGACAAGACAAAGACCTGGCCAAATGAAATATATATATTTACCAACACAGGGTCAATTTCTTAAGTGGAGTTTAACAGGTTTGAATTCAGAGTTTTCCTTCTTCTAGACTGGTTGCCTAGCCAAAGTTAAAGAGCCAAGTCTGTCTTACTATTTACCCATAGCTGGAAGGAGAATTGGATTCATATTTTTTCCAAGTCTTTTATGGCACTGTGACTATGCTACAAATCTTTCAAACAGGGAAGGTTTTTCATTTTTGGAAATTCTGGCTTATGCCTGGAATCGAACACTGAGCATTGATGGGGAAACATATTTCTACAATTGAAAAAACAACAAGATGTTTAAAGTTTTGCTGACAGAAATCTGTTTCGACCATATGAGGTCTTTTCAAAGCAACATTGTAAACGGAAAGACGAAATAAATATATCATTAATCACGAGGCACAGAACGCTCTCGATCAGTACCGGATAATTTCCATTTACAATGTTGCTTTGATAAAGACCTCATATGGTCGAAACAGATTTCTGTCAGCAAAACTTTAAACATCTTGTTGTTTTTTCTACAAAACTTTCTACACATATTGTCCACCAATTGAATGTATTTTGTTATTTGATGTTTGACCATTCATTTAATATCTTTTTTTAATTTAAAAAAAATTCTTTTAGAAGCCATCTTGGGTGCCTTTATCAGAGGAGAGAAACGTTTGCTGGTTAAAGATAATGGAACATTTTCTCTTACCTACATGGGAAGGTAAGTCTCTTTGACTTTCTCACTTTTATTATTATGGTCTGAAGAAGCTGATATAAATTTTTTAGTTGAAATAAATTTATAACCCTATGACATATATTTATAATTACGCTATCAATCCTATATATATATATATTTATTTTAATATTAATTTTTAATATTAATTTTTAGTATTAATTTTAATATATTTTATTTTCACATACTTGTCTATGAAAAAACTTTACATATGAATGTTTACTCCTTTGAAGATATTTATCCATAAACACCACGGATTTACCTGTAAAAGTGGGCTACTTATTTTACAATTGGATTGTATTACAAATAATTTTGATATTTATATACACTTTTTATATAATTCTACACTTTTTTAATATTTCTACATCAGACTTTTTTGAGTCTTATTTTATAACTATAATGCTTCTGATTATTTTTTAAAATTAAAAAATAAAATTCATTTTATTTTTAATATAGACAGCGCATTTTTTTTTTTTTTTTTTTTTCTTTGATTAATTCCAACTTTTGACTAGCAGCGTTCTGTTTTTGTTAACGGTCATTTTTCCCGTCTTATTTTTGTTGATGACCGATCCACGTGCGGTCGATGCATGATATTGCGAGGGTCCTCACATCAGTGAGGTAGGGCCGGTGTTGCTTTTTAAACCGTCGAGAGGAAGGCCCCGAAACGGTTTGCACATTCTCTCCTGATGAGCCCATGCATTTGTAAACATCCTTTGTTTTTTCAATATATCATATTCACACTGTCGGATTAATTTCCATTTTATTTTCACACACACATATATATATATATATATATATATATTTAGTCATCCACAGACATTGTGTTTCAACGTTTTGCCTTTTATCAGTGTGGCTAGACTTAGTAACTATTTCTAGCCAGAAGCAAAACCCGACTAACTTTTCATCTGTCTGACTCCTTAACCCCTCGGCCGTCTTCAGCTGCCAGTAAGAAGCAGACTTTAACTGATAAATACATACATTGGTATATATATGTTATGATCACTAGAGAATTCAAATCCGTAAATAATAGACGAGTCTTGCTTCATGCTAACAGTGAACATTCATTAAAGTCCCTTTTAGAGTGCATTACCAGGTCTTGGGAGCATATATATGTGAAAAATATCAGCGTTCGTTTTTGTAAACAGTCTTTTAACGGATATCTTTCTTCCCGTCTATGTAGCTCGTTGATGAAGACCAACTTATCGATTTGGTCGAAACAGATCTGTCAGCAATTACATAACAACAACATATGTTTTTTCAAAATGTTAAATTTCATACTGTCGGATTAATTTCCATCTATTTTTCACATTTGTCAAAGGAAAAAAAAAAACAATATATCTGGAATTTTACACCTTGAAGACTTTCATCTATAACTCTACGGACTTATGAACACCACAAGTAAATTTTGGAACTCTAACATCTTTCTTCAAATTACACTGTGGACTTGTATATTTTTAACAGCTGAAATATATCCTATACTATTTTGATACCCACTTTACATTTTTTATATAATTTTTACAACAAACTCTTTTGAGTTTTACTATAAACTATAATGCTTCTGATTTTTAAAAATTAAAAATAAAATTTATTTTATTTTTAAAACAGAACATGCATTTTTCAAAATTTCAGCAGTTGAATTCAGCGTTCGTTTTTGTAAACAGTCTTTTAACGGATATCTTTCTTCCCGTCTATGTCGCTCGTTGATGAAGACCAACTTATCGATTTGGTCAAAACAGATCTGTCAGCAATTACATAACATCATATATTTTTTCAAAATGTTAAATTTCATATATATATATATATATCTTATTATAATGGAGATTGTGGGTTTGTCTGTCTGTAACTGAAACTATATTACTATACAAGCCACAATTCCCTTTGTTATTTACATCACATACTCCCTGAATATATTTTATTTAAACCTCAATTATTAATAAAATTGTTTTACATCATTAAGACTGTTGACCATATCTACATACTAATAACATGCAATTGTATTTATATATACAACAAAATAGCGGTTTACAGTATGAATGGAAAGGCTAATTTGCATATTGATCCTAAAAATGTGATTTTAATAAATATATGCTTAGTATTATTGATATCTAATTGTTTGGTTTTATCTTATTGAATATGAGCAAACATCTCGATGAAAATCTTAAAAGAAATCCATTAACAAGAACAAATAACTGTTATTTTATTCTTTACTTTCTATTTTAACTAAATAGTTAAATTAAGAAAATTTACCAATAAAAGACGGGAGTAATGGAAAATGATGGAAGAGTTAGTTTCAATGTTGTTCTATTTTTCAATCATACCCCCTCTGTTCCAATTTTTTTCTGCATTCTTATTCAGTTTCATTAGCCTTTCTAATTTAATGTGATATTTTATTATATTAAAACTTAAATACTTGCACCTGGAGGGTGCATATATTTGCTAGTATATATAATGTAATTTTATTTTTTATTCTAATTTTTATGTTTTTTATTTTTTGAATAAGCAATCAAATAAGGTATTTTCCATTCATAAAAATTGTTTCCAATAATTTTCAAACAAAATTACGTCACACGATTTGAATGGGAATGCTAACGTTACCTTTTCTCATATTTGAGTAACAATATAAGCCACCATGCACTAAAAGCAGAAGCTCGCAGACTTCTATTTACCAATATATTTTTTTGCACAGACATTGGTCCCGACGATGGTTTGATAAACAAACCAAAATGCTGTAGTGTCGGCTTAATAAACATCACTCATCAATTCAACTTGTTTTTTCCTTTTTATAAAATTATTGTTGGATTCACTTCCATTTTTTTTTTCCTATATGTAATATTTATATTTCATTTTTTTATTTTTAGTGGTCCTTTTACATTTTGCTGGGTAGTCATGCGTTCCGGTTCCTCTTATGGCCCAGATTGTATTTATGAATTATACAGCACAAATGGTGATATCATAGGTAACGCCAGTTTTTACGTCCAAACTGGAAGCAAAAGTGGTTGGCAGAAAATTATTGGTAACTTGACAAATGATGTCAGTCAAAAGATCCTCACTTTTGAATTCAACGTTTTTGCCACAGGTAAGTTCACACCCACAAATAAAATTGCTTCAGGGAGGGGCTATTGATTTTTGGTGGTGTTGTTTTTAAAATAAGTTTTAATGGTCCTAACTCGTCAAGAGCAATCATTTTAAGTTTGATCCTCAGACTTGGTGTCTGTTAGTCTTTCAATCCACTTACAATATGCAGGTCTCCATTTATTCACACTTCCAGCACAAGAACTAATATATATATATATATATATATATATATATATATATATATATATATATATATATATATAAGTATTTTTGCCATTTTTCAATGTTACTCATTTCTCAACTGTTGTATTCAATGTTCTATTTATTTTTCACTGACAGGGAATATAGTGGATGGGTTTGGATTAGAGTTGGCTTGATGTTAGGATATACGTGTGTCCTGCTTGGTTCCGATCTGCTGTGCAGTCTTTTTTTCCCCCTTCTCTTCAGAGAGTCTGGTTCGAATCGTTAGGGGGAGATAACTCTCCCAAACATCAACATTCTCTTAAAGTCCTATACCGCCTCATTCCAACCGGCCGGCCGGAAGTCACATTCATTTTCCTAATCTACCCCAAATGATAGCCTTTGTTTAAATGTAATATTAAACATATTTAGAAGTCTTTGTTTTAAGTCAAATAACAAGTAACTTTAAATGAAAAGGTCATTTTTAGGCATTTTTAAAAAAATAAATCCTTATAGTTATTTACTAAGCTGAGCTTAGATGTGGCACAATGCCAGAAGTATGGGGCACCCAGTGAGAATCGAACTCACAAACAATGGTCTGCAAATCTAGCTTGCTAACCATTACATTCTGGACTTATAAAATTCTCAACAGGATGTTAAGAGTTATCTATCTATCTATCTATCTTATATATGTTGGGATGGACATGAGCCCAACAGGGTTATCTTCCCTTGCTGCAGGTTTTCGCCTATAGGTGGCGGCTGTACTTAAACAGCAGCCCGGGAGAAAATCTCTCTCTTTTTCTGGGTCCGGTAACCCTGTACATGGGTTAGGCACTTTGTGCCTCTGCCCCTTAAGAGGTGGGGCTAATGTAAGTATAAAGATTTGAAAAAACAAAAATAAGTCAAAGACTGACTTACAGAAAGCTGGCACTAAATTGTTTCGGTTTTAATCAAACCATCAACAGGGCTTAATTTGGTTAATAAATTCTACCCCAGAAATTTAGACTTTACGCAACATTTTATACGGACTCTCCTTTATACATAACAATATCTTACAAACTTTTTCTACTTTACATGAATTAATTTACCTTTCGGTTTTAATCAAACCATCAACAGGGCTTAATTTGGTTAATAAATTCTACCCCAAAATTTAGACTTTACGCAACATTTTATACGGACTCTCCTTTATACATAACAATATCTTACAAACTTTTTCTACTTTACATGAATTAATTTACCTTTCGGTTTTAATCAAACCATCAACAGGGCTTAATTTGGTTAATAAATTCTACCCCAAAAATTTAGACTTTACGCAACATTTTATACGGACTCTCCTTTATACATAAATATCTTACAACTTTTTCTACTTTACATGAATTAATTTACCTTTCGGTTTTAATCAAACCATCAACAGGGCTTAATTTGGTTAATAAATTCTACCCCAAAAATTTAGACTTTACGCAACATTTTATACGGACTCTCCTTTATACATAACAATATCTTACAAACTTTTTCTACTTTACATGAATTAATTTACCTGACAAAACATCAAAAAATATTTACTTTAAAAATCGTAATACATAGAATAAAGACCAAACCAGAAATAGTCATTTGTTTCAGCATCAAGAGGTTATCTAAAAAGTTTACAACTAAATGAATACCTACGATTTTGTGTAAAATTTATGTAAAAATATTCAAAATAATTATTAAATTAATAATCAATAGATGCACACAACATTTTATTTGAGGGGAACAGAATTAAGTTTCCATTTCAAATTGTTTCATTTTTTTAAAACTACTTTAATAAATTTAATGATTTTACTTACTTATGATATAAACCCTTTAACATTGAATTTTTAACTCTCACCTACCTCAGGCAATATCTTTCAAAAATTAATTTTTACACCATCTGGAGGGTTTTTTTCTTGGCTAGTATCAATAATAATATTAATAATTGCAATTTCTATTTTAATTCTTTATTTTTAACAATTTTTCGGATTTTTTTTCCAAAACTAACGATTTAAAAAAAAAATTTTGAATACCCATCAAGCATAAATAGAACAGAACGTCTTTAGCATAAAATAACCCAACAAGGGTTGACATGCCATAAAATCCAACAAACCAAAACTACCCCCTGACCAGGAAGAATTTGATATGAACATAAAGAAGCAGAGAGTATATTCTTAGAATTCAGTTTTGTTTGTTTGTTTTTTTTTTCTCTTCCTTGTGGCTTGTATTGTTTCGACCCCCCAAACCTGCAAAACGACTTATCCTGTCTTAAAAGAATCTGTACAACATGGGGTGTTGAATTCTTCTGCAGGCAAACACTGTGCAGGTGTGATAAAAGATCTGCCATACAAGTCTTCGTAAACTTATTCTTTAACAACTTTGTAGTCTTCCATGGTTTATATATTTTCTGATGTTTCTGTAGTCGTCCATGGTTTACGTTTGTTATAATGATGGTAAATGTCTTCTTTCAATTGTGTGTGTTTTCAAAGACAAGATATCAGTTAAGAGTAAGGAAATGAATCCGACGGTATATGTATAGATAAAAGAGTATGAAAACACACAATGTTCTTAAATGAATATATTTTTATATCATTTTCATTGCTTATATTGACAATATTTCGATTTATAAAAAATCATCATCATAACATAATGATGATTAAGTCCGTTTTTAGATGTAAATGATTTTAATAAATGTTTTAACAACTTTGTATATCAAACAATATCAAAGATTGTTTTAACTATTGAACTTGTTCTTTGTATGAAAACAAACTGAAAAGTTAATGACAGAGATGCTGATAGATACGCATCCTGCATCCCTGATGCACAAAAATCTAAAAGGATGCAATAAAATCATATCCATGTGTCTCAGTGTTTTTCCTTTTCCTCCCTCACCATTTCAAGGTAAATATAAATACATGTCAATAGTTTCTTAGAAACAAATTACATAGGATAGGTTACAAGGTAGGTGTTAGATGGCTTTAGTGGACCATATTACCTTTAGGCACCCCTTTTTGATCTCAATTAAGGAAGGACATGTTTTTCATTTACACCGTCAATATCCGGTTGTTGGTAGGGATTAGGGATAGGGGTTAGTTTTATTAAAAAAAAAATCTAAAATTTGTCTGTTAAAACAACCGGATATTGATGGTGTAAATGAAAAACATGTCCTTTCTTAATCGAGATCAAAATAGGGTGCCTAAAGGTCATATGGTCCACTTTAATTGTTTCCCCAGATCATAAATAAAAACCCTACAATCTATTAAGAAATTTTTGTTGGGACTCATAAATTTTTCCCAGGACTCATTCAAAGCAAATACGTTTGTCCCAGGATGCACTAAATCAAAAAGCTATCAGCATCACTGGTTCATAGGATGATGTTATATCTGCTATCAATGACTTTTTTGACTACTGGGATCCTAGTACTGCAACACTGATAGAAGAAGTATGCAGACCGCAAGGAGGACTATGTTGAAAAATAAATCTCATTTGGTCCATTCCAAGAGAGTATAAAGGATTCCTTGTGGCATAGTGGCTAACGTGCAGAACTGTGATGTCATAGTGTTGTAAGGATTAAAGTTCCAAATGCAAAACAAAGCCTTCACAAAACGTTTTCATCACGTCTGGGTATCACCAGTTGTAAGATTCAAAGTGATAATACTTGAAGATAAAACTCCAACAAAGGTTGATAGACAAAACATTTTATATATCAGCACAAGAATAAACAGGGTACATAATACATAGAGGTGTACATGAACATGCATACATAAGTAATACAAAGTTACATGTAAAAGGATAAACATAAAAGCAACAGACATGAGACTAGGAATAGTCCATGCTGTAAGAATCACTTACAGTAATGTAAGGGGGTAGACCAGAGTCTAACCCATAGTGTCTCATAGGTCGAGCAACAGGAAAAGAGAGAGAGACGTTCAAATCAGCCGCTTAAATATCAAAGGCCCCTAGTGGGAACCAGCGAAACTAAACGGGCAGACAACTCCCCAGGCGAATACGAAAATAACGCCTACAGTGTGTTCAAACTCCAATCATACTATTGCATTCACTTTTGGACTAATACCCTTGGGAAATGAAATGAAATAAAATTGAAAGGAAAGAGTTTTTTAAAAAGAGAGATAGAACAAGAAGTGATCCAGAAAAAGAAAAAGACTGAATTACATTATATATATATATATATATATAGAAATTTGAAAAAACAAGTGTTCTGAAAATAGGATGAATTTATTTATCATGTTTAAACATTTCGGTTTCTTTAAACATTCATCAGGATGTATCTTAGGGTGAAGAAATTGATGGATGTTTTATAGATGACAGGAGATAAAAAATCTTTATAAAATCTTTTTTGTTGTGTAACTGTATTTGTTCAGCGTTATATTTTTGAAACTTATATATAATACATTATATATTTACGCTGAACAAATACAGTTACACAACAAAAAAGATTTTATACAGATTTTCATCTCCTGTCATCTATAAAACATCCATCATTTTCTTCACCCCACGATACATCCTGATGAAGGTTTAAATCCTATTTTCGGAACACTTGTTTTTTCAAATTTCTTAATATTGTCGGATTTATATTCCATATTTACTCCCATATATATATATAGGACCTACATGAGTCACACTATCTACCTAGGTTTCACCCGAATGGTTCTACAGTATAATTCTGACTCTAATCATGCCCTACTTTATGTATTGAGCACTTTTTACATATATAACTTAGAAAACTCCTCTGGTGTTTTTTCTTTTGGCCACTACATACAGTACTGATAATTATTTTCAGAAAGTATGGATATGCTGGTCTTTTATTTAAAAAAAAATTTTTCCCAGATGTCATTTTGAAAAAAATTATTCATTTTGAAAAACTGAATTATCTGGGTTTTCCACACCGGTAGAGTTTAGAAGTAAAAAAATAGAATAAATAAATAACTATAACTAATATATATATAGTTATTTATTTATTTATATGATTAATCAATGCCTGGAGAAGATACCAGAAGATCTGAAACACGTCGCAAATGTAAGATAAAATTTAAAAATTTTTTCTAAAAACATAATCAATTTTGCGGACCTTTTTTATAAAATATTTAATTTTCTCCTGTTGGAACCAGAACAGCACTTATATATATATATATATTATGTGTGTGTGTGTGTGTGAAGAAAATGTTTTCAAAAATATAACAGACACAGACATATGATCAAAGGAACAATTTTATATGTCTATACTTAAGTATTTCGGTTTATGATAAACCATCATCAGGACAATGCAAAGAAATTTTGTAATGGAGAAAAATGAAAAATGTTAAGTGTATGGTGAATTTTTCTCCCTTACAAAATTTCTTTTGCATTGT
Organism: Doryteuthis pealeii; assembly: GCA_023376005.1. Lineage (NCBI taxonomy): Eukaryota > Metazoa > Mollusca > Cephalopoda > Myopsida > Loliginidae > Doryteuthis > Doryteuthis pealeii. Next base: position 51,720,557 of record CM042163.1, read on the forward strand.
CCTGATGATGGTTTATCATAAACCGAAATACTTAAGTAAAGACATATAAAATGTTTCCTTTGATCATAACATCCTGTGTTTGTTATATTTTTGAAAACATTTTCTTCACATATTGTCGGATTAATTTCCTCATCGTATTTCCATATATATATATATATATATATATATGAGGTTAAGTAAACAAACAAATGTGTTTATTTTTATATGGCTTTAAGCTGACAAGTTTTGGAGGATATGTGCTTAATTGAAGTTGTACCTAATTTGAAAATGAATTAGTTAATAATTAATGAATTTTAAGTGGGCATATATGTTCAAATGTAGGGCTAAATGAATTGAGAAAATGTCAATCCCTGAATAGGTCGAAATGTACATTCAGGGATTGACATTTTCTCGATTCGTTTAGCCTTACATTTGAACATATATGCCCGCCTAAAATTTGTTAATTATTAACTAATTAATTTTCAAATTAGGTACGACTTCAATTAAGCACATATCCTCCAAATAATATATTATATATATATATATATATATATATATATATATATATATAAAGTAATGTCTCTAATCCTACTATTGTAAAAATGACAATGTTGATTACCTTTTTATGAAGTGGTATTATAATTCTTGTCTGTACCTTAGATTACCAACTTCCTCACACAGTTCATTTAATGCTAGCATTCCAATATCATACCTATTTGTCAAACCGGAGTTGCTTCCCTTGATTACAACTTCTAACACTAACACTTACGTTCACTTTTAGACTAATACCCTTGAGAAAGAAAATAAAATGAAAGGAAATAAATTTATTTTTAAAAAGAGAGAAAACAAGAAGTGATCCGGGGAAAGGAAAAGACTGAATAACAGTGTAGTGACAGAATAAAGAGAGAGAAAGAAAGGAAAAAGAGAGAGAGAGAGAAAGGAATTGATAAAGAGATTAAGTAATGGCTCAAATATATTTGAATTTATAAAATGGTTTGTTGTTTTTATGGCATATCAACCTTTTTGGGTCATTTAATTCTGAAACAAGTCATTTTGATAAAAGTTTCTATGTTTCAAGTTCTTAATATGTAATTCCATGTCAAATCATCCAGGCCATGTTACCCACCCCCTTCAATTTTTCTGAAATTTTGTCCAAGTGTGGATTATGTTAAAGTTAGACAATCTCCAAAATTTGAGCTTCCAATTCTCAAAAATTGGCAGAGTTGTGTTGATTTTTAGCTCTCCAAATTTGAGGGGGTCGCAAAAAATGGCAAAAATTTTGTAACCTATTTTTGTCTGTAAAATGAGTTCTAGAGCATCCCTACTCCTAAAAATTGGTTTATAAAAGCATTTTTGCCCAAGAAATCCAAAAATGTCTTAAAGTTAACCAATTTTAAGTTATTTATGATTTCTGAGTTTTTCATAACAAGATCAATATCCTGATGTGGCACTGCATCTATGACAATTTTTCTGTTATTATTTCACATATATGAACATTATTTGTACCAAAAAGATAGTTTGTCCACACCTAAAACTTTGAACCAACTCACACTTCTCATTATCTCACTTTCACTCTTAACCCTGTTGGCACTTTGTGACCAATCAGAAGCCAACAGTCCAGCCTTTTGCACATAATCCCAAATTCTAGTTAATTTCTACTATTACATTCTTTCTTTTGGAAGTCTGTTGCAGACGACAATGACGTAACTCCATGCCTTCAACCATTGTGGACCCTCTGGTGGCTCATTAGTCCAATTCTGGACTTGCAAATGCGTCACACACATTGCAGGGGAAATTCCCATCTACATTTGGTTGTTCATAACAATGAAGATGTTGCCACTCCTGTTTATCTCGATATTGAGACTATTACATAATGTTTCATTCAAATTTTGGGTTTTTCCACATCTCATTATTTTATACTTTTACTTAGCCCTGTTGGTTGGGGCTTTAGAGTACACCGTCTGTCCTCCTCAAACACTCAGCCCAGACTCCACTATTATATGATGTATAACTAAAATTTTGTTTTTTTTCAGATTTCCACATCTCATTATTTAAAATTTTTTACCATAGTCTACTGGACAGATGTTAGTGGAATATGAAATGAAGTTGAATGTATATAATTTAAAAAAAAACAAAAAAAAACAGTTAAGTTTATCTTTATAAAAAGTAATTATCACTAAATTGTCAAATTTTTATTATAGTCTACTGAACAGATGTTAGTGGAATAAGTAAGTCCAATGTATATATTTTTTAATTTCTCAACTGGGATTAATATTTTTAAGGAAAATGAAACTAGGGAAAATATAAATTAATTCGTTAATTGAATTCATTTCTAAGCTGTTGTTATTTTTTTTAATTAAACGTCAAACGACAGCGTTAATTGGTGTTGTATCGATTTAAATTGGACACACACAAACAAACAGTTAAGTTTTATAAAAAAGTAATTATCACTAAATTGTCAATTTTTACCAACGCAAAAAACAATCGCAACATGATAAAGTTTTTTTTTTTGTTTTTTTCTTCACTCACCTGGGGAATTAAAGTTGTTTTTGGTACAGTAATCGTCGTAGTCTTTTGAGTTGTCGATTTTCCCTTAAATCCAAGTACCAGCGCATTATTCCCACATAGATGGCCGATTAAAGTAATTAAAACAATTCTTCCATTCATTTTTCTTTTTTTAAAGAAACATCAGAAAGTACGAAAAAGTTGCCGAAACTTAAATCTACTTCATGTTTCGACTCGTACCTCTAGTTTTTATGTCAACTTGAAAAAAAAATTGACCAAACAATCAACAGACACCGCAAATCATGTGCTGTGTGAATGAATAATGACTTAAGTGATACGGATCAAAGTCTACTTACTTATTATATTAACTTATAAGATTGTTTATTACTCAAGAGAGTGATGGTCACGTTGAATTTATTTTTGGAATATATATACTATACACGACAATCCTCTAACTGTCGAAATAGGAAAATACTTCCACTCCTTTTGGACTTTTTTTAAAAAGTTTTATAAAAAGTAATTATTACTAAATTTAATTTATTGATTATTTTCTTGTTTTCTTTGCAGTAAACATCGGATCCGGCATCTTCGTTATAATTCTAATTGTCGGCGTTTTAATGTCATCCCTGTTGACTTTCATATTCTGCCGCAAACAACCAAACCACAGACACATTGAGGTTGCAGACTTTGACTTCTACCCAGGCGTCATACCAACCAAAATCACCTCTTTGCGAGGCAGAATACGCCAGTTTTATGAATTAAGCATTTTGCCTCTTCTGAGTCGATTGCAGCAAATGTTCAGGGCGGTTCCACACGAGAAACAGGAAATGTACACGCCACTTAATGGATCTTGTCTCGAAGAAAGATCGCAATCTTCAAATACTTCAGCATCTGAAGAATTCTCTGAAAATTTACCAATGGAATCCATGGAACCAACTTTGGAATCGTTTCCTAGATCTAGCTATGGTTCTATTTGAATTCTTTGAAAGTCTTTTTCATAACAATTTACACCACTCAACTAAATTCTGTCTTCAAAATACTTCGGCATCTGAAGAATTCTTTGAAAATTTACCAATGGAACCGACTTTGGAATCATTTCCTAAATGTAATTATGGTTCTCTTTGAATTCGTTTTATGAAGATTTGCACCGTACGCCTAAATTCTGTATTCAAATTCTTTGGCATCTGAAGAATTCTCTGAAAATTTTCCAATGAAATCTATGGAACCAACTTTGGAATTGTTTCCAAGATCTAACTATGGTTCTATTTGAATTCTTTGAAAGTCTTTTCATAAAGATTTGCACCATACTAAATTTTGTCTTCAAAATACTTCAGCATCTGAAGAATTCTCTGAAAATTTACCAATGAAACCAACTTTGGAATCATTTCCAAGATCTAACTATGGTTCTCTTTGAATTCTTTAAAAGAATTTTTATGAAGATTTGTAGTGTTTGACTAAATTCTGTGATTTTGGGATGAGGTGTTTTCATTCCAAGAATTCATGAGACCATTGTTCTTATTCCATCATAAATTTTCAGTCTGCAATCTTTCTCGGGTATATGTCCACTAAGTGTCCTACCAGTTTGGTAAAATACACCCTGCTGCAAATCAACTAAAACAAAAGGAATAATTCCGTTATTATAATATCCGCGATCACTCAGTAAGGCTTGTCAGTGTGTTTATGCAGCATTATAATTTTTGTATGTTTCTTTGGAGTAACCTCCATCACAGACAATGGCTGTATGACAACTAATTGACAATCAAAAGATAATAATTCTGTTATTATTATAATATCTGTGATAACTCAGTATGGCTTGCCAGTATTTTTGTGCAGTTATAATTTTTGTACATTTTCTTGGAGTAATCTCCATCACAGACAATGGCCGTATGACAACTAATTGACAATAAAAAGAATAGTGTCTTGGCCAAACAAATTTGAATGTACACCCTGAAAATAGATTTCTATTGCTGCACACACCACTGCAGAGGACCTAGTCTGAGGAAAAAAAAAAAAAAAAGAAAAAAAAAAAAAGAAATCGATTTCACCCTGTCACTCCAGTGGGTCTAAAACTGATCCTATATTGAAAGAAAGGAGACAATAAGAAAGGAATGTATATCGATCTGACCAACTCATTTTGCTAATCTCAGATGATATGCCGATTCCATTTTCAAGGTTTCACTTTAGTTTTTTTCCTTGATTAAAAAATAAAAAATTCATATGTCTGAGTTGTGTCAGGCTTAAGATTATATATATAACTTATATGTGGAGTTGTGTGGTGTAATGGTTATTATCATAGGAAATGGACACAGCGAGGCAAGTTCAAATCCTAGACAAGGCTGTTTGCATTTCACATAGTGCTAATAACCTTGGGAAAGGTATGAATCCAACTATTCTTTCTCCAGCTATGGGTAAATAGTAGGGTAGACTGGGCTCTTTAACCTTGGTTAGGTAACCAGTCTAGGAGAAGGAAAACTCTGAATTCAAACCTGTTTAAAAAATTGGCCTTGAGTCATATCCTGCTTGTGACGGTAAGTTGGTAATATGTATTCTGCTTTAAAAAATTGATCTTGTGTCACATCCTACTTGTGCGGAGGGGTTGGGATATATATATATATATATATATATATATATATATATATATATAAAATAACTTTTTCTATTTTCTCTCCCTCCATTGAAGTTTTCAGTTGTAGAAATAAAGTTTCTTTAACTCTTTTGAATACCTTTTATCTGAGCGCAAAAAATCCCCTGCCCCCTAAAAAATAAAAATAAATGAACATGTGTACTTGGTTTAATGGTTAGCAACACAGGAAATGGAATCAGTAACCAGAGTTCAAATCCTGGACAAGGCTGTTTGCATTTCACTTCATGCTAATACCTTTGGGGAAAGGCATGAATCCATCTATTCTCCCTCCAGCTATGGGAAAATAGTAGGTTCAGACTGGATTCTTTTGCTTTGGTTAGGCAACCAGTCTAGGAGAAGGAAAACTCTGAATACAAACCTGTTAAACTGTGCTTAAAAATCTATTTCCATCTCATCCTGCTTGTTGTGGAGGGGTTAGGTAAATACATATATTTCAGCTTTGATCTCAGGAGTGAAGACCGTTTTTTGTTTTTTTTACAATTTTTAAAGTTATCCTATCATTCCCTTAAAATGGCTATGTAAACACCTGAAGAAGTCTGAAGGCACATTGGCCAAAACATTGTGTATATAACAATAAAGATGAGGACAACAGTCCAAAAAATCTTAACAATACAAGTTTTGAAGTTCCATGAAGGCTCCCTGAGTTTGACAAGAAATATCTGAAGAAGGCCGGAGGGCACATTGTCTGAAACATTATATATATATAACAAAGATGAGGACAGCCATTTTATTATTAAATTCTGACTGGATCTATAAGTTCAAAGGTTCAGAATAATTATTAGATCATAGCAAAAGTTCCTCATTTAACCCTTTACCTACCACTGCCATCTACAATAGCATGGTGAAATGGTTGACAAGTTAGTATTGTATTGCTGATCCTTTACTACTGAATAGAAATGTATTTAATTCGTTTCTTTTTTGTTTTTTTTTTTCAACTCTAAACCATTTTCTAAGAGCTGACGATCTCGGGTGTTTTCGGGATCCGGCATTTTGATCGTCAGGCGCTCTGGTAGATAAAGGGTTAAATTCTATATGGATCATTTTGACTTGGTATATCTTGCAGCATTTTCCTCCTGCCACCATTTTTATTAATAAAAAAAAACACCTGCATTTATTTGAATTATTTAGATTTTTGGGACTGTTGTCCTCATCTTTGTTATATACACAATGTTTTGGCTGATGTGCCCTCCGGCCTTGTTCAGGTGTTTCTTGTTGAATTTGGTAGCCTTCACAGAACTTTGAACAAACCCTTTATTTAATCCATTGGGGTAGATTCCATTAACCATGACAAAGTACAAGTAAGTCATCAGGGTGGCATAAAGTCGGTATCAGCTAGACAGTGAGGGAGTCTATCCCCTTTTCACTAGCGCTAGACCAAGGAAATTGTTTTTGGTGTCTGAGGTGGAGTGCCACACCTACCATTAGCTCCTCACTTTACCGCACAGATCCCTGTGATACTCATATGCTGAGTTGGCGAGGGCCGGTATCGAAGCTGGAACCTTGTGGTTTCAGTAATCCTTAACTTGTTCCTTGTAAATTCCTACCATAAAATAAACTGAACCTTAATTTTATGTCCGTGTTTTTGCAATAAATGTTTTATTTTTCTTGCACCTGTTATTTTACAATACTGAATATATTTTCTTTATTTAAAAACATTTATTGCAAACATATATATTTTCTTTATTTAAAAATATTTATTGCAAACATAATTAAAACATTTATTGCAAAAACACGGACATAAAATGAGGGTTCAGTTTATTTTATAGTAGGAATTTACGAGGAACAAGTTAAAGATTACTGTGGTTTCTAGGCTGATCTAAGCCAGCCCTATGGCCAAATGACGTTGAAAGCACTACTTCCGACTAGATCACCAAAGTTAAGTGGCAATGAGTCTGTTTAATACTTACAACATGATATCAAAATGACTTGAGATTCAGCATTAAATGACTCAAAAAGGGTTGATATGCCACAAAACAACCAAGTACAAGTGTTACATATTAATTGGATCCCTATTACTTTTTAAGGTAGTATAGAAATCCTTATGGCGATCAGTACAGCTGATGGCCTTGAGAGTGAGTGACAATACTTGACCTCACTCTCACCTTGCGTTCTAGGGAGAACCGTGAGAATCGGAAGCCGATGAAGGCCCTTCCGGTTTAAGGTGGGCAACTCAGTTAGTCAGTTGCAGTTAGTCAGTTAGCAAGATGTGACTCTCCGCGCGCATTGTCTGGTCTGGGGATCCGGAATAAAGTAACATCAAAAGTAAATCGAAGTCTTGTTGTTATTACTAAAAGCTAACAATGACACAAGGCTTCTGATAAGAAATGGTCCCCAGCAGAACCAGACACGGAACCCAGATAAGAAAGACCAGACCTGTAGAAGATATACCAGACCATTAGAAGATATACAGGCCAGAAGACTAGACGATCAGAAGACAGCCAGAAGAGTAGACGACAAGAATAAGCAGTAAGAAAGTATATAACAAATATATCTATTTGGTACCATGACGCCGCTGCTACGTTACACAAGTGTTAAGCTATGTTAAGTATTCTATGTAAATACCTGAAGAGGACCATAGGGCACACTGGCCGAAACGTGCACATGAAAAAAGATGTTAACAGTCTAAAAAATCTAAATAATACAAATTATCAAACCTCATCACAAAAATTAAGACCAATACATTTGTTTGTACTTGGACTGTCCCATTTCCTTTTTCTCGGCTCTGAATTAATGGTGAAAAAATATTTTCAGTTAATTAATATGGTGTCACCAAATTTATGAACATATTCAAATAAGCTGGATTTCCCTAGCTGCTAGTGGTGGGAGGGGTGCACAGAGATTCAGCTGGTGAAAAATATTTTCAGTTAATTATTATGGTGTCACCAAATTTATGAACATATTCAAATAAGCTGGATTTCCCTAGCTGCTAGTGGTGGGAGGGGTGCACAGAGATTCAGCTGGTGAAAAAATATTTTCAGTCAATTAATTGAAAAAAGCTTCAGGTTAACACACATCATAAGATCAACTATATATTATGTATGCAAGACACGTATCTACCCAACCTGTTCACCATGGGTAGGATGTGACACAAGTTTGCAAGTATAAGGCATCCAACAGGTATCGAAATCCCTATTCAGTATTAAAGGATCTGCGAGGGTAGCTTGTTAACCATTACACCACTATGGGACACTCTATTGTATATATAAGATATGAATGTTAAATAATGAATGTCAAAGTGTCTAGAGAATGGGATAGACCACACTACCCATTAGAAATGGACTATTCCAAAGATCCCTGTCTTAAATAGACCAGGTTTTGGTAGTAATTTATTCTTAGCCTGCAGAATCCAGATCACTACCGCCTTTTGCCTGTTAACACCTTAGGGTGGCTGAAATTTTACATCTGGAATTTGGACAGTGTACGGTGGCTGAAATTTTACATCTGGAATTTGGACAGTGTACGGTGGCTGAAATTTTATAATTGGAATTTGGACAGTGTATGGTGGCTGAAATTTTATAATTGGAATTTGGACAGTGTATGGTGGCTGAAATTTTACGACTGGAATTTGGACAGGGTACAGTGGCTGAAATTTTATGACTGGAATTTGGACAGTGTACAGTGGCTGAAATTTTATAATTGGAATTTGGACAGTGTATGGTGGTTGAAATTTTACGACTAGAATTTGGACAGTGTATGGTGGCTGAAATTTTGCAACTGGAATTTGGACAGTATATGTATGGTGGCTGAAATTTTATGACTGGAATTTAAACTATGTATGATGGTTGAATTTTTACATCTGCAATTTGGACAGTATGTGGTGGCTAAAATTCTAATACTGGAATTTGGACAGTATATAGTGGCTGAAATTTTACAATGGAATTTGAGCAATGAATGGGGGCTGAAATTTACTACTAGATTTTGAAGAATGTACACTAAATATAATGTATGTTATACATGTCGGGCATCTACATCAAAGTCACTGTGGTCACCTAATAATTTTCATTAACTGCAAATGTTTTAGGGCATCTTCCAAAATAATTTTGCCCTATTGGCAAATCTGTTTGCCCTTTCAAAAAAAAAATGACAGAAATAAGTTAATGGAAGTAAATGAATTTTTGTATGTAGATATGACGTTTTCCATTGACAAAATACCAAAAATGTGATATGATTTAAAAAAAAAAGTATTTATAAATTTAATTATTAATAATCAAAGTAAAGTTTTCTTTCTTTCTTTCCCTTTTTTATGTGTACTGCACTTATTCAAGGGAGCATCATTATGTCTGTAGCTTGACAGTTTTTAGCTGAATGCAATTAATATTCATCATTGCATTGACGAACAAAAATATTTCTTGGTAATGTGTGTGTTTGTATGTGAGGAAGATGGAAATGAATCCGACAGAGATGTTGAAAAGAAGAATGGAATATATATATATATATATATATATATATATATATATATATATATATATATATACTAGCAAATATATGCACCCTCCGGGTGCAAGTATTTAAGTTTTAATGTAATAATATATTATATTAAATTAGAAAGACTAATGAAACTAAATAAGAATGCAGATAAAAAGATTTGAAACAGAGGGAGTATAATAAAAAATGGAACAACTGAAACCTACTCTTCCATCACTCTCGTCTTTCATTGTTATTTTTTCTAATTTAAGTATTTAGTTATAAGAGGAAGTAAAGAATAAAATGACATTTATTTTATCTTGTTAATGGATTTCATTTAAGATTCATTGAAGAGAATTTTGCTTATATTCATTAAAATAAAACCAAACAATTAGAAATCAATAATACTAAGCACATATTTATTAAATTCGATTTTTTAATATTAATATGCAAATTAGCCTTCCCGTTCACATTGTAAAGCGCTATTTTGTTGTATATATAAATATAATTGCATGTTGTTAGTATGTAGACATAGTTAACAGTATTAATAATGTAAGACAATTTTATTAATAACTGAGGTTTAGATAAAAATAAAATCATGGAGAATGTGATGTCAATATCTAAGAGAATTGTGACTTGAGTAGGAATATAGTTTCGGTTACAGACGGAAAAGCACACAATCTCCATTATAATAAGAGATATATATATATATATATATATATATATATATATATATATATATATATGAAAGTAAACAAACAGGCTTATATCCTGTTTGAGATGGCGATAGCCGACAATTTGGGAGAATAAGTGCTTAATTGAAGTCATACCTAATTGAAATTTAATTAGTTGATAATTAATAAATTAGGCGAGCATATTTGTTTTTCTCGGTTTGTTTATGCCTTTACATTTAAACAGATATGCTCGCCTAATTTATTAATTATCAACTAATTAAATTTCAATTAGGTATGACTTCAATTAAGCACTTATTCTCCCATATATATATATATAATATATATATATATTATATATATGGCCGGGTTAGCTTAGTCGGTAGAGCGTTCGGCTAGAAAACACAAGGTTCCTAGTTCGATATCAGTCCGTGCCAACTCAGCGTATGAGTAGCGCAAGGATCTGTATGATAAAGTAAGGAACTGATGGTAGGTGTGGGGCTCCACCTCAGATGCAAAAAAACAATCTCCTTGGTCTAACACTTGTGAAAAAGGGGATGGATTCCTTCGCTGTATGGCTCATACCAACATTAGGACCCCACCTCCGATGACTTGTTTATACATATGTGTGTATATATGTATGGATGAAATTTATTATATGCTGACACGTGTTTCTACAGGAATTTGTTTACACGTACAGTATTCTATTTAAAATTATTTTGAATATAAAATAAAATGATAATAGAAAAAGATATATGTAAACAGTCTGTCTTCTTCAGAGGAGAATGTTTTGATTTTCAATTCATCCGTTTTTCTTTTAAAGATTAAAACATTCTTTTCTGAAGAAGATGGACTGTTTACATAAGTTTTTCTATTATTTTATTTCATATTTAGAATAATTTTAAATAGAATACTATATGTATAAACAAATTCCTGTTGAAACATGTGTCAGCATATAATAAATTTTATCTATATATATATATATATATATATAAATAAAAACATGCTCTGATGATGATTTTTTATAATCGAAATATTGTTCAATATTAGCTATGAAAATTATATAAAATATTTTCATTTTAACAATATTGAGTGTTTTCATACCTTTTTATCTATCTATATATATATATATATATATATATATATATATATATATATATATATATATATATTTTCCGTTTATCTTTTCAACATATATATTTCCTTTTTTTTTCCTACATACACACAAAGGCTATTTCAGAAAAATTGATATATTTTTCAAATATCAATAAATCCTTACATTTTCCTATTTTTTTTTTTACTTTCACTTATTACTTTTCCACATACTGTTGGATTCATTTCCATTTTTTTCCCTACATACACACACAAACAAATGTGCACACACACACAAAGGCTGTTTCAGAAAAATGTATATATTTTTCAAATATCGATAAATCATCCTTACATTTTTCTATTTTTCCCTCTCACTTATTACTTTTCCACATACTGTCGGATTCATTTAATTTTTTTTCCTACACACACACTCTCACAAACACACACACACACACACACACACACACAAAGGTTGTTTCAGAAAAATTGATCTATTTTTCAAATATCAATAAATCCTTATATTTTACTATTTTTTACTTTCACTTATTACTTTTCCACATACTGTCGGATTCATTTCCATTTTTGTCTCCTACACAAACACTGAAGCTGTTTTAGAAAAATTGATATTTCATAATCTAATAAGTTAACCAATTCTCATTGAAATGATCTGAAATTTTAAGTTTTGTAGGAACCACACAAAATACTTTGTATAATTTTTTGGACCATATGATTTTAAGGCACCCATTTTGCGATTTCGACTCGTGGGGACACTTTTCTCATTTATACTGTAAAAATCCGGTTTTTTGTTAGGGTTATGGTCTAGGGTTATAATTTAAAAAAAAAAAAACTCTAAAAATCGTCTGTTAACAATTAACCAGATTTTGACGGTATAAATGGAAAAAATGTTCCAACGAATCAAAATAGCAAAAGGGGTGCCTTAAGGTCATGTGGTCCAACTTTTTTTTCTTTTATGTGCCAATTGTTATTGTGTACTTGGTGAAATTGTTGCCTCAGGATTGCCTTTTATTGATATCAATTTTTTTTTAGACACTGTATATAAAAAGTTATTGCTTATTCCCAACATAATGACATGTGCAAAAAATGCCAAGATTTATAAAAAATACTTGAAAAATATGAAAACAAATAACATTAAACATAGAAATTTGAGTTGTTTCTATACATGCTGTTAAAATTTGAGATCATTTGAATGAGAATTGATCAACTTATTAGATTATGAAATGATATCATTTTTCTGAAACACCCTATACATCTCAAATGATATCACTTTTTTTCTGAAACACCCTGTACATCTCAAATGATATACATTTTTATAAAACACCCTGTACATCTCAAATTACATCAACTGTGTATATTATTATATATATATATATATATATATATATATATATATATATATATGAAGTAAATGGAAGTGAATCCGACAGTATGAATAGAAAATTTTTAGAAAAATCTTGTTTTTTCTAAAAATGTTCTATTCATATATATATTTATTCATGAAGCTGCATACTTATAGACTTACACATAAAATAAAGTAATCAATGATTTTTCTTTTTTCAAATTTGAATTCATTCATAAAACAAAATATTTTTGGTTAAAATATGTTCAGAACTGAGATTTAAATTTTTTTTTTTTTTTTTTTGATGAAGACAATTCTATTCTGTTACCAATCTCAGAAATATTGAAAAAAAAAAAAAGAAAAAAAAAAAAAATTAAGAAAAAAATTTGTAATATTTCAAAGAACAAAATTAATTCAAGATTTCATAATTTATATATTCTATTTTTGTAAGAATTTTTACTTTTCTATTTTAAAACTTTAAAGAAAAATTCAAAGTGTGTTTTTTTTGTTGTTTGTTGTTTTTTTTCCAGGATTTTTTCCTATTTTTGGTTCTATATTTAATCAAGGCTGTGGAGTCTGAGTCAGAAGCAATTAAGGGATCACTGGAGTCAAAGTCGGTAAAACTATACAAACTCCAACTCCAGTTAATTTTACGCTTTATATGGCCCTAGTTTAGTCTGTAAAGTTATACAGTGCACACTTTTTATAAGCAGATTGTAAAAAATCATGTTTTTATATTTATTTATAGGCCATAATCACTTTACATAAAGAAGAGTTGAAGGTGCCTAAAATATGAGTCGGAGTCAAAGGTTTTCGTGTTCTGACTCCACAGCCCTGGACTTAGTTAAAAAAAGAATTTTTATTGTTTACACAAATTTTAGTAATTGTTTACATTTAATTGGTATTTTATTTCCTTTTTTGAATTATTTAATGTGATTCCCAATCCTGATTTTTTTTTTCTGTATTTTATTCTCCCACACCCTACCTTATAACAAAGAGACATACCACTTTGGCCCTTACTTAAGATAGACAGGCAGTCAGAGGGGCCTCTTCTGATCAATCGGCTGGTCAGGTCAAGCCCTAGCACCTATATGATTGTCCCGACCCTATTGCTCTTATGGAAATTCCCACAACCCTTTTTACCATATGGGTGCTAGAAGGTGGTGGGTGAGAGTCTACATGTCCTGAGAATGACTTTAAGCTCTAACTAATGGTGAGGTTCCAGTTCTGGAGGTCTGGGGAATGTGGAGCCCCCCTTCATCACCATTGCTTCCAGGTTCACTCTGACCCAGAGTGGTAGTTAGGGTCCCATTTATGGGTTAACTCCTGTTGCGAATTTTCTAAGTCCAGAGCATTCCTATAAGGATATATAAAAAGATGGCTAAAATTGACCTTTGCATCTAAAGTTACCTGTTATTTCCCTTAAATCAAAGACTTCTAAATATGTTTAATATTATATTTAAACAAAAGCTATCATTTGAGGTGGATTAGGAAAACAGATGAGACTTCCGTCCAGCTGGAATGAGGTGGTATAAGACTTTAAGAGTTAAATAGAAAATTTGTTTACAAAAAAAAGGTATGTGTTTAAAAACTTTTCTTCCAAACCATCACTATGAATCTTTCAAAACTTTGCTGGCATTAAATGCCCCACCATGGTTGATGTGCCGTAAAACAAATAAACAAAGAGAGAATCTGTAAATCCTTGTCAAGTCAGCATTCTCTCTTTTGTTGTGATATTTTTCATGAGAAACTTGTTCTAGCTACTTTCAATTCCTTCCATCTCAGCTGAATGAAGATGGCCATTTTGTCTTCTATTATAAATTGATATAACGTGATCAAATCAGGAAAGCTTGGCATTTTCTTGAAGACAAAGATAAGGAATTGTCTTTAGAAATGGTTCCAAAGACAAAAAAAGAATGGGGAAATCATGGAAAATTTGTTAATGGTTAAAATTGAAGGTAATTTATGAGGAAGTGTGTCCCGGTCTCCTGCCTCAAAAATTGCTGCCCGGTGACTACTAAAATAACGACCCCAGCTATGGTGTTACTCGAAAGAAAACAACCAACTTAGGGCGTTAAATGTATTGGGGGGGTTCTCTTTTTTGTCGTAATTCCTATTTATCAAAGTAAAAACAAAAATGAACAAATTGAGGTAGATAGATAGATAGATAATATCCATCTTCATATCTAAACAAGAATTACAACAAATTTCTATAAATAAGAATTACGACAAATTACAATAAATAATAAGAATTACGCCAAAAAAGAGAAGCCCCCCCCCATACATTTAACGCCCTAAGTTGGTTGTTTTCTTTCAAGTAACACCATAGCTGGGGTCGTTATTTTAGTAATCACCAGGCAGCAATTTTTGAGGCAGGAGACCGGGACGCACTTCCTCATAAATTACCAAATTGAAAATATTTAAAAAGAAAAAAAAATGTTTTGTTCATTTTTGATTTTACGTGGGTAGAAAATTGTTTGCAGACAAATATTCTTTCTGTAATATTTTAAAGTAGGTATTTACCTAACCCATTTGTCACACGTAGGATGTGACACAAGGTCACAAGTACAGGGTAATATTTTTATGGGGAATCTGAACATAAGTTACATAAATGAGAGTAAAAATATTGCCCCATATATTAATATTTAATATAAAAAATGTGTTCTTAATAACAATCAAGTTCATTTCAAATAATGCGCAAGCACAATTACAAACACATTTTATGATATTTTTGTGTTAAAACATGCAGTTGTATTGATTTGAACAAATTCACATTTTCAGTGTAGAATTACAGTGAAATGAATATGGCCGACCAAAAATGGCTTCATCAAAGTGAAACAATCAAGGGGAAGTTACTCTCATTTATGTAGCTAATGTTCAGATTGCCTTTTTATGTAGGTATTTACCCAACTTGTTCACCATGAGTAGGATGTGCCATAAGGTGGCATGTATGGGGCAATATTTTAAAGTAGGTATTTACTAGGTAAACCCAATTTGTTGAAAAATCTGTGCCTTTTACAAAACAAATTTGAAAAGAATTTACCAAAATTATCTGATTTTAATGAAATTTTCAGATTTTAATGAAATGTTCAGTGTTGATTTAGCAATGAATACATTTTATAATGCATCAGTTATTTTATTTCAAAACCTTCTGATTTTTTTCAGGTCACTTAACTTTGACCCCAATTATTTTTGGGGCACAGGATATCAGTGGTGTTATATATGATTGATACTTTTTTCTGCATAAATAAAAAGACCAAAGGTGTGAATAGAAGAAAAACATTTTAAGGAACCTGCTCTGGTAGTAAATAAGTACCGAAAATCAGAAAATAAAATGAAAATAAAAACTAAAAATATAATTTTTGGAGATTTAAAAAAATTTTTTTTTTACTCATTTTGTTAATTATTTAATTGACTATTATCTATAAAAGGAAAAATTATACATCAATATTTGTTCCGTTTAAAGGGGTGGGCACTAAATTTCCAATACAGTTTTCGAATACCAAAAATCAGAAAATAAAATGAAAATAAAAACTAAAAATATAATTTTTGGAGATCTTTTAAATTTTTTTTTTACTCATTTTGTTAATTATTTAATTGGCTATTATCTTATAAAAGGAAAAAATATACATCAATATTTGTTCTGTTTAAAGGGGTGGGCACTAAATTTCCAATACAGTTTTCGATAAAACATTATTAGTGATTGATAATAAAGTAAATTGGTCATTAAAAAATTTTGTTTAGACTCTAATAATGACAATTTAAAACTTATCATATTGCTCATATTTTAAATGAATTTTATATATTCAATTTATATATTATATTATATATTTAATTTATCACAGAAATACCTAATTAAATCAGAAGTTTTGAAATAAAATAACTGATGCATTATAAAATTCATTCATTGATAAATCAACACTGAAAATTTCATAAAAATCGAATAATTCCCTGATTTTTGGTAGATTTGTTTTTCTATCAACAATGTTAAATTTATTTTGTAAACACGGATTTTACACCATTTTTAAACAACATTTACAGCCATATAAAAATTGACCAAAAAATCGTTTTAAATGTATTAAAAATAAATTACGTATGTAATATTAGTTTGCTCATTATATTACTACGTTTTGACTTAGACAAAAATTTGACATTAAATAATCGATTTAAGTAATTTTAATTCATTTTTAAAATGAAAAGCAGACAAAAAATGGGTATCCCTAGTATTTACCTAACCCAGTCGCCATGAGTAGGATGTGACACAAGGTGGAAAGTTTGAGGCAATTAAAGTGCATTTAACTTCCAAAACATCCTCCTTATTTATTGAATGAACATCTTTAAATAGTTTAAATTTTTAATAATGGAAATAATTATAATTGTTAAATTGAACAAAATTTATGAATGTAATCAAGTTCTATAAGGGAGAGCCAAAAATTATCAGCACGTTAACCATAGAATATCTTCATTATTGTCCCACTGTACCCTGTGCATTGTTATAGATTTGTTTTGTTTTATGGCATATCAACCTCAGTGGGTCATTTAATGCCGATAAAGTTTTGAAATGAAGTCATTCTTAATGGATACTCAATTTTTTTTATAAACACATTTTTCTAAACCCATAGATGGGACCCTAACAGGTACTACCACACCGGGTCAGAGTGGACTAGGATGCAATGGTGATGAAGAGGTGCTCCACATTCCCCAGACCTCCAAAACTGGAACCTCACCATCAGATAGAGTTTAATGTCATTTCTAGGACATGTAGACCCTCAATCACTGCCTTCTAGCACCCATATGATAAATAGGGTTGGGGCTTGCCATAAGGGCAATAGAGTTGGGGCAATCATATAGGTGCTAGAGTTTAACATGACCAGCTAATTGATCGGAAGGGGCCTCTCCAACCGCCCGTCTAGCCGAGTTAAGGGTCTAAATGGTGTGTTGCAGGTCATGGAGTACTCATCAACCAAGACTCCGTCCTTAAGCATCATGGGTGCATTGTTTTTGTCACAGGATCTAAGTTTGAGCTTGATTATGCCATTTTGCTTGCTGTCTTTATATTGTAAACATGGCTACTCCACTAGCAGTATGCACTAAGGAAGTGACCTGATTTCTCTAGTTAGGAGTGTCATGGTCTGAAATTCATCTGAGACTTTTGCACAATACAAGTACAGTGCATTGTGGGAGAGTCAAAAATTATCCACACATTCGCCATAACATATCTTCATTATTGTCACATTGCGTTCTATGCTTCCTCTCTTTACAATGTAAACATGGTTGCTTCACTAACAGTATGCACCAAGGATGTGACCTGATTTCTCTGGTTGGAAGGAGTGTCAGGGTCTGAAAACCTTGGAAGGCTTTTAGCACTATATGGTGGACAGTGCACTACTGTGTTGAAGTGTGTATGTGTAAATAGAGAAGTTTAGAATGGTTGGACAAGCATGATGCACAAAAGGAGAGCAGGATGCCCGTCAACCTCCACCACTGATGAGAAGATTCAGCAAGCTTGAGAGATGGTATTGACGAACAGACAAGTTATCATCAATGAGGTACCTTGTTCTCTGCAGATTAGTAATGGTTCTGCCTATCAAATCATCCATGATGAGCTCGGCTTCCATAAAACATGATTGTGGATTTGGATTATTTGGACTATTGTTCTCACCTTTATTGTTACTAGCAAATATATGCACCCTCCAGGTGCAAGTTTTAATAAAATAAAATATCATGTTAAATTAGAAAGGCTAATGAAATGCAGATAAAAAGATTTGGAACAGAGGCGGGTATGATCGAAAAATAGAACAACTTTGAAACTAACTCTTCCATCATTTTCCATTACTCCCATCTTTCATTGGTAAATTTTCCTAATTTAACTATTTAGTTAAAATAGGAAGT
This sequence comes from Doryteuthis pealeii, assembly GCA_023376005.1. Classification (NCBI taxonomy): domain Eukaryota; kingdom Metazoa; phylum Mollusca; class Cephalopoda; order Myopsida; family Loliginidae; genus Doryteuthis; species Doryteuthis pealeii. Next base: position 51,739,101 of record CM042163.1, read on the forward strand.
AAATAATAATATTACAGTTATTTCTTCTTGTTAATGGATTTCTTTTAAGATTTATCCCCGAGATTTTTGCTCATATTCAATAAAACCAAACAATTAGAAATCAATAATACTAAGCACATATTTATTAAAATAAAATTTTTAAGATCAATATGCAAATTAGCCTTCCCATTCATGCTGTAAACCGCTATTTTGTTGTATACATAAATACAATTGCATGTTATTAGTATGTAGATATGGTCAACAGTCTTAATGATGTAAAACAATTTTATTAATAATTGAGGTTTAAATAAACATAAAATCATGGAGAATGTAATGTAAATAACAAAGGGAATTTTGACTTATATAGTTTCGGTTACAGACAGACAAACACACAATCTCCATTATAATAAGAAAGATGTACACAATGTTTTGGCTGATGTGCCCCCTGGCCTTCTTCAGGTGTTTCTTGTTGAACCCGGGAGCCTTCATTTCATAATCGGGGAACCTTCACAGAACATTGAACTTAACCCTTTATTCAATCCACAGGGGCAGACTGTTCTCATTCTGTTAACCATGACCGGGTACAAGTATTAAGTTATGTTAAGTATTCTATGTTGTTATCGCCCTTGGCCAGTATTGAACCTGCAACCCAGAGATGATTGTCACTTAGAACTGTATTAACTCAACAAAAAGAGTGCGGATAATTTTTGAATCTCCCTTGTAAATCAAATCCACTGGTTAAGAGTTATTTTTTTCAATGCAAGTTTTTTTAGTAAAAGAAATCAGGTCACTTTTTTTTTCTTTTTTTTTTGTTTAATTTTTTTTTTTTAGGATTTAGGTTGGGAGTGGAGGACACCTGGTAACTCGGGAGAAATTGTATATGTATTTCTTCCAAAAATAACAAGTGGAACCTTGCCAAAATATTTGTTAAAAAACAGAATTTAAAAAATTTTTTATACCGCATCCCACATATGTACTTTTTATTCGATTTTGTTAATAAGATTATTTCTAATTATTTTTTAAGAAAGCCAGCCTGATTCTGGAAATAAAACAAAAAACAAACAAACAAAAAAAACTCTATTTTAAATAAATATCTAATCCAATCTAATACAGAGGACAGGCATGGGCAACCATCTTTTTTTTTTTTTTTTTTTTTTTTTTTTTTTTTTTTTTTTTGAGCAACAGTCTTCATGAAATATTGCTCATTATAAATCGGGATGTACTACTAAAAGAAAATAAAATTAAAAAAAACAGTATATTTACAATAAAGTACAGGGCCGGGTTAGCTCAGTTGGTAGAGCGTTCGGCTAGAAACTACAAGGTTTCTAGTTCGATTCCGGTCCTCGCCAACTCAGCGTTATGTGTAGCACAGGGATCTGTGCGGTAAAGTAAGGAGCTGATGGTAGGTGTGGCGCTCCTCCTCAGACGCAAAAAACAATCTCCTTGGTCTAGCGCAAGTGAAAAGGGGATAGACTCCCTCACTGATTGGCTGATACTGACATTAGGCCGCCCCGACGACTTTACTTTTTTACACTAAAATAAAAAAATCTAAGGTAAATCTTATTATAATGGAAATTCTGTGTTTGTCTGTAACTGAAATGATGGTACTGCTTACATCACAATATCCTCAGGAATTTCGTAAGTTTTTCAACGAGTCTTTAATTTAAAGTCAAAGCCATTAATACATACAATAAATCTTATTTATTAACGACATCTTTATGAAAATCTGAGTTAGGTTTGCCCCAAAACAGCCCATGTTATAGTATTTGCCTCTCATCCCACTTATGAGGGCGTGACACAAGGATATTTTTATGTGGGCCCACCCACAAACCGAATCTCATGGGTGGTAGGTGCAAAAAATGTATTGATCCTGTCGGCATTCCCCCTCAAGGGGGGCGCCTCAGGCACTGGGCAATAAACCCGGCCCTGCCCCTTTAAATCAAGGGGGCAAGTGTTGCCTGGGGTAGCCCCCTAGGATCAACGCTGTTAATTTACATTAACAAAAACAGGCTCCGAAAGGCCCATGTTATTAGTGCATTTAAAATTCTACAATGTGTCTTATACATCACTAAGAAATAAAGGTTTACATAATATACGGTGTGGTTAATTTGCATACTGGTTTTAACAAAACCAGGTTTAAATAATTAATTGGTGTTATTTATCTCTAATATCATTGTTTTATTCTTCAACATTAAAATCAATAGAGCTGATAAATGCAAGTTGGTGCTGGTCGGCCAATACTGGTGTGTCCATATGTAGGAGTTCACAAAAGCAGGCTCAGAGACCAGTTTGCTAACCATTGCGCAACAGTGAGATGAACATCTTTAGTCTGGCACAAGGTTATATAAACAGAGCACACAGTGAGGATCAGACTTGCTACACTAACAGATTGGTCCTAGACCTAACCATTGCACAACAGTGAGATTTAGTCTGGTATAAGGTTATATTAACAGGGCACACGGTGAGGATCAAACTTACTACACTAACAGATTGGTAACTATTGCTCAGCAGTGAGAGCCACATGTTTAGTCTGGCACAAGGCTGTATTAATAGAGCTCTCAGTGAGGATCAAACATATTACACTAACAGATTGGTAACTATTGCTCAGCAGTGAGAGCCACATGTTTAGTGTGGCACAAGGCTGTATTAATAGAGCCCATAGTGAGCATCAAATATATTACACTAACAGATTGGTAACTATGGCTCAACAGTGAGAGCTACATGTTTAGTCTGGCACAAGGCTGTATTAATAGAGCTCTCAGTGAGGATCAAACATATTACACTAAGAGATTGGTCCTAGAACTAACCATTGCGCAACAGTGAGATACATATCATTACATCTTTTTACACATTCTCTATCATTCATTGTCCTCAGGAGGTCCTTTGTGCAGCATCCGGTATCCATGCAGAACTGGTCAATGTAGGTCTTTGTTGGGCAGCCCACATCAGCATGCCCATGTGTTGGCTTCTGAGACCAACTTGCTAACCATTGCGCAACAGTGTTTAGTCAGACACAAGGCTATACTAATAGAGCCCACAGTGAGCACCAAACATATTACGCTAACAGATTGGTTCTAGACCTAACCATTGTGCAACAGTGAGATGTACATGTTTAGTTTGGCACAAGGCTATATTAATAGGGCACACAGCATCAAATATATTACACTAACAAATTGGTCCGAGAAGTAACCATTGTGCAACATTGAGATGTAGTCTGGCACAAGGCTGTATTAATAGAGCCCATAGTGAGCATCAAACATATTACACTAACAGATTGGTAACTATTGCTCAGCAATGAGAGCCACATGTTTAGTGTGGCACAAGGCTGTATTAATAGAGCCCACAGTGAGCATCAAACATATTACACTAACAGATTGGTAACTATTGCTCAGCAGTGAGAGCCACATGTTTAGTGTGGCACAAGGCTGTATTAATAGAGCCCACAGTGAGCATCAAACATATTACACTAACAGATTGGTAACTATTGCTCAGCAGTGAGAGCCACATGTTTAGTGTGGCACAAGGCTGTATTAATAGAGCCCACAGTGAGCATCAAACATATTACACTAACAGATTGGTAACTATTGCTCAGCAGTGAGAGCCACATGTTTAGTGTGGCACAAGGCTGTATTAATAGAGCCCACAGTGAGCATCAAACATATTACACTAACAGATTGGTAACTATGGCTCAGCAGTGAGAGCCACATTTTTAGTGTGGCACAAGGCTGTATTAATAGAGCCCACAGTGAGCATCAAACATATTACACTAACAGATTGGTAACTATGGCTCAGCAGTGAGAGCTACATGTTTAGTGTGGCACAAGGCTGTATTAATAGAGCCCACAGTGAGCATCAAACATATTACACTAACAGATTGGTAATTATGGCTCAGCAGTGAGAGCCACATGTTTAGTGTGTCACAAGGCTGTATTAATAGAGCCCACAGTGAGCATCAAACATATTACACTAACAGATTGGTAATTATGACTCAGCAGTGAGAGCCACATGTTTAGTGTGGCACAAGGCTGTATTAATAGAGCCCACAGTGAGCATCAAATATTACACTAACAGATTGGTAACTATTGCTCAGCAGTGAGAGCCACATGTTTAGTGTGGCACAAGGCTGTATTAATAGAGCCCACAGTGAGCATCAAACATATTACACTAACAGATTGGTAACTATTCAGCAGTGAGAGCCACATGTTTAGTGTGGCACAAGGCTGTATTAATAGAGCCCACAGTGAGCATCAAACATATTACACTAACAGATTGGTAATTATGGCTCAGCAGTGAGAGCCACATGTTTAGTGTGGCACAAGGCTGTATTAATAGAGCCCACAGTGAGCATCAAACATATTACACTAACAGATTGGTAATTATGGCTCAGCAGTGAGAGCCACATGTTTAGTGTGGCACAAGGCTGTATTAATAGGGCCCACAGTGAGCATCAAACATATTACACTAACAGATTGGTAATTATGGCTCAGCAGTGAAAGCCACATGTTTAGTGTGGCACAAGGCTGTATTAATAGAGCCCACAGTGAGCATCAAACATATTACACTAACAGATTGGTAATTATGGCTCAGCAGTGAGAGCCACATGTTTAGTGTGGCACAAGGCTGTATTAATAGGGCCCACAGTGAGCATCAAACATATTACACTAACAGATTGGTAATTATGGCTCAGCAGTGAGAGCTACGTGTTTAGTCTGGCATAAGGCTGTATTAATAGGGCCCACAGTGAGCATCAAACATATTACACTAACAGATTGGTAATTATGGCTCAGCAGTGAGAGCCACATGTTTAGTGTGGCACAAGGCTGTATTAATAGGGCCCACAGTGAGCATCAAACATATTACACTAACAGATTGGTAATTATGGCTTAGCAGTGAGAGCTACATGTTTAGTCTGGCACAAGGCTGTATTAATAGGGCCCACAGTGAGCATCAAACATATTACACTAACAGATTGGTAACTATGGCTCAGCAGTGAGAGCTACATGTTTAGTCTGGCACAAGGCTGTATTAATAGGGCCCACAGTGAGCATCAAACATATTACACTAACAGATTGGTAATTATGGCTCAGCAGTGAGAGCTACATGTTTAGTGTGGCACAAGGCTGTATTAATAGGGCCCACAGTGAGCATCAAACATATTACACTAACAGATTGGTAATTATGGCTCAGCAGTGAGAGCCACATATTTAGTGCGGCACAAGGCTGTATTAATAGGGCCTACAGTGAGCATCAAACATATTACACTAACAGATTGGTAATTATGGCTCAGCAGTGAGAGCCACATGTTTAGTCTGGCACAAGGCTGTATTAATAGAGCCCACAGTGAGCATCAAACAAATTACACTAACAGATTGGTAACTATGGCTCAGCAGTGAGAGCCACATGTTTAGTCTGGCACAAGGCTGTATTAATAGAGCCCACAGTGAGCATCAAAAAATTACACTAACAGATTGGTAACTATGGCTCAGCAGAGAGCTACATGTTTAGTCTGGCACAAGGCTGTATTAATAGAACCCACAGTGAGCATCAAACATAATACACTAACAGATTGGTAACTATGGCTCAGCAGTGAGAGCTACATGTTTAGTCTGGCACAAGGCTGTATTAATAGGGCCCACAGTGAGCATTAAACATATTACACTAACAGATTGGTAACTATGGCTCAGCAGTGAGAGCTACATGTTTAGTCTGGCACAAGGCTGTATTAATAGGGCCCACAGTGAGCATCAAACATATTACACTAACAGATTGGTCCTAGACTTAACCATTGCGCAACATTGAGATACACATCATTAAATCTTTTCACACCTTGTGGCTCTTGTAAATACATTCAATTATAAATTCTTGGCTGCTTCATTACTTAAATGAAGCATACAGATCCCTTGTCCTCATTAACGCCTGTTTGGAATAGATCAGATCTAATCTATTTCTTATCATTATGCCTCACAATTAAGATGAGCCTAATTTGAAAGGCAAATGAGGGCAGCTTTCTCGCGGTTCACTTTATTTAATAAGTAAAGGTCACATTGAAAAGTGGCTGATTATTCTGCGGGTTTTTCTTGATATGAATAAATCTGAGCAACCTTTGCCAGGTCAGGAGCTGAATCATCCTATGGGGATCATTAATCTTGTTAGAAAGAAACAGGATACTATCTGTCTCGTTTTACAAATCAAAAATAGATGTTAACGAGTATAAGGGGGCAGAAATTGGGTTATTAATCTTTGTTACATTGGGGCCGGGTTAGCTCAGTCGGTAGAGCGTTTGGCTAGAAACCACAAGGTTCCTAGTTCGATACCGGTCCCCGCCAACTCAGCGTATGAGATCTGTGCGGTAAAGTAAGGAGCTGATGGTAGGTGTGGCGCTCCACCCAGATGCTAAAAAACATTCTCCTTGGTCTAGCGCTATTGAAAAGGGGATAGACTCCCTCGCTGACTGGCTAATACCGACTTTAGGCCGCCCCGTCGACTTTTACATTAAAATGGACTGGTTTAGCTCAGTCGTTAGAGTACCCACCTTGGAATCATAAGGTTCTCAGTGTATGAGTAGCACAGATTGGGTAATCTGATCTGTGCGGTAAAGTGGGGAGTTGATGGTAGGTGTGGTGCTCCACTTCAGCAAGATCAATCTCCCTGGTCTAGCGCTAGCAAAAAGTGGTATAGACTTCCTCATTGTCCAATTGATACCGACAATAGGCCACTCTGCCAACTTAGATTAAAATAAATATTGTTTTAACCCTTTCAAGCTGGAAACTTAACAGTTTACATTGGTTGGTTGGTTGGTTTTATGGCATGTCAGCCCTTGTTGGGTTATTTTTTTACCAAAGTCAGTTTAACAATAATCGTCTACAAGTATTTATCTCAGTCAGTAGAGTGTCCGCATAGGAACCACAAGGTTCCTGGTTCGATACAAGCCCTCGCCAACTCAGTATGAGTAGCACAGGGATCTATGCGGTAAAGTGAGGAGCTGATGATAGGTATGGTGCTCCATCTCCATACTATACATAGTAAGCCCAATATTTTTAGGCTGAGGGCTACTTGAATAGAATAAATCTTATTTATTAACGATGTCTCTATGAGAATCTGAATTAGATTTGCCTCAAAACAGCCCATGTTATTAATGCATCTAAAATCCTGCAATGTGTGTTATATATCACTAAGAAATAAAGTTTTATATAATATATGGTGTGGTTAATTTGCCTACTGGTTTTAGCAAAACCTTGTTTAATAAATAATTACTGTTTATTGAGCTCTAATATTATTGTTTTATTCTTCAACGTTTTAAAATCAATCCTATGAATGATTTTATATAGAAACCGATTAAAATATAATTAAATCTTTTATTTATTCACAAGACCAGACTTATTTGACTTTTCTTGTCTGTCGTTCAGTGTGTTGTATCAATCCCATGTAAATATTGTTTATTTTCTAACTGTTAATTTGCTTACTGGGTTGAACAAAACCGGGTTTAATAAATAATTACTTGGTGTTATTGATCTCTAATATTATTGTTTTATTCTTCAACGTATTAAAATCAATCCTATGAATGATTTTTATATAGAAACCAATTAAAATATAATTAGAATAAGTAATCTTTTTATATGTGTTCTTATTTAATTTCGTTAGTCTTTCTAATTTAATATATCTCATTACATTAAAACTTAAATACTTACACCCAGTGGAGGGCGCATATTCTTGCTCGTAAATATATATATAAAAAAAACCTTGTTTAATAAATAATTACTTAGTGTTATTGATCTCTAATATTATTGTTTTATTTTCCAACGTTTTAAAATCAATCCTATAAATAATTTAATATAGAAACCAATTAAAATATAATTAAAATAAGTAATCTTTTCATATGCATTTTTATTTAATTTCGTTAGTCTTTCTAATTTAATATATTTCATTACATTAAAACTTAAATATTTACACCCAGTGGAGGGCGTATATTCTTGCTAGTAAATATATATATAAAAAAACCTTGTTTAATAAATAATTACTTAGTGTTATTGATCTCTAATATTATTGTTTTATTTTCCAACGTTTTAAAATCAATCCTATAAATAATTTAATATAGAAACCAATTAAAATATAATTAAAATAAGTAATCTTTTCATATGCATTTTTATTTAATTTCGTTAGTCTTTCTAATTTAATATATCTCATTACATTAAAACTTAAATACTTACACCCAGTGGAGGGCGCATATTCTTGCTAGTAAATATATATATAAAAAAAAACCTTGTTTAATAAATAATTACTTAGTGTTATTGATCTCTAATATTATTGTTTTATTTTCCAACGTTTTAAAATCAATCCTATAAATAATTTAATATAGAAACCAATTAAAATATAATTAAAATAAGTGTAATCTTTTTATATGTGTTCTTATTTAATTTCGTCAGTCTTTCTAATTTAATATATTTCCTTACATTAAAACTTAAATGCTTACACCCAGCGGAGGGTGCATATTCTTGTTAGTAAATATATATATATATATATATATATATATATATATAATATAAAAAAGCTCAAAAGACAATCTATTAAACGGCAGACATTTTGCTATAAGATTTTTCATACTTGAACAATAGGCAAGTTTTAAGAATTGCAGATGAAGTCATTCTTTTTTTTACTTCGGAAAAAGTTTTACAAAAACAACTGGTACTTGTTGGAATTAGGGGCCCTTGTGGTAATTGCTTTTTTTGTTTCCTGATTGAAAAATTCAGATTCACCAACATTGTTTCACTTTTACGTTTTTGTCATGAAAACATCTTCACTTGTGACAACCTCTTCACAATGGTTGACAGCCATGTGATTTAAAAAAAAAATTTTATTTAGAGAATTGTATGGATTGCTTATTCCCAGCAATTATTGGCTTGGTGCGTAATTATTGCGGCTTTTTTTTCAACAAATTTTATTCAATGAATGGATACTCTACACTCTCCAGATCTCCAGGTCTGGAGCCTCACCAAGAAATGCAGTTTAGTGGCATACCCAGGAACTATTTTTCTGGGGGAGGGGGTCTTAATCCTCTGCATGGGATACTATCAGTGTATTATATATCTACATATATACATCAATTGAGAATATATATATACATATATGTAATCTCAATTAATATGTATTAATATATATATACAAATATATATATATATATATTGAATTTTGATAGAGGAATTATATATATAATTGATAATTTGAATCATATTACCACGACTAGACAACTCGGCAAACACCATTTGCGACATCCGGAGCACTGGACAGCTGTTTCGACCTCCTTTGGTCTCATCAGCAGTGCATACCACAATCTCCGCCACTAGAGATTGAACCAGCGGACCACAGCGTGTTGAGTCTCCGCACTTCACGCTGTGGTCCGCTGGTTCAATCTCTAGTGGCGGAGATTGTGGTATGCACTGCTGATGAGACCAAAGGAGGTCGAAACAGCTGTCCAGTGCTCCGGATGTCGCAAATGGTGTTTGCCGAGTTGTCTAGTCGTGGTAATATGGTTCAAATTATCAATTATATATATATATATATATATATATATATATATATATATATATATATCTCAATTAATATGTATGTATATATATATATATATTATATATATATGTATTCTCAATTAATATGTATATATGTGTATATATATATATGTATTCTCAATTAATATGTATACATGTATATATATATATATATATATATGTGTTCTCAATTAATATGTATATATGTATATATATATAAATGTATTCTCAATTAATATGTATATATATATGTATATATATATATATATATATATATATATATATATATATATGTGAGTGTGTGTGTGTGTGTGTATATATGTATTCCCAATTAATGTGTGTGTGTATATATATATCGACCATGATAACCCATGATGAAGAGTTAAAGTTAAAACTCTTCATCATATATATATATATATATACACACACATATATATATGTATTCTCAATTAATGTGTATATATATGTGTGTGTATTCTAAATTAATGAATATATATAATATATATATATATATATATATATATATATATTATAATATATATATTCTCAATGTATATATGTAGATATATAATATGCTGATAGTATCCCATGCAGAGGATTAAGACCCCCTCCCCAAGAAAGGGTTCCTGGGTATGACACTGAATTTTATTCAACAAAAAATTTTTGGCTTTGTTGAGATCTTAGAATTTTTTTCATGTTTTTTTTCGTGATGACCGATGGTTAAATGATTCCACAGTTGCCAAAAGTACCTGGTCATTTAAATTTAATGGTTGACCTCTTACTTCTTGATCTGTGAGGTTTGTTTCATCCAATTTGAACTTCCTGAACCATCTTTCAACTTGACTTTTACTGATTGTTCCTTAAGCAAAATGTTCATTGGGATCGCAAAATGACTGTGCTGCATTCCAACCTTTCTCGAACGTGTAGAGCAATATATGACAAATGTGGATATGATTTTCGATACACATTCTCAAAGGATTTCCCCTAACCCAACAACTATATAATTTATCTTTTAAATGTTGTACCTACTAACCATGAATATAAAGTAGAGTGTGCCTATTAACACCAAACTTATCAGTATGAATTCATCAGTGACATCTGGTGGTTATTGTCACTCGGTAGATTAGTGTGCTGAAACTATTACTTGGGCTGAAATACCAATCAACAAGCCCTTTCCAATGCTTATCCTACAATAGAAATAGGATTATTTTTATCTAAAACAAATTAAACAAACCGCCAATTGTGTTGTATACCCTTCTTTATTTTCTTCTATTCTTCTTCTTACGTCTTTTCTATCTTACGTCTTCTTCTAGCGTCTGGACTTCGTCTTGGTGGTCGGTCACACTTAACTCAATTCTTCTTCTAGATCAGTCTTGTTACCAAGACATTCATTAATCACAAAACCGTGTTATTTTCTTAAGCTTATATTTACTTAACTAAACATTTGACTAACATAGCGCGCGTATGCAATGAGTTCCAGTTAAGGCAGTACATCTTCTCTGCCTGACGTCTAAACTGAAACTGAGGACCCAACCAGGTCCCACTTGACTTCATGTATTTCGCGGGCTTTCTGTAATCTTCCGTGGAAAGTCCCGCCCGTGATATGAAAAGGGCCATCCCTTTAGAAATACAGGGGATTGACAATAATCTTATGCAACCGCATGGATTATGTAACAATTGTTATTGTTTTTGTTGAATATAATTTGTTGAAAAAAAAAGCCGCAATAATTATGTACTAACCCAATATGAAATGCTGTTTAAAAGTAAGAATGGCTTTCGGATTGTTTTTTTTTTTTTTTTTTTTGAATTAAAGAATTTGAGCTAGCAACTTTCACATGTAGAATCGATACAAACAAAAACAAGGGGAAAGAAGTAAGCACTTGTAAGCTAGAGGGTCACTTTAAATATTAAAATACAAATGGTGAAACTTCAATATTAAGTGTAAAAATTATATTCTTTACTTTCTCTATTACTTCCTGTTTCTTTTTTTTTTTTTTTTAGCTTTTATGTGGTGTTGCTAAGCAGTGAGTGTGAAAACCAAAATCTATCTCTTTCTACAGTTTGTTTGAAAAATGTAATATGTACATTTACTTTCTCCTGTCTACATGACAGGGGGGCTTCGGTTATTTTATGCTTATAGGCATTACATAATGAATAGGTATAGCCTATCATTTTTGTAATGTAGTGTAAAATTTTAAGTTAATGGATAATGCTAACTAAAAATGTTGAGGGCAAAGTGACTTAGTCCTAGTGTTACATAATGAATAAGCACAGCCTATCATTTTTGTAATTAAGTGTATTAGGATTTCAAGTTTAACAGTTAGACTCATGGAAAATAACCTGCACGGTTTGACGGACAAGCTTTGATCCCAAAGTGACCTCAAACGGGATTCTCATTGGTTTGTGCAATCACATGAATGAGTGATTCCCTGGGAAAGAGTTACTGATAATTAAGCCAGCAGCCATTGTAGGCAGACATATGTTGTGAAAAATGTGATATGTACATTTGCTTTCTCCTGTCTACATGACAGGGGTGCTTGGGTCATTTTATGCTTATAGGTGTTACATAATGAATAGGCATATCCTATCATTTTTGTAATGTAGTGTAAAATTTTAAGTTGGATAATGCTAACTAAAAATGTTGAGGGCAAAGTGACTTAGTCCTAGTGTTACATAATGAATAAGCACAGCCTATCATTTTTGTAATTAAGTGTATTAGGATTTCAAGTTTAACAGTTAGACTCATGGAAAATAACCTGCACGGTTTGACGGACAAGCTTTGATCCCAAAGTGACCTCAAACGGGATTCTCATTGGTTTGTGCAATCACATGGATGAGTGATTCCCTGGGAAAGAGTTACTGATAATCAAGCCAGCAGCCATAGTAGGCAGACATATGTTGTGTCTGTGCTGCTTTTCTACTCCTCCCCCGCATGAATGGTTATGTTGGGAATGAGATGATTGTAGATATCATTTCCTCAAACGATATAAATATAGAAGAACAATTCACAACAAAAGTAATAACATGTAGACTTTATTGCCTGAGCAAAACTTAATAGAAATTATACAAAAGCAGAAAGAAGATACAGAGAATACATGTGTGTATAGAAGAATGTTTAAATTGCCTTTCGGTAGTAAAGTCTTGTGGCTGTTAGTAAACAATAAAGGTATCACTTACTGGTTTAGAATATATATATATATATATATATATATATATATATATATATATATATATATAAAAGGAATGAAATTGAAATTGATTGAACAACGGATATCACAGCTCTTCTGCGTAGCCTTATAACAACCCACGAGTGTGTTTATAACGTCCAAAACAAAATACGCACAAGACTGCGTCCATTTCAAAAACAGTCTCTGAAGATGAAGTTTCTTCGAAATTGATTAGACACTAGACATTATTTTTTTTCTATACGTATTGTAATTGCCTTCTTAATATAAATAAATAATAATATACTTAATGATGCTTCAAGCAAATTACCAAATACTATTATATATATATATATATATATAATATATATATATATATATATATATATAGAGAGAGAGAGGGGGGGTATTCAAGTCCAAAAAGGTGCAGAAGAGCTAAGAGGAGAGTACTTAGCTGGTGGCCCTACAACTGGAGCTGAAGCAAGAGAAATGCACAAAGGTCAGAGTGATGAAGAAATAGCAATAGATATTTGAGCAAATTCACACACTTGTACACACACAGATTGGCATATGTGAGTGTGTAGTCTATATGCATATGTGAAATGCCCCAATAATTAAAAGTAGGTATTTTCTTTTAAGCTCATCTGAATATATTTCCTTATAAGGCATTGGCAGATGAGAGAAAAATGGACTTCAATCTGACATCAGAAATGTGGTTGAATCTTGTGTACAATGCACGCAGAATACCTAGGAGGCAAAGCCCCCCCGTCCTGTCAACAAAAGATGCAACTGGTGCGTCTTACCTCTGTGAAGCTGGAGATGAAAAAACTCTCATGTATATTGTATAAGGAATGCCTGTGGCGGGACTAAGCTCCTGTCTTATGGACAGAAGACACAACTGGTGTGTTACCTCTGAGAGCTAGGGAGGTCTAAAAGGATTTGACTTTCACACTTTGCTACCGATTGCAACAAAGATACAAAGAATATATCTGTGTATAGAAGAATTTTTAAATATCCTTTGGGTACTAAAATCTTGAGGCTGTTAGTAAATAGAAAAAAGGTATAAGATTTGTAAGTGTATTTTACCTTTAATGGCCAAAACAGGTTCTTATAATATGTCAAAAGGCTCAGAGAAACCTGCTAACGTAAGTGAATATCTATTAATAATGGAGATTAGCTTCCGGTTTTTGTCTGTAACAAAAACTACGTCACTGCTTACTTTTACCCAAAATCATCATAACATTAAATAAATACACTGAAAATCATCATAACATTGAATAAATACACTCAAAATTCGAACATGCAACATTAGACAGTCCTCATTGTTTTTTAAAACAAGTTTTAATAAATACATGACTGGTATTATATATCTATATGTAGTTTGTTTTATTTTAATACATACTTAAGTTACATTTCAAATTGTTTTATTTTTTAATCCTTTAACGAATTTGATGATTTTACTTACTTAGGGTACAAACTCGCTGACATTGAATTTTTTACTCCCATCCCTCAGGCAATATGTTTCAAAAATCTATTTTTACATCGCCCGTAGGTTGCTTTTTTTTACTTTGCTAGTATACATAATTAAATCTGATCAAAGAGGTACACTATAACAACAAATACAGACTTTATTTGTCTGAGCATGTGTAACATGAAATATACAACAGAATACAAACAGTTAGGATGAAAGTATTCAAGAAGTAGGAAAGGGTTCTTATACAATAGAAAAGTCACTTACTGGTATATGACCCACGTGGTAGGGTCTATAAAGTGGTACGTACTCACAGGAGTACAAGCCTATAGTAGGGGGGGGGGCAAGGCCCCCACCTTAGTTGACAGAGACACCACTCGTCTAGTCGTGTCTTTGTGGATGCCAGACCAAGAAAGAGGCAGAGGGCTTCCCGGGCTGAATTTAAATACCCAGCTAGTTGTGTCACCTAGTGGCAAAACCCTCACGGTAAGGGAAGATATTTAAATAATCACACTGTGGTATATCTACAGCTCCTGCAAGTTAATTATAATATAGATAAAAAGGATGTACTATCTACGACTTTAATGGCTGGTTTAGTTTCAATCTTATGTAGGTAGTGCTTGTTAACCATAACTCGGTACTTTAAATTTGGAATAATTAAATCATCATACTGTGGTATATCCAGAGGTTGAATCATAATTGTGGTATATCCAGAGGTTAAATCATAATACTGTGGTATATCCACATGTTGAATCATCGTATTGTGGTATATCTATAGGTTCAATTATTATACTGTGGTATATCCAGAGGTTGAATCATAATACTGTGGTATATCCACAGGTTGAATCATAATACTGTGTATATTATAGGTTCAATTATATACTGTGGTATATCCAGAGGTTGAATCATAATACTGTGGTATATCCACAGGTTGAATCATAATAATGTGGTATATCCACAGGTTGAATCATCGTATTGTGGTATATCTATAGGTTCAATTATTATACTGTGGTATATCTACAGATTAAATTATCATACTGTGGTGTATCCACAGGTTAAATCATCATACTGTGGTACATCCACAGGTTAAATTATTATACTGTTGTATATCCACAGGTTAAATCATCATGATATGGGGGCAGCTGCCCCATATCACCCAGACCATCTGAGTGAGACGAACTAGACACGCAGGACAATGCTAGAGAAGCAAGGACGAACTCATAAGAGACGTCCTCCTGTGGAAGCCAGCACATGAGCACGCCAGTGTGCGCTGGCCAGAAAAGACGTACATTGTTCAGTTCTGTACGGATACTGGATGCTGCGTAGAGGACCACCCGAGAACACTGAGTGATAGGGACGTTTGGAGAGAGATTGTCATAGATATCCGTGATAATAGCGCGACAGGATGATGATGATGATGCTGATGAAATCATCATACTGTGGTATATCCACACGTTCTGCTAGTTGTTTTGAATATACCAAAATGTATTGGCCTTGTGCCAGGTAAGGGTATAAAATCCGTATTCATAAATGAGAAATATTATAGACAAATATTCAAGTAAATTTACACAGTAGATGATATTGGATGCAGACAACAATGAAGAGAAAAGAGTGGACAGGAAATTCAGCTTCAATTGAATCAGAAAACAAAAACCTCAATTTACAATCAAAAATAGGAATGAATGACACTTTAGAAATATAGAAACATTCAGTGGTTGTCCGTCTATAGGCACTGTGTTACTGCAGCGCCCCCTACAGCCAAGAATCTAGCAACAATAACGGGTATTGCAGCGCCCCCTGCAGCTAAGAACAAACAACAATAACAGGTATAGTCATAGCTTTAATTGAATGAATGTATGAATTAATCGATATGTATATACTAGCAAGAATTTACACCCTTTGGGCGTAAGTATTTAAGTTTTAATGCAATTCGTTGATACATGGCGCAACGAATATAGTTATTTACTAAGCTTAGCTTAGATGTGGCACAAGGCCAGAAGTAAGGGGTACCAAATGAAAATCTAACTCACTAACAATGGTCCGCGAATCTATCTTGCTAACCATTACACCACGGGAGGTGTCCTGGCGCAACGAATATAAGGGTTGAGTTGATACAGTTCGAAGTGACAATCATCTATAGGTTGCAGGTTCAATCCTGACCTCATGCGAAAATAACATAGAATACTTAACATAACTGGCAAGAATATGCGCACTCCGATCCTAAGTATTCAAGTTTTAATTTAATGAAATATATCAAATTAGAAAGACTAACGAAATTAAATAAGAACACATATAAAAAGATTACACTTATTTTGATTATATTTTAATTGGTTTCTATATAAAAATCATTCATAGGATTGATTTTAATACGTTGGAGAATTAAACAATAATATTAGAGATCAATAAACACCAAGTAATTATTTATTAAAAACGGTTTTGTTAAAACCAGTATGCAAATTAAACAAACCATATATCATGTAAACCTTCATTTCTTAGTGATATACAAAAAAAAAAAAAAATTTGAAGGATTTTAAACATACATGGGCTGTTTTGAGGCAAATCTAACTCAGATTTTTATAGAGACATCGTTAATAGATACTATTTATTGTATGTTCTAATGATTTTGACAATAAATGAAATACTCATTTATAGGCTTACAAAATTCATGAAGGTATTGTGACGTAAGCAGTGATGTAGTTTCAGTTACATACAGACAGATACCGAATCTGCATTATATATATATATATATATATATATATATAGTACGAGTGTAGTCCCGAATGTAAGGTCTCCAAAATATTTAGAAATCACAGGAAGTTTGAATGTTGATTTTCTAGGTAGGAATATCCATGTCGTTGAGGAAACCTTCAACTTCGTCGTTGGAAAGTTTGGACCATATGTGCCTTTAGGCAACCCTTTTTGATCTCGATTAAGAAAGGACATGTTTTTCATTTACACCGTCAATATCCGGTTGTTTTAAAAGACAATTTTTAGATTTTTAAAAAAATCATAAAACTAACCACTAACCCTAACCCCTAACCCTAACCCCTAACAAACAAGCGGATATTGACGGTATAAATGAAAAACATGTCCTTTCTTAATCGAGATCAAAAAAGGGGTGCCTAAAGGTAATATGGTCCAAAAGTTCCTATACCACTTGCTAAAGTTTTTGACATCCATGCATGACTCGCCATTCACCTCCTTTAACTGGCGATGATATTACTATCCACGGAGAGCGATATTAATACACGAATAGGAAAGGCATGGTTGGCCACAAACAAATTATCAGTCATATAGAAATCCGATCTCACTGACAAGCTAAAGCGACAATTCTTCCAGGCTGCAGTTATATCAGTACTGCTGTATGGCTGCACCACTTGGACCCTAACGAAGCGCCTTGAGAATAAGCTAGATGTGAGCTGCACAAGAATGCTGCGTGCAGTCTTGAACAAGTCCTGGCAACAGCACCCCACAAGGAAGCAGCTGTATGACCACCTGCCCCTCATCTCACAAACCATCCGAGTAAGACGGACTAGGCATGCATGACACTACTGGAGAAGCAAGGACGATCTCATAAGGCAACGTTCTCCTGTGGAAGCCAACACATGGGCATGCTAATGTGGGCCGCCTGGCAAGAACCTATATTGACCAACTATGTGAGGATGCTGGTTGCTGCGCAGAAGAACTCCCAGGGGCAATGAGTGATAGGGAAGGTTGGCGAGAGATATCTGTGCTACTTGCGCGACATGCTGATGAGGATGATGAATTGGCAATGAATTTCAATTGGATTATTGCCTTTTACGTTTTAAAACTGAATAAGTAGCAAACCTCACACATGGTAGTGATGGGTTATCTTCCCTTTGCCTGGAAGAGTTATCTTCCCTCTGGATTCCCGTTTTTGACCACCAGGGTTTTTTTGTATTTAAGCGCCTGTTTCGAACTCTCTTCCTCTCTCTTCCTCTTCTACGGGACCTCACACACATGGGTTAGACATTTAGGTCTACACCATTCTCGTGTGGGAGCTTCTGCCCCCAACGCAACGCTAGTAAGTTTACTTGAAATTATGGACTCTCCAGCCCTATCTCTATTTTGTATGTTCTTGTAGTGAACTAATGTATACGTTTTTTTTATTGTATATCATTCCTTTCCCTGTATGTGTATTTCATGTTGTAAATGTTACCTCAGGTACTGTCCAATGTATTAAAGTCCATTATGTTATGTTTAACACTCGTGTCGGAGTTGTTTTGTTCAGCTTATTATAACCTTGAACCCAACAGTGGTAGCATCCGAAGCCAAGACTGAGTGTGGTCAATCAGAGCGTGTAGAGATATTGTGGTCAATCAAAGTACAAAGTGTGTCAAAAAATATCGAGATTAAAGCTGTATTTACCAAGATAGGAATGAACAACACATGTAACGTTAATTTTTTTCAGAATTCAAGGTGTGTCAAAAAGTACAGATTTTAAAGCTGTATTTACCAAGATATAAATGAAGAATGAATGAAACGTTATTTTTTCAGATTACAAGGTGTGTCAAAAAGTACCGAAAATCTCGATACTTTTTTGACACACCTAGTATGTAAGGATTGTGTAACCAATCAAAGCATGTAGGGATGATGTGGCCAATCAAAGTGTGTTGGGATGATGTGGCCAATCAAAGCACGTATGAATGGTGTGGCCAATCAAAGTATGTTTAAAAGCTGAATCAAAACCTGGGGAGCAGACGAGTCCAATTTTATTAATTTGAGAAGAGAAGAAAAAATATTTTTCTTTGTTCGCGGGGTTAGGTTTCTCGAGAAAATTAAAATGTCTTCCTTTTAAAAATTGCCCGTATAAAAGTCGGATTTTTATCAAATATAATCGCATTAAATGTTGTTTGGGTTTTTTGAGAAAAGTATATTTCTCGCCTATATGAAAATTAGATTTTTAAAGAATATCAGAATTCTCTTTTAAATCACATTAATATATAATTAGTTCTAAGAGAAAATTTCTCGTATTTGAAGAGCTGCCCAGATTTGCCCGGGATCTAATAAGTTAAAAAAATCTATTATCTATACTAGCAAAATAAAAAACGCTCTCCGGCCGATGTAAAAATAGATTTTTGAAACATATTGCCTGAGAGGGTGGGAGTTAAAAATTCAATGTTAGAGGGTTTGTATCATAAGTAAGACAAATCCTCATATTTATTAAAGGAGTAAAAAAAACAACAAAAAACAAAAAACAATTTGAAATGAAAACTGAGCTCCGTCCCTCTCAAATAAAATATTGCTTGCAGGTAATAATCAAACAATTATTTTGAATATTTTCCACATCAATTTTCCACAAAATCGTAGGTATTTATTTATTTGTAAACTTTTTAGTTAACTTCTTGTTACTGTAAAAACAAAAAGAACGAGAGTAAAAAAATTTTTTA
>CM042163.1:51763667-51776167 GCA_023376005.1 Doryteuthis pealeii
TATACATAAATATCAGAATATATTTTTCATATTTCTCTTTCCATTAACTATACTAAAATTATTAATTTTAGCGCCATTTTATTTGAATTCTTGATATAATATAAGTGTGTGTGTAAAAAAAACTCTTAAAAACAACCACACAAAAATATAAATATAAACGTACAATGTACGCGATTCCCTAACTTCTAGGCATGAAATAACCTCAGACGGGTTGGCATGCCGTTAAAGTCAATCAATCGATTATATGATCACCATGTAAAAGAAATAATATGACCTTACACAGTTACCGTCCCTTAACCATCGCCTGATAAGAGATCTTGTGTGATTGGTTAAAGGCCATTGTCGGCGACAAATCAAAACACATAAAACACATATTAGGCTTAGCTTGGTCACCAAATTTCGAAGATTGAAGGAATCAATCTTCCTCTTTCGCTGCTACGGCCGTCACTATTGGACGTGTTTTTTGAAGCCAGCTACAACAATGGCCGATGACAACGTTAAAGTCAAACTTAACTCAAGCTAAGCAAGAGACGCTCACCTCTTCTATACAAGTGAGAAGTATGTGAAATAAAAGGAACTTAATCCGACAGTGTGAATTTGATATATTGAAAAAACAAATGATGTTTACAAATGCATGGGATCATCAGGAGAGAAGTGCAACCGTTTCGGGGCCTTCCTCTCTACGGTTTTAAAAAAGCACATCGCTCCCATTCCAATTTTTGACTGGCAGCGTTCTGTTTGCGCATTCTTCTTCTAACGGTCATTTCATCCCGTCTTATTTTTGTTGAAGACCGATCTATTACATACGGTCGATACAGATATTCCGAGGGACCTCACATCAGTGAGGAGGGGGGGGATGTGCTTTTTTAAAACCGTTGAGAGGAAGGCCCCGAAACGGTTGCACATTCTCTCCTGCTGATCCCATGCATTTGTAAACATCATTTTGTTTTTTCAATATATCAAATTCACAAGTGAGAAGATAAATTACGCAAGCACATTATTTTGCAACCTACACTCTACACCTTGTATAACTACACTTTTTGGTGCTGATAACACATTTGTATATGACACACACACATTTTGTATATCACACGTTACATATTTGTATATTGCACGTTGGTGTTTTGTTCTTGAATACACTGTTCTGTTTAAAAGTCTTGTGTCCTGTTTTCCTTACCTGTTGCCTTTATCATTATTTTGTCAATGTATTTGCCATAACTTCTAGGCATGAAATAACCTCAGACGAGTTGACATCCCATTAAAATCAATCAAACGATTATATGATCACCATGATGTGCAGATTTGAAAAAAAAAAAAAAAAAAGATATCCGTTAGAGTTCTGGTTTACTTAGAATTTTCAGATTATCGGAAAGAGATTTGTTGCCGAAGTAGAAAAATAAATGAATCAATAAAAAGATTTAAAATACATTTATTAATCTATATTTAATCTATACCTAATCTATATTTAAACTTTTTTTTTGGTTGTTATATAAAAAATCACCACCTCCCCCACGAAAAAAAACCCAACAAAAAAACAAACAAACAAAAAAAACAAACAAACAAAAAAACAAACAAACAAAAAAACCCGGATGAATTTCTACAAAAGGAAAAAAAATCTTCATTAACAATTATCTCAAGTAAATCTCTTGCACATTAATTTCAAAACTGAATATATATATATATATATATATATATATATATATATATATATATATTATATGAGGAAAATGGGATTGGAATGAATCCGACAGAATGAGGTAAAATAAGGAATGAAAGAACAAAAATGTGTAGTATATTTCGCTGGAACATTAAGTTCTGCTCCCTCAAGCCTTCATTAGGATCATACAAGTGTTTCATAGAAGGGGAAAGTAGATGGTTGGGTAAGTTTTGTGGTGAGGGAAGAATTTGATTGGTTATAGGAGACATCTTTGGGGAGATAAGGAAGAGATAGAAGGAAAAGGAGTAGGTAGAAAAAAATGAATGGTGAGACCATCAGATAGGGGATGGGGAAGTAGCCATTTCTTGGAAAGGGATTTGAGTGAAAGGAATAGTAAATAAGAGTAATAAAAGGGGGGGGTTAGATGACCATAAAATCAAAATCAAACCAGTAAATTAGTGAGTGGGTATAGGCCAAAATTGGTCAGTAAGAGAGGGTCAGCAGGAGAGGATAGGTTAGTTGGGGGTGGGAAAGAGGAAGGATAAAAGTAACACTTGTATGATCCTAATGATTCAATAAAGGCTTGAGGAAGCGGAACTTAATGTTCCAGCGAAATATACTACACATTTTTGTCTGAGTTTTGTTCTCTCATTCCTTATTTTACCATATATATATATATATATATATATATATATATATATATATATATGTGTGTGTGTGTGTGTGTGTGTGTGTGGTTGGAAATAAATTTCTAACTGCTAATATAACCAGTATCTAAGCCTTTTTCTTTACCAATTACATTGTTCTATATATAATTCCAGATTTATTGTACATTGAGCTCTCAGCTTAGACTATACTAATTTAAACATTCCGTTGTTAAAAAGGCCCAGCTTGGAATCATCCCTAACGCCAACTAACTTGGGGGTTTACTTACACACACACACACACACACACACACACACACACACACACACACACACACACACATATATATATATATATATATATATATATATATATATATATATATATGAGGAAAAATGAGTAAAGAAAAGAAAAGTAAATGGATAAAATGTTATTGATAAATAATAACACTTTATTTTTCATTTTATTTATTTTTTATAACAATAGAAAACTATTTTGTACCATAACCCCTAAAAAAACAAAAAAACAAATATCCTAATCATAACGGTCTATCTTAGCTATTTCTCAGCGTCCCAAATTTAAAAAAAAATTCGATTTTTGAATATTTCCAAAAATCTCTGTTGTTTTTTCCCAACGAATTTTTTCATAAAAATAAATGTTCACTCTGATGAAGGTCGATTCTTGTATGTGTGCGAAATATTTTCACACACATAAACTGACCGAAACACATGTGTAAGTGATATCGATTAATGTGATATCGATTAAATTCATTTTATCCATTTACTTTTCTTTTCTTTACTCATTTTTCCTCATATTGTCGGATTCAATTCCTTTTCCATTTTTACATATATATATATATATATATATATATATATATATATATATATATATATATATATATTCATCAAAAAGTTAATACCACGTTTTCATTGTAGTAGAGAGAAAAACCTTTCTACAACTAAATAGGGCCGGGTTAGCTCAGTCGAGTTAGAGTGTTCGGCTAGAAACCACAAGGTTCCTAGTTAGATACCGGCCCTCGCCAACTCAGTGTATGAGTAGCACAGGGATCTGTGTGGTAAAGTAAGGAGCTGATAGTAGGTGTGGCGCTCCACCTCAGACGCTAAAAATATCTCCTTGGTCTAGCGCCAGTGAAAAGGGGATAGACTCCCTCGTTGATAGGCTGATACTGACTTTAGGCCTCCCCGAAGACTTTACTTATATATATGTATATATATTTTAGTTTGTCTATACATGATTAATTACATAGATATTTTTAACTGCGACCATGTGGGTTTCATGCTTTCGCATTCATAAGGCAGAATGAAAAGACTTTTTGAAAAAATGAATAAATGTTTTAATGTAAATGTAATAATACAGCAAATATTGGACCATCACTAACTCGATAAACCACAAACATTCAACTCAACGAACTCGAACTTGTTGACCGCGCAAAGCCTACAGATAAGTTCCGCAAATGACAATCAATTTGCCCCCCCCCCTCTCTTTTCATAGGGTCTTTTTTGTTGGACACATTAATAGTTAGACATTCAAATTCGGATGAAGTAGACCCAATAAACAAATGAAGGTACAACCATATATTAAAAAATACAACTTGCAAACTTAATGGCGTTGCGGCCAGACTTATCTACTGAAACCCATCTTGGCTGCCATGATGTTCAACACTACAAGTAACACAAGAAAGGGATTCAATTTAGGCGCCAATCTCCGGTATTGTCTTATCAATCCCTTATTTCTTTCAATACTCTCTCTCTCTCTCTCTCTCTCTCTCTCTCTCTCTCTCTCTCTCTATATATATATATATATATATATATGGGAGAAATATGAGAAATTAATCCAAATATGTGGAGAAAGGGAGAAATATGAGAAATTAATCCGACAATATGTGGAGAAAAGTAGACAAACACGGGATGTTATAGAAACTGGATGTTTATTGTCGACGATGCAGCGTTTCGGTCATTTTGACCTTCTTCAGGACACAAATATAGTTCTAGCTTCAATGAAGGGCATTTTCAAAATGGTGAAAACAGTAAGTTTATATATATATATTCTTCTTTATATAAAATTCGTTATATAAAATTGCTGTCGTTCTGTCTCATCTTTTCAAATCAGTATACGAACTTGAAATTTGTGGAACTTGTGCCCAAAACTTTCCCCACTGAAGTCCTGAATAATGTCCCCCATAATATTAGAGTTTTGTCTAACAAGACTCGAAGAATAATGAAGCAGACAAGAAAGTAGCCTTTACAGCAAAGCGAGTTAGAAGGAAAGAGAGAAAACAACAGCCCCAGCAAGCATCACTATTTCAGTGCAGTCAGTGCACCAGAGACTGCCATTCAAGAATTGGCCTGCTCAGCCACTCGCACACATACAGATAAAACTTTTTAAATTATTTTTTACGTCTGTATCTATATATGGAGTTAAAAGAAGAAAAGCATTTCTTTGATTGGACGAAGCAATCCCGTGTCGTGTCCAGTTAGTGGGCGGAAGGATGCCAATAATATTAGAGTACACAGTGAGGATCAAACTCACTACTTATAGAGATTGCCTTGGTAACTATCACTTTGTTGCAGACACACCATACAATGTTTATTTTAGTCTGACAGTAATGAAACTACCAAGCTGAAATGACTATGAGATTCACATTAAGTACAAAACTCATAGTCGAAAGACGAGCCTCATTTTTTTTTCTCCTTTGGTAATGAGCAATTATCTCCCCTCATTTTGGATTCTCGATTCATAAAGAACTAAATATAAATAATTACGATTTTCTGACCAATCAAATTAATCCACATCAGCAAAGAGGAAATTATGCTTGAGCCAATCGAACGCATATAAATACCCAACAGGCATTGATCGAAAATCTTAGAGAGAGAGATACACATCACGTGGGGTCGATCTAATCAGAACTTCTGACATTCAAATATGTACATGTTAACGAAGCTTCTTTTTTTTTTTTTCTTCTTCTTCTTCTTTCTTTTATTACCATCGAGGCATACTGCTTAACAACACATTCAGATATCTTTTTAGCCTCTATTGTTAAAGAGTACAATAATGTATCTAGTTGGCTGGCTGGTTGGTTTTAAGGCATTATCAAACCCTCTTCAGTTATCCAATATCGAATTTTTTTTTACAAGCAATTATTTCGATTTACAGTTCACGACATCAATGAGGCCGTTTTTTTTAAACTCGATGCTGGTTGGTTGGTTGGTTGGTTGGTTGGCTGGTTGTTGGTTTTATGGCATTATCAAACCCTCTTCAGTTATCCAATATCGAATTTTTTTTTACAAGCAATTATTTCGATTTACAGTTCACGACATCAATGAGGCCGTTTTTTTTTTAACTCGATGCTGGTTGGTTGGTTGGTTGGTTGGTTGGCTGGTTGTTGGTTTTATGGCATTATCAAACCCTCTTCAGTTATCCAATATCGAAGTCATTTTTTTAGCAAGCAATTATTTCAATTTACAGTTCACGACATCAATGAGGCCGTTTTTTTTAACACTGTGTTGGTTGGTTGGCTAGTTGGTTGGTTGGTTTTGTTGATTTTACGGCATTATCAAACCTTCTTCAGTTATCCAATATATGAGTCATTTCTTTTTTTTGGGGGGGGGGGGCAATTATTTCGATTTACAGTTCACGACATCAATGAGGCCGTTTTATTTTTTTAACAAGATGCTGGTTAGTTGGTTGTTGTTTTTTGTTTGTTTTACGGCATATTAACCCTTTCGGATCATTTAATGCCGAATCAAATCATTTTGATATCAGGTTACTTACTGTACCTACTGTTGCTTAACTTCAGTAACCTAGCCGGAACCGATGTTTTCAACATGACTTGTACATGTCATCTATGCTTCTTTTTTCATCCTTCTTTTTCTTTTTCTTTTATTACCATCGAAGCATACTGCTTAACAATACATTCAGATATTTTTTTAGCCTCTATTGTTAAAGAGTACAATAATAATCTAGTTGGTTGGCTGGTTGGTTGGTTTTAAGACATTATCAACCCTCTTCCGTTATCCAATATCGAATTATTTTTTTTTCAAGCAATTATTTCGATTTACAGTTCACGACATCAATGAGGCCGTTTTTTTAAAAACAATATGCTGGTTGCTTGGTTGGTTTTACAGCATTATCAATCCTCTTGATTTATCCAATATCGAAGTCATTTTGTTTGTGTGCAAAGCAAGTATTTCGACTTACCATTCACGACATCGTTGGGGCCGTTTTTTTAACACGATGCTTGATTGGTTGGTTGTTTTTTGTTTTACGGCATATCAACCCTTTCTGGATCATTTAATCCCAAATCAAGACACTTTCATATACGGTTTCTTACAATAACTGCTATTAGCTTAAATGATCACCCATCTAAGTATTGAACAGGTTTATCATTGCTTAACTTTGGTAATATAACGAGAACTGGTGCTTTCAACGTTACTTGACCCTACGTGATTATGATATTAAATAGCATCTTGAGGTGAGGCTCCACTTTGGAGTTATGCCGAGCCATTAATTATATCTTAGATCATTTACAAAATATATTAATCAATCTTTTAAATTTGGTTGGTTGTTTTGTTTTACGGCATATCAACCCTTTTCGGGTCATTTAATGCCGAATCAAGTTATTTTGATAACAAAGGATACGGGGTGGTTGTTTGTTTTGTTTTACGGCATATCAACCCTTTTGGGGTCATTTAATGCCGAATCAAGTCATTTTGATTCAAATCAAGTCATTTGGTAAGCAATCATGCTGAATCATTTTGATTTGTTTGTTTTGTTTTACGGCATATCAAC
Organism: Doryteuthis pealeii; assembly: GCA_023376005.1. NCBI lineage: Eukaryota > Metazoa > Mollusca > Cephalopoda > Myopsida > Loliginidae > Doryteuthis > Doryteuthis pealeii. The sequence continues at coordinate 51,770,779 of CM042163.1, forward strand.
CCGTTTCGGGTTATTTAATGGCGAATCAAGCCATTTTGATATCAGGTTGCTTACATTACCTGCTGCTGCTTAAATGGTCACCCATCTAAGTATTTAATAGGCTCATGACTTCTTAACTTTGGTGATCTAGCGGTAACCGGTGCTTTCAACGTGACTTGACCGTAAACAACACGAATTTGGAGATGCGTAGTGTAATGGTTACTGCCGTAGGAAATAGATACGGCGAGACGAGTTCAAATCCTGGATGCGGTTGTTTGTATTTCACATAGCGCTAATACCCTTGGGAAAGATACGAATCCAACTATTCTACTTCAGCTGTGGGTAAATAGTAGGGCAAACTGGGCACTTTAACCTTGTTATGGCAACCGGCCTAGGAGAAGGAAAACTGAATTAAACCAAAGTGGCTCTCTCCTCGCCAGTCAAAACTACTTTGAGAACTCGCCCCAATTACGAAGCTTCTCCGGATAGGGGGTGGTGTTAAAGTGTGACACACGTAGGTAAGTAGGTAGTTACCAGTGTATTGATATATAAATATAGATGAATTTGAACGTGCTGGATTTTAACTTGTCTGATCGAGTTCATTTCTTACAAGAGCAACAACAACAATTCGTATTTACCCAACCCCTCCACCACGGATAGGACATGACACAAGATCAATTTCTTTATTCATTTACCCATAGATGGGATTGGGGAGAGAAAATATGGATACATTCTTTTTCCAAGTACATCAGCGCGAAGTAAAACGCAAACGGCCTTGTCCAGGATTCGATCTCGGGTCGCCGACTCTATTTCCTACAATGATAACGTTGGCCCCCGTAAAGACAATGATAGGACATGACACATCATCAATTTCTTTTTAGTGGAGTAAAGCTGGTTTGAATTCAGAGTTTTAAAAGTAAAGTTAGTAAAGTCGTCGGGGCGGCTTAATGTCGGTATCAGCCAGACAGCGAGGGAGTCTATCCCCTTTTCATTAGCGCAAGACCAAGGAGATTATTTTAGCGTCTGAGGTGGAGCGCCACACCTACCATCAGCTCCTCACTTTACCGCACAGATCTCTGTGCTACACATAGGCTGAGTTGGCGAGGGCCGGTATCGAGTCAGGAACCTTGTGATTCCTAGTTGAACGCTCTGCCGACTGAACTAAACCGGCCATTCAGAGTTTTACTTCTCCTAAATTGGTTGCCTAACCAAGATTAAACGACCCAATCTGTCCAACTATTTATCCATAGACGAGGATGCGGAGAATGTTGGGAATTTACGAACTTAATTCCACATAAAAATAGACATACCTTTTTATCTCCGGTAAACACAGGTTCTAATCTTCATATATTCCACGTAGGATACCTTAAACCCAATCAGCAAGGCAACAAAACATGTGGACGACTTTTTAAGAGACGCGAGGTTTCGTTTAATTAAAGGGACTAACTAAAAAGCTAAGGGATAACTAACCTGACCCCTATACACAAAAATTGGGATTCGGGGCAGATAACTCTGACCCGAAAATTATTACTATCCGTGAGTTTTATCAAGTACTAACTTGAGTGAATTTCAACAGGAAGAACAGATCGATGCATTTCTTTCTTAATAGTATTAACACAAAGTAAAACGCAAACAGCCTCGTCCAGGATTTGAACTCGGATTGCCGCCGCCATTTACTACGACGCTAACTGTTACGCATCCTTCGCTGACCCTCACCCCCCACTCCGTAAAGACGGCCATTTCAATCATGTGTATAAGATAAATCACCTGTTATGGTAAATTTCACTACCTATTCAATCATTTCCTATTGTTGGCACAAAATAGCAAAGTATCTTTTGAAGGTCACAGTCCACAACTTGTATATTCATCTTTATTTACTCTTACTATCAATCAATGTCCAATGGAGCAAGCTCAGACAAGGAAAAGGGCGTCTATGACAATACACAAACAACTTGTCACTCATCCTCGACACTGTACGCTCAGAAATAGACAATGTCGCAAGTGGATGATCAATACTCTATTAAAACCAATCGCCATTGTCATTATTCCCTATCCACAGTAACAAACAGGCTGGATGTCCAGGACCGTCTCCGGTAAGAACAGGAATCCTTCTGTTGGGTCAGTACAATTACTTCTATTTCTATGTATGGAGTTAAGAAGGGGGAGAGCCTAATTGTGATTTGACATAGAAATCACGTGACGCACCCAGTAGTTTTTGGCGCCCATATTCAACAGACACCTAAAGACCAGTTGACCAGAATCTATATCTGGAGAGGCTAGGAGGAGTTTTATGCCAAAGACATTTTGTTTTATTCATTCTTGTGCTGCGTATTTAATTATATATATATATATATAATATATATATATATATATATATATATATATATATAATATATACTTCTATTTCTATGTAAGGAGTTAAGAGGGTAGAGCCTATCTGTGATAGGGCAAACACACACACACACACACACATACACACACAAGACCAGGAATCCTTCTATCGGATCAGTAAAATACTTCTATTTCTATGTATGGGGTTAAGAGAGGGGGAGACTATCTGTGATTGGACATAGAAATCACGTGACACGCCCATTAATTTTGGGTGCCCATATCCAACAGACACCTATGGACCAGTTCCACGACAAGTTGACCAGAATTTATATCCGAGAGGATTGACTCAAATTGAAGATGCCAGGTATCCTTAATTTCCTCTCCGTCAGACTTGTAGGCATTCCAATCTTATGGGAAGGATATTTATATTGTTAGTTATCAGTTATACAGTAATAACAATTAGGTTCTCGGCTCACATTTTTTTCTTTAGAATTGAACTAAATTTTAATTCATTTATTTGTTGTTGTTAGCCTTATAACCATCAAGTATAAACCCACCTTTTGGAATAGTTCTAATCTTTCTATTTTTTCTACATATGTGGGTGTGTATACAATAGCATGTACGTGTACTTCCGGTTGCGCATATAAGAATATAACGCTGATTAAAATGTGAGCCGAGGACCTAATTGTTATTACTGTATAAAACGTATTGATTGTTGATTGGAACTCTTATTAATGTGAGGTAAGAAAAGTCATTGAATGCTGAGTCAATAATATTCACTAAAGGTAGAAATGACCAAACAAATGGCAAAAGCCTTTGTTGTTCTCTTTTTTCTTTTCAAGTCTTAATCCATTCTTGAGACGCATCCCAAATTTCTTTTCCAATATTAAAACCGGCTGAGTTGTTGATATTGGGATTAAATACATAATGACACTGGGTCGATATTTAACAGTGATAGAGAGAACTGAAATATCTCTTGGGTGATGGCATCTGTTAACCCTTTATGACCATGGGGTTGTGGTGGGGGTCGTGTTAATAAAATAAATTAATTATTAATAATGAATTAATAATAATTAATTAGTGAAATCGATCACTAATTATGACTGAGCCTATAATCAATTAGTGAAATCGATCACTAATTATGACTGAGCCTATTCTAGTAGTGACCACCGCAAGCGGAGTTTAACGTTTGAATTCAGAGTTTTCCTTCTCTTGGACTGGTTACCTAATCAAGGTTTCACAAGGGTATTAGCACTATGTGAACTGTAGCTTCATCCAGGATTTGAACTCGACTCGACGAGTCCATTTCCTACGACTCAAACCATTATACCACGCACCTCCAACTATACCACACACCTCCAACAATATGGGAAATTATTATCGGTATCCCATATGAACCGATAGAAAGAAAAAAGGATCGTGGTGATTGATAAAAATAAAATTAAACCAAATAAAAATAGATAAAACAAAAATAAAACGAAATTAAATTAAATATGAAAAATAAATAAAAAGACACAAAAATAACAATCTCCCAGAAGGCCTGAGACCGGAAGAGCCCTCGAGACATGAGCAAAAAAAAAAAAAAAAAAAGCCGAATTCTTGGGGCCAAAAAGGACTCATCCCTTTTTACCCCAAGGCTTTCAAGTAGAAACACCTATTGACTTGCCCGGGAAAATATCTCCCTCTAGGAAATAGTGTGAATCAACGAATAAAAGTAATCCTTATCTTTGTTCCCTTGGCTTCTTTTGTTACATAATCTATGCGGTTGCATAAGATTATTGTCAATCCCCTGTAATTCTGAGGGGATGACCCTTTTCATACCATGGCCGGATCCTTCTATGGAAAATTACAGAAGCCCGCCAAAATATGTGAAGTCACGTGGGACCTTTTAGAGTCCCCAGTTTGCAGTTAGGCGTCAGGCAGAGCAGTCGGCCATTTTATGCTCTGCCTAAAACTGGAACTCACGCGCGCTATGTTAGTCAGATATTTAGTTACATGAAATGTATAGTTAAGGAAATAAAAGTTTGTATAAGTAATATGTTCTTGTGGTTGATGAATGTCTTGGTAACAAGACTAAGAAATGAATCCAGGACGACCAGCCAGCAGGAACATAGCAAAAGAAAAGGAGATTAGGAGATCCGAGACGCTAGATCAGACCAAGTCAAGATGTTAGAAGATAGAACCAAAGCCGACCAGAAGAAAATATGACCAGAAGTAAGAAGTAAGAAAGGGTATACAACACTTTTCCTAAATTCCCACAAGAAGGAAGAACCAAATATGGGGTTTAGACATGACTACCAGCGAGTTTAAACCGCATAGAACAACCGACAACTAACTATACCCCATAGGACAAAGACAAATACATATTTCCAAGGAAGTTTTATCGTATGTATCACAAGCTGTTAAAAACATGTCTTTTATCTGTTTGGGTAAAGGTTTTCGTAGCAGCATCGTTATAATTTCTTCTGTGCTAGTTATTCGCTGTTTCAGTCGAGCAAAAAATAGGGGCAGCATATTCTGTTGTATCAGCCAAGCAATTAAGGGGCAAGTCTGAGTGTCCACCGTCTGGTTGAGCGGCTTAATCTGTTCTGTTCAAATTTCTGAGGTCTCTGGCCCTTGCTTGTTTTTACTTCCGGGTTTACTTTCTCCTGGATTCAGTGTTAGGGGAGGATAACCCATATTTTTCATATGAATGTTGTTGTGAGCGAGGTGACGCTTAATATGAATAATTATGATATCTCGGACTGTTGTCCACATCTTTATTGTGCATAAACACAAGGAGAACAATAGTCTGAGATATCATGACCATTCTTAGGCTTGTGGGGTTTTAAGCATCTTAAAGACGTTAGTTATTTCTGGTGCGTGTTCGCAGGATTTCTTTTTTGATATTTTATAAAAAATATAGGGATTCATACCTGTCCCGAGGATATTAGCGCAATGTGAAATGCAAACTGCCTCGTCCAGGATTTGAACTCGAGCTGGTGGTTTTGCCTTCTTCACACACGCAATATGTAAGTTCACATGCATACAACTCTGGATATTCTAACCATGTTTCAGTAAGAGCCAAATTTAGAAAAAT
>CM042163.1:51781167-51783667 GCA_023376005.1 Doryteuthis pealeii
AGCCTGAGTCCTTTGTTTGTGTATATATATATATATATATATATTATATATATACTATAATACTACAAAAATACGTGGTAGATCGCATACTACAATAGAAATGACATGGTAGACCGCATACTACAATATACGCAATGTGGTAGACTGCATACTACAACAGAAACAATGGGATAGACCGCATACTACAGAGACAACGTGGTAGATTGCATACTAGATAAAACCAATGTGGTAGACCGCATACTACAATAGAAATGACGTGCTAGACCGCATACTACAATAGGAACACTATTGTAGAATGCCTACTACGATACAAACAAAATGGTAGACCGCATGCTACAATAGAAACCACGTGGTGGAAGACATACTCCCACAGAAACAATGTGGTAGACTGCATACCACAACAGAAACAACCTAGTAGACAGATGTAAATGGAATTGTGGTCCAATTGGACACATGGCCTAGTGGATAAAGGAGTTACGTTAAGACAGTTCTAAGTGACAGTTATCTCTAGGTTGCAGGTTCAATCCTGAACAAGGGCAGCAGTAACATAGAATAATAATTAACACAGCTTAACATCTCTATCCCAGCTATGGTTAGCGGAATGAGAACAGGATACCCCGTGGACTGAATAAAAAGAGGTTCAAAGTTCCGTGATGGCTCCCGATTAGGACAAGAAGGTTCCCGATTACGACAAGAAGGTTCCCGACACCGAGGTTCCCGAGTCCGACAAAAATACCTGAAGAAGACCGGAGGGCATATCGACCGAAACGTTGTACAGATAACAATAAAGATGAGGACATTAGTCCGAATAACGCAGATAATACGAATTGTGGGATATTTTTATTTCTTTAAATTCTTTTAGAATTTATTTATTCCCACGTTGTTCCTCTCGCTCGCCTCAACGACCAGACAAGGATAACACTTAGAACGTATCCTTTTGGGACCAAGACACTTCACCTCACTCACACGCTAAGCACAGAACATGACAAGTCAGTCTATTCTTGAACATTTGCCGAGAACTCAACTATAATAGAACGGACATTCAACAACTTAGCTTCTTTGTAAATACTCTTTTCCCTAAAGGAAAAATAAGTAAAGTCGCCGTCGGGGTGGCCTAAAGTCGGTATCGGCCAATCGGCGAGGGAGTCTATCCTCTTTTTCACTAGCGCTAGACCAAGGAGATTGTTTTGGCATCTGAGGTGGAGCGACACACCTGCCATCAGATCCTTGCCTTACCACAGAGATCCTTGTGCTACTCATACGCTGAGTTTGCGAGGGCCGGTATAGAACTAGGAACCTTGTGGTTTCTAGCCGAACCCTCTACCGACTGAGCTAATAAAACAACAAAAAGCAAATATCTATCTATACATATATAAAGGACAGTTGTATGTATGTATGTATGTATGTATGTCCGGAGGAAACTACGAATATAAAACAATTAGTGACAAAGTCAATATATATATATATATTATCACCGGTTCTTGCTTTTTGTGTTAAAATCATCAAGATGAATTATTAAAAGATATTTAAAAATTAAAATATACATAGAAATAGCATTAAAATTTCTTTAAAATGTCCTGTAACTGTGAATCTAAAAACTAAACAAATCAATATACGAGGTATTTTTTGCCTCCCATCTCTACCCAGGTGACAATGGGTAGCTGCTTCTAGTACATATATAAAGGGCAGATGTATGTATGTATGTATGTATGTATGTCCGGGGGAAACTATGAAAATAAAACAATTAACGACAATTTATATTCGTGAAGATAATTAAAAACCAAAATTTAAATGATAACAGCATGGATTTTTTTTCATTTAATATTTTAGATAGTAGACATTAGCATTTCTTTTCAGAGTAGCTGGATCAATGCAAGGTCTATTTTTTTACATAGGGATTTAAATGGGACATCCCATGAGGATTCAACTTTAAAAAAAAAGATCCCCCTCTACCCAGGCGACGCCGGGTAGCCGCTGCTAGTACATATATAAAAGGCAGTTGAGTGTAACTGTATGTCCAGAGGAAACTATGAAAATAAAACAATTAACGACATATATATAAGTAAATATATATAAACATTCACTATCATCATATCTCGGTTTTTGAGCAAACATAATGAAGATATGATTTATATTCGTGATGATAATTAAAAAATAAAATTTAAATGATAACAGCATGGATCTTTTTTTCATTTAATATTTTAGATAGCAGAAATTTAATTTTTCTTTTCAGAGTGGCTGGATCAACGCAAAGTCTTTTTTACGCCGGCATTTTAATGGGGCATCCGGCGAGGAACCAACTTGCGATTCAACAATAATGGATCTGTGAGACTAGCTTTCTTTGACTCCCCTCTACACAGGTGACGCCGGGTAGTCGCTTCTAGTTTGTATGTAAATTTCACCTTATTTGTTGATTCTATTGTTATTATTATTATTATTATTCCAGCCCTACTATAGAGCCGGTTTAGCTCAGTTGGTGGAACACTGGACTAGGAATCAC
>CM042163.1:51793667-51806167 GCA_023376005.1 Doryteuthis pealeii
AAGAGACAAAGACAAAAGACACTTTTAAGGTTCAGACTTTATTTCTAGGTTCATAGTAATTTCTTGAGGAGATCTTTTTGGTGCCAAGAAGGGTCCGTTTCTGTGCGCACGCTCAGAGGGTTCTTCCTGTCTGAGGACTCTTGAGAGATTGTTATATTTTTATTTTTGTTATATTTAATTTTAATTTTATTTTAATCCCCAGGTAGGAACCCCTTCATCCTCCTAGCTATGGGTTGAATAGTAACATTCCTGTTCTTTTACAAGGATGGCTTTGGCATTAGATAGTCTACAAAGGTTGAAATACCATTAAACAAAGGAATCAGAAACCTATCATTTCATTTTTTTTTTTTTTAAATAAAAAAAAGTTCGAGATTATGCCAGATATAGTTAATAGTATCTATTAATAATGGAGATTCGCTTTCGGTTTTTGTCTGTAACAAAAATTACGTCACTGCTTACATCACATTACCCAAAATCGTCATAACATAGAATAAATACACTCAAAATTTGAACATGCAACATTAAACAGTCCTCATTGTTTTTTAAAACAAGTTTTAATAAATACATGACTGGTATTATATATCTATATATAGTTTGTTTTATTTTAATACATATTTAAAGTTTACATTTCAAATTGTTTTATTTTTTAATCCTTTAATGAATTTGATGATTTTACTTACTTAGGGTACAAACTTGCTGACATTGAATTTTTTACTCCCACCCCCTCAGGCAATATGTTTCAAAAATCTATTTTTACATTGCCCGGAGAGCGTTTTTTATTTTGTACTAGTAAATTTAATAATTTTTTGATATAATAATGCTTTACATATTAAGCAATTTTTTATATGATTCAGTTTATAATTTAGAGTTTTATAATTTCAATAAAGTAATATAACTAATAATGATTATATATACTAGCAAATATATGCACCCTCCGGGTGCAAGTATTTTAGTTAAATTTTATAATAAAATATCATATTAAATTAGAAAGGCTAATGAAACTGAATAAGAATGTAGATAAAAAGATTTTGAACAGAGGGGGTATGATTGAAAAATAGAACAACTTTGAAACTAACTCTTCCATCATTTCCCGTTACTCCCGTCTTTCATTGATAAATTTTCCTAATTTAACTGTTTAGTTAAAATAGGAAGTAAAGAATAATATTAGTTATTTCTTCTTGTTAAGGGATTTCTTTTAAGATTTATCCCTGAGATTTTTGCCCATATTCAATAAGATAACACCAAAAAATTAGAAATCAATAATACTAAGCATATATTTATTAAAATCAATTTTTTTAAGATCAATATGCAAATTAGCCTTCCCATTCATACTGTAAACCGCTATTTTGTTGTATATATAAATACAATTGCATGTTATTAGTATGTAGATATGGTCAACAGTGTAAGTAATGAAAACAATTTTATTAATAATTGAGGTTTAAATAAAAATAAAATCATGGAGAATATGATGTAAATAACAAAGGGAATTGTGACTTGTATAGTAATATAGTTTCGGTTACAGACAGACAAACACACAATCTCAATTATAATAAGATATATATATATATATATATATATATATATATATATATATATATATATATATAGTCACTAGAGACGATGTTATGGTAACATGTAGGAAGCTTGCTGATTTTATGGTGAGGAAGTATATTACAATAGCAATGGACTAGGGGGAGTCAAAAGTTTTGCAGTATTTGCATACATGCAAGTTTATGGAATAAACTCCAGGAACTTGAGTGAATTGAACTGATGCCACACCCAGGATATAATCTGGACTTATCACCCTCAAATTATTACTTGTTCTGAGCTAAACTTGTGCGCCAATCGATGTGTGACTTTGTGTGTTGTGGATAAGTATATTACACAGCTTACAAGACGAGAAAGATAACCGGTTCAATTTCAGACGATGGAAGAGGGAGCAAAAGAAACAAGAGAGAACAATGGAATGGTAAATCTTTTGCATATCACCGAAATGTCCTCCGAGATGAAGATAGATTATATCAAGTAGTTTTCAACACGAGGCACTTTTAATAAAAGAATCCACTCAAAACTCACTTTTCAGACGAGCAGACAGACAGACAGACAGACAAGTAGACAAGCAGGTACTCTCACCTTCATCTCAGAGGCAGACACCTTTCCTTTCTTTTTCTCTTTTTTTTTTTTTTTTTTTTTTTCATGCTTAACATCCCTTGCAGAGATGTTCATCCTCATTGCGTTATTGACTGACATGGAACCGGCTTTGGTAATCTCCAAGACTGTGCCAGGATTGGAATATTGACGGCTTTTATGAAGAGAATCATAGATGTAAAACTAGTTCGATCTTAAATCAATATTTTTTGTGGATTTTTTTTTTTTTGCCAGGGAATGTGAACTATGGTCAAGTGTCCGCATGAACTCAACCTGTCTGGAATGGATCAATCCATTTTGCATATCCTAAGAACTGGTTGTGTGGCCTTGGTGTAAAATGGTCACTCCATCATTGAAAACTGTTCAGTACATGTGTGAGCTGACACTCTCCCATGAGGTTCCCCAGTTGGCAGTTAGACACCTCTGACATACTGTTAAATAGTCGCATTATTATTATTATTTTCACTCCTTTTGAGTTTTTCACATCAGTGCTAGCTGATGGTATTTCATTGGAGTCTGAGTGACAACAAGTCTCCTCAGGTCTCCAGGACTTTCTGAGTATTCTAGCCGATTGTAGCAGTGCAGTAGTCTGGATGGTCTCAATTCTTCCTCTGATATCTAGATCTAGGGTCTTTTTTCCAATTTATTGAGACCGTTCCTAGTGCACCAACTACAATTGGTATCACTTCCACTCTCATGTTCCACAGCTTTTTCAATTCTCTGGCAAGGTCCAGGTATTTGTCCACCTTTTCGTTTTCTTCAACTTCACGCTGTGATCTGCTGGAACTGCAAAGTCCACCAGTTGACACATCTTTTTTTTTTTTTGTTAATCAACTCTAGGTCTGGTCTCCCGGCTGGGATAGGTGTCCGTCTTTATCTAGAAGTCGCAGAGAATATTATGCGTTTCATTCTCAAGAACAGATTCTGGCTTATGCATATACCATTTTGTTGTATGGTAAAAAATTATTTTTTTACATAATTCCAGTTGTGCCTAGCTTTGTACTCCCGTTGTGCTAGTTTGCTACATTCACTTAATACATGGTTTACAGTCTCATTCTGTAACCCACAGTCTACATTTACTGTTTTGTTGCGTCTTATCAATTTTTGCTTTGATATAATATGTTCTTAAGGCATTATTATTGTGCAACAATTATTAGTGATCCAGTTTCTCTTTTGAGGTTTACTCTTCTTAACCATGCCCAAGTCTTTTTATGTGCAACCTCTCCGATTTGTCGTTTGAAGTGTGCATATGATTGTTTTTCTTCCCATCTTTGTTTAATAGTTTTCGTTGTTTTTCTGTTTGTCCATATATTACATCTACTGTTGATGGCTACTATAAGTAATCTTTCTTTGCTCTTTTTTGTGCATTCTACGAGTCCTTGGATTGTGGCCTCTACGCAGTCTTCCACCTTCTTTTCTTGATACATATAGGCTATCTCTATCATCTCTAGGGCATAGAGCCTTGTGCATTCTCATATTATTATTATTATTATTATTATTATTATTATTATTATTATTTGCTCCTTTTGAGTTTTCACATCCGCATTAGCTGATGGTCTTTCACTGGAGTCTGAGTGACAGCAAGTCTCCTCAGGTCTCCAGGACTCTTCTGAGTATTCTGGCAGATTGCAGCAGTGCAGTGTTCTGAATGGTTTCAACCCTTCCTCTGATTTCCAAACTTTCCAGACCCTTTTCCAATCCTTTTGGGACTGTTCTAAGTGCACCAACTACAATTGGTATCACTTACACTTTCATATTCCATAACTTTTTCAGTTCTCTGGCAAGGTCCAGATATTTGTCCATTTTTTCCTTCTCCTTTAGCTTCACCCTGTGATCTGCTGGCACTGCAAAATCCACCAGTTTGTTTATCAACACTAGGTCTGGTTTTCTTGCTGGGATAGGGTGATCCGTTTTTATTTCAAAGTCCCAGAGTATTATTATTATTATTATTATTATTATTATTATTATTATTATTTATCTTCTTATCTCTATTTCTTCTATCTTCTATACTGGTCGGATTCCTCTGGTCTTCTGTCTTCTTGGTTTGACTTGGGTTGGCTTAAGTGTCCACTTCTTATTCTTATTAAGGAACACAAAGACTCAGATTATCTTCGACGTCTTCTATTTCCCCTAGAACACCCTTCCAGCTCACTGAAAAGAATTATGGGACAGATACCATCGACGACTGTCCCTGTCGATCGTTTAGTTCACGTGTGAGCTGACACTCCCCCATGAGGTTCCTCAGTTGGCAGTTAGACACCGCTGACATACTGTCACATAGTCGCACCATTCATTATTATTATTATTATTGTTGTTGTTGTTGTTGTTGTTGGTGGTGGTGGTGGTGTTGGTGTTGGTGTTTCACTCCTTGTGAGTTTTCATACCAGCGTTAGCTGATGGTCTTTCATTGTAGTCAACAAGTCTCCTCAGATCTCCAGAACTCTTCTGAGTATTCTAGTCGATTTAAACAATGCTGTTGTCTGGATGGTCTCAATTTTTCCTATGATCTCCAGTTCCTCCAGTCTAAGCTTTTTTAGGACCTTTCCAAGTGCACCAACTACAATCATCATCATCATCATCATCATCATATCATCTCTTTTGCACTCACCCAACACATCGTTGTTAAGTCTAAGATGTTATATATAGCTGTAAGATGCAACTCAACATAGAGGAATTCAATTTTCAAAATCCCCCTAGAAAAAGTTAATGAATTATTTGTCTTATCACATATAGACGTAAAGATTATCTGATAGAAACCAGTAAAAATATAATCAATAATATGAGTAATCTTTTTATATGCGTTCTTATAGGGAAAATATTCTCACTCGCAATACGCTTTTAATACATCCTAATATACTAGGTGTGTTCAAAAAGTATTCAGACTGGAGCTATATTTGCCAATATAGAAGTTAAACAGTGATGAGCGTGTTCAGGATTTGAACCCGAGTCACCAATTCCATTTCCTATAATGATAACCAATATGTTAAGCTGTAAGATGCAGCTAAATCTACAGGAATTAAATTTCCAAAATCCCCCTAGAAAAAGTTAATGAATTATTTGTCTTATTAAATGTAGATCTAAGATGATTATGTAGCATTATTGCTTTATGAGGATTAAAATCCAGACAAAATAATAAATCAATTACGTTTAAATCAATAGATCTATTTTCATTTACTTTAAGATATTACTCTATAAAACTTAACTTTTTTCCCAGAACAACATTAACTTGACTAGTACAAAATAAACGGGCGATGTAAAAATAGATTTTTGAAACATATTGCCTGAGGGGTGGGAGTAAAAAATTCAATGTCAGCAAGTTTGTACCCTAAGTAAAATCATCAAATTCATTAAAGGATTAAAAAATAAGACAATTTGAAATGCAAACTTTAAATATGTATTAAAATAAAACAAACTATATATACCAGTCATGTATTTTTAAAACTTGTTTTTAAAAAAACAATGAGGACTGTCTAATGTTGCATGTTCAAATTTTGCGTGTATTTATTCTATGTTAGGATGATTACGTAAGCAGTGACGTAATTTTTGTTACAGACAAAACCAGAAACGAATCTCCATTATTAATAGATAAGATGGTATAAAATATAATTGGTAGATCTCTCACACGGACCTTAACGAAGCACTTGAAGAAAAGAGCTAGATGGGAGCTAGTTTGGTTTGGTTTGTTTTACGGCATGTCAATCTCAGTGGGTCATTTAATGCCGATAAAGTTTTGAAATAAATAAATTCTTAATGTATACTCAATGCTTTTTATTAACACATTTTTCTATTTAACCCATAGATGGGACCCTAACAGGTACTGCCACTCCGGGTCAGAGTGGACTAGGGAACAATGATTATGAAGGGGTGTTGCACATTCCCCAAACCTCCAGAACTGGAACCTCACCATCAGATAGAGTTTAACGTCATTCCTAGGACATGTAGACCCTCAACCACAGCCTTCTAGCACGCATAGGATTAAAATGGTTGGGGCTTGCCATAAGGACAATAGGGTTGGGAAAATCATTTAGGTGCTAGGGCTTGATGTGACCAGCCGATTGACCGCCCGTCTAGCTCAAGAAAGGGCCAAAGTGGAGTATTGCAAGTCATGGACTGCTAAACCACCTGGGTTCTATCTTTAAGCATCACGGATCGCCACCCACAGCCAACAGGTGGCCACATTGAGGAGAGTCTTACCCCTCTACAGAGGTGCAGTCGGTGCATTCTAACGCCCCAATTTGGTGCACAAAGATGTTGTGTGCTGCTTTGTACAATACCCACAAGAAAACAGGTGTACGGTCACCTGCTTCTTATTACACAAAATATTCAGGTGAGACAAACAAGATATGCTGGATATTGTTGGAGAAGCAAGGAAGAATTTATAAGTGACGTTTACCTACACATGGACCTAAGAGTGTAGGCCGACCAACAAAAACCTGCAGCAATTAGCTCTGAGCAGATTCTGGATGCCGTGCAGAAGACCTGCCAGAGGTAGTAACCGATAGGGACGGTGTGTGTGTGCGTGCGTGCGTGCGTGCGTGTGTGAGAGAGAGAGAGAGAGAGAGAGAGAGAGAGAGAGAGAGAGAGAGGGGGGGGGGTCATGGGAATCCATGCTAACAGTGTTACATGAGGATGATAAGGTTATAAAATAAACATTGTTTTTGAAAAAAAAATGAAGTAGAATGATTTTTTTTCGTGTAGAGCTATAAATTTATCAAATCCGGAACCTTGTGGTTCCTAGGCGGATGCTCTATCAACTGAGCTAAATCAGCTCACTTTTTTTTATGAATGAGTAATAATTATCTGAATGTGTGACTTAGAATTTAACAGACAATAAGAAATAAATATTAATTACTACTATAACTCTCTCTCTCTCTCTCTCTCTCTCTCTCTCTCTCTCTCTCAAGCTGGAATCGAACCTGAAACCTTGTGGTTTCTAGATGGATGCTCTACTGTCTGAGCTAAATCAGCTCTCTTTTTATGAATAAGTAATTCTTATCTGAATCTTTGACTTATATATGAGCTAAATCAGCCCAGTTAATATAAAATGAATTATTCGACCTAAAACATTTTTTTTTAGCTACAATTGGTTAATAATGAATCTTTCAAAATATTTTAATCAATAAATCTAGGGTCTGACAAAATTTGACTCGTTTTCATTTTTAGAAACGAATTAAAATTAAATTGATTATTTAAGGTCAAACTTTGTCCATCGGTAAAAAAAAAAAAAAAAAAAAAATAATATTACACATGTAATTTATTTTAATATATTTTAAACTATTTTTGGTCAATTTTGCTCAAATATATCGTAAATTTAAAAGATAAATAATTTTTAAAAATTGAAATAGATCACTAAGTAGGCTTGAGCCTATTCTAGTAGTGACTACCCCAAGCAGAGATTTAAGAGGTTTGAATTCAGAGTTTTCCTTCTCCTAGACTGGGTACCTAACCAAGGTTAAAGAGCCCAGTCTGCCCTATTATTTATCCATAGCTGGAGGGAGAATGGTTGATTCATACCTTTCCCAATTGTATTAGCGCTATGTCAACTGCTTCAAACAGGATTTGAACTCGGGTCGATGAGACCGTTTCCTACGACTCTAACCAGTACACCATGCGCATGGTCGTAAACACTGCCTAAGATGACGTAAACTCCGTATTTTATAAAAATAAATTTACCCCCGTTAAATAAAAATTAAATAAATAAATTTACCCCGTTAAATAAAAATTTTACCAAAATCAGGGAATTATCCGATTTTAATGAAAAGAAGGCTAAATAATATTACACAGGTAATTTATTTTTAATACATTTTAAACTATTTTTCGGTCAATTTTGCTCAAATATATCGTAAACATGGCCGTAAACGCTGCCTAAGATGACGTAAAATCTGTATTTTACAAAATAAATTTAAGCTCTCCAATTGAAAAAAAATTACCAAAAATCAGGGAATTATCCAATTCTAATGAAATTTTCAGTGTTGATTTATCAATGAATGCGTCGGTTAAATTTATTTTGTTAAATACGGATTTTACAGTGACTTTGGCAGTGCCTAAATAAATCTATGTTCATTTACTTTAAGATATTGCTTTATGTTATACAACAGAAATAAATATCTCTCCTAATTCACAAATTCAATAACTCAATTCACCCACTCACCAACAAAACAAATTAAAACACTTCAGAATAAATCCAAACAAGATATTTGGTTAAAGAAACATAACTTCAAACGGATGTTGATCGACAATAGCTACAAACACAATGAATAAAACGTGTTTTTGCGCATGAGACTCCACACAAGCTTCCGGTTGAAAAAATAAATTAACATAAAGTTTTTAAAATCCTTTCAATCAATCACAAACTTCCCTCCACCCAAAGCTTTTCAAAGCGAATTTCGATCCCAAATCCGGTTATAAAACGGTCGACTAAAAGACACGAAGGCATTGGCTCCAGCACTGGTACAACAAGTGTCACATTTCGGGATANGAGCTTCAGGATTGAAACCCGAGTCACCAATTCCATTTCCTATAATGATAACCAATATGTTAAGCTGTAAGATGCAGCTAAATCTACAGGAATTAAATTTCCAAAATCCCCTAGAAAAAGTTAATGAATTATTTGTCTATTAAATTTAATCTAAGATGATATGTAGCATTATTGCTTTATGAGGATTACAAATCCAGACAAATAATAAATCAATTACGTTTAAATCAATAGATCTATTTTCATTTACTTTAAGATATTACTCTATAAAACTTAACTTTTTTCCAGAACAACATTAACTTGACTAGTACAAAATAACGGGCGAGAAAAATAGATTTTTGAAACATATTGCCTGAGGGGTGGGAGTAAAAAATTCAATGTCAGCAAATTGTACCCTAAGTAAAATCATCAAATTCATTAAAGGATTAAAAAATAAGACAATTGAAATGCAAACTTTAAATATGTATTAAATAAAACAAAATATATATACCAGTCATGTATTATTAAAACTTGTTTTTAAAAAAACAATGAGGACTGGTCTAATTTGCATGTTCAAATTTTGCGTGTATTTATTTCTATGTTAGGATGATACGTAAGCAGTGACGTAATTTTTGTTACAGACAAAAACCAGAAACGAATCTCCATATTAATAGATAAGATGGTATAAAATATAATTGGTAGATCTCTCACACGGACCTTAACGAAGCACTTGAAGAAAAAGCTAGATGGGAGCTAAGTGTTTGGTTTGTTTTACGGCATGTCAATCTCAGTGGGTCATTTAATGCCGATAAAGTTTTGAAATAAATAAATTCTTAATGTTATACTCAATGCTTTATTAACACATTTCTAATTTACCCATAGATGGGACCCTAACAGGTACTGCCACTCCGGGTCAGAGTGGACTAGGAACAATGATTATGAAGGGTGTTGCACATTCCCCAAACCTCCAGAACTGGAACCTCACCATCAGATAGAGTTTAACGTCATTCCTAGGACATGTAGACCCTCCACCAGCCTTCTAGCACGCATAGGATAAAATGGTTGGGCTTGCCATAAGGACAATAGTTGGGAAAATCATTAGGTGCTAGGGCTTGATGTGACCAGCCGATGATGCCGCCCGTCTAGCTCAAGAAAGGCCAAAGTGGAGTATTGCAAGCAGACTGACTCTAAACCACCTGGGTTCTACTTTAAGCATCACGGATCGCCACCACAGCCAACAGGTGGCCACATTGAGGAGACTCTACCCCTCTACAGAGTGCAGTCGGTGCATTCTAAGCCCCCAATTTGGTGCACAAAGATGTTGTGTGCTGCTTTGTACAATACCCACAGAAAGAAAACAGGTTACGTCACTGCTCTTATTACACAAAATATTCAGGTGAGACAAACAAGATATGCTGATATTGTTGGAGAAGCAAGGAAGATATTTAAGTGACGTTTACCTACACATGGACCTAAGAGTGTAGGCCGACCAACAAAACCTGCAGCAATTAGCTCTGAGCAGATTCTGGATGCCGTGCAGAAGACCTGCCAGAGTAGTAACCGATAGGACGGTGTGTGTGCGTGCGTGCTGCGTGCGTGTGTGAGAGAGAGAGAGAGAGAAGAGAGAGAGAGGGAGAAGGAGAGAAGGGGGGTATGGAATCCCCCATGCTAACAGTGTTACATTTGCAGGAGATAAGGTTATAAAATAACTTGTTTTTGAAAAAAAAATGAAGTAGAATGATTTTTTTTTCGTGTAGAGCTATAAATTTATCAAATCCGGAACCTTGTGGTCCTAGGCGGATGCTCTATCAAACTGAGCTAAATCAGCTCACTTTTTTTTGAATGAGTAATAATTATCTGAATGTGTGACTTAGAATTTAACAGACATAAGAAATAAATATTAATTACTACTATAACTCTCTCTCTCTCTCTCTCTCTTCTCTCTCTCTCTCTCTCTCAAGCTGGAATCGAACCTGAAACCTTGTGGTTTCTAGATGGATGCTCTACTGTCTGAGCTAAATCAGCTCTCTTTATGAAAAGTAATTCTTAAATCTTTGACTTATATATGAGCTAAATCAGCCCCAGTTAATATAAAATGAATTATTCGACCTAAAACATTTTTTTTTAGCTACAATTGGTTAATAATGAATCTTTCAAAATATTTTAATCAATAAATCTAGGTTCTGACAAAATGTTGACTCGTTTTCATTTTTTAGAAACGAATTAAATTAAATTGATTATTTAAGGTCAAACTTCTGTCCATCGGTAAAAAAAAAAAAAAAGCAAAAAAAAAAAAAGCAAAATAATATTACACATGTAATTTATTTTTTAATATATTTTAAACTATTTTTGGTCAATTTTGCTCAAATATATCGTAAAATTTAAAGATAAATAATTTTTAAAAATTGAAATAGATCACTAAGTAGGCTTGAGCCTATTCTAGTAGTGACTACCCCAAGCAGAGATTTAAGAGGTTTGAATTCAGAGTTTTCCTTCTCCTAGACTGGGTACCTAACCAAGGTTAAAGAGCCCAGTCTGCCCTATTATTTATCCATAGCTGGAGGGAGAATGGTTGATTCATACCTTTCCCAATGGTATTAGCGCTATGTCAACTGTGGCTTCAAACAGGATTTGAACTCGGGTCGATGAGTCCGTTTCCTACGACTCTAACCAGTACACCACGCGCATGGTCGTAAACACTGCCTAAGATGACGTAAATTCCGTATTTTATAAAATATAAATTTACCCCCGTAAGATAAAAATTAAATAAATAAATTTACCCCGTTAAATAAAAATTTTACCAAAATCAGGGAATTATCCGATTTTAATGAAAAGAAGGCTAAATAATATTACACATGTAATTTATTTTTAATACATTTTAAACTATTTTCTCGGTCAATTTTGCTCAAATATATCGTAAACATGGCCGTAAACGCTGCCTAAGATGACGTAAAATCTGTATTTTACAAAATAAATTTAAGCTCTCCAATTGAAAAAAAATTACCAAAAATCAGGGAATTATCCAATTCTAATGAAATTTTCAGTGTTGATTTATCAATGAATGCGTCGGTTAAATTTATTTTGTTAAATACGGATTTTACAGTGCGACTTTTGGCAGTGCCTAAATAAATCTATGTTCATTACTTTAAGATATTGCTTTATGTTATACAACAGAAAATAAATATCTCTCCTAATTCACAAATTCAATAACTCAATCACCCACTCACCAACAAAACAAATTAAAACACTTCAGAATAGAATCCAAACAAGATATTTGGTTAAAGAAACATAACTTCAAACGGATGTTGATCGACAATAGCTACAAACACAATGAATAAAAACGTGTTTTTGCGCATGAGACTCCACACAAGCTTCCGGTTGAAAAAATAAATTAACATAAAGTTTTTTAAAATCCTTTCAATCAATCACAAACTTCCCTCCACCCAAAGCTTTTCAAAGCGAATTTCGATCCCAAATCCGGTTATAAAACGGTCGACTAAAAGACACGAAGGCATTTGGCTCCAGCACTGGTACACAAGCGTCACATTTCGGATAAGATAAAAAACAGCTGAACCTACCGACCCACGCCATATCACCACGCCACACACAACCAAGTCACCTGGCCAAGAAACAGATTTTCACCCACTCACCTCCGCACATTTCACCGAGCGAAAGAAATACTTTTCTAAATTTACCAACTTTTGTTTATTAAAATAAACGAAATTAAACCTAATTCTCTCGTCCGTTTTCTTTTGCTACTATACGCTTTGTTATTATATATAATCAGTGATGCTGATAGCTTTTTAGTTTAGTGCGTCCTAGGACGCACGGATTTGATTTGAATGAGTTCCCGGAATATTTGATAGGTCCCAACTAAAGTTTCTTATTAAATTGCAGA
>CM042163.1:51811167-51853667 GCA_023376005.1 Doryteuthis pealeii
TATATATATATATATATATATATATATATAAGTTAGTATGGGGTAGACAACTTTGTTAATCTGATAATCTCATAGGCAAGGAACTGACAGTCACCAAGTGATATTGACTGTTATATATATATATATATATATATATATAATATATATATATATATATATATTGATGACTGATTGAACAAAAGCTTTTATTCATTTTCTTTTTTCTTTTTGGGGGGTATTGGGTAGAGTCCCCGTGTTATTTTTTCTTCTTCATCTTCATCTTCATCTTCGTTTTGCCATTCTGAATTATGCCAGTAGCATTAACAATTTGGCCCTCATCCAGATTGGCCACACTGCCAAAGAATTCAATGCAGTCTCCAAGTAGACTCTCTCTCTCTCTCTCTCTCTCTCTCTCTCTCTCTCTCTCTCTCTCTATTGTATTTGTGCTCAATACAATAAGACACAAGAAAATTTCTATTAAAAAATAAAGCAATCAAACAAAGACGACCTAAAAATGGTTTTTGTCTGATCAAGCAGCAAACAATACGCATGAACTTATCAACGCATGTATCATTCAGGTCACAGTAGAAGATATCTGATTATGTTTAATGCTAAGTGTATATATATATATATATATATATATATATATATATATATATATATATATATATACATATATATATATATGTGTGTGTGTGTGTGTGTGTCCGTGTGTGTAAAATGAAAATGGAAGTGAATTCGACATGTATGTTGAAAAGAGAAATAAAGGAAAGAAAGTATTGAATGGATAAAATAGGATATTTTAATTAATTTAACTTACACGTGTTTCGGTCAGGAGTTTATCCATGTATACATTATTCAATCTATTATTAATTTTGAATAACAAAATGAAATTAAATAGTAATAATAGAAAAAAATGTAGAAATGTTCCGCATACAAAGAAATATCGATCTTCACGTATCAAATATCTGACCAAAACACGTGTAAGTTAAATAAATTAAAATATCCTATTTTATCCATTCAATACTTTCTTTCCTTTATTTCTCTTTTCAACATATATATATATATATGTATATATATATATATATATATATATATGGTCAAACAGACCGAAACGTTATAACGTCGACATTACCATCTACAATAAACATCCATTTTGTATAACATCCCGTGTTTCTCTACCTTTCTCCACACACACACACACACACACACACACACACACATATATATATATATATATATATATATATGTATGTATGTATGTATATAGTATTACCGTGTGTACAGAAATAACCTACTGGGGTTTCACCATAAGGATCTTCAGGGTTAATTCCACTGAATTAATCAAGATATTGATTAATTACAGTTGAGTTAATATTGCAATTATAACCGTTGAAAACAGTTCCGCTATACTAACGTACTGAGCACTTTATATGTGTTATAACACTGACTGATCCGGTTAATACTTGTATCAACCAAATATTGGGATTAACTCAATATCTTTTACTGGTAAGTCATTCCCTTTATATATATATATATATATATATATATATATATATATATATATATATATCTTTTTATGTTATTATCTTGAAAAGCATTAATCAGTTGTCGGAAAGAATTATTTTTAGTAAACCAAGTACTTTCGGTTATTTAATTAAATTTAATCAAATTCTGGTTATATTGGGCTTAGAGAGCTTAAATTTAGTTATCTGAATACTTTAGTTAAATTTGGGAACTTATTCAACTACTATCATAGGTTTCTCTTGTTTAATGTACCCAAAGACCCCAATTTTTAAACAGATGAGTCCGCTTGATAAGAAACACGAGAAGATAAATAAGTAAAAGAAGAAATTTGAACTGAAAATGACCGGTCTGAAAAATCCCAACGAGCCAGTACCCATGCTAATGCAATGCTTCAAGCCCCCACATAAACATTTTTCACCTGGTTAGAAACATAGCCACCTCCTAAAAAGATAAGATGAATTGAAACCCGATACCATCACAGGGATCAAGAGGAAATGTATAAAAGAAACGTTGGATTTATCCGTATACCATTTTCAATAAAGAATGCGGTCTGACGAAGCTCATGGGTATATTCAGATACCTCGGAGGGATATGGTACCATAACTGAAAAATACCTGATTTTTAAGCTTTTGTCTTTACTATATATATATATATATATATATATATATATATATACTTTTTTTAAAGCGAATGTTATAAAATTCCAACTGCAGTTTCTTGCCGGATTCCCTGAAGAATTGCTCCGGCAAGAAACTGCAGTTGTAATTTTATAACATTCGCTTTAAAAAAAAAACCCGTATATATTAGCACTTTTTAATTCGATTTTATTAACCCAGAAGTACATTTTTTTTTCTACGTGGATAGGCAAAAATCCGTAATATATATATATATATATATATATATATATATATATATATATATAGAGAGAGAGAGAGAGAGAGAGAGAGAGAGAGAGAGAATCAAATAATTCTCCCTTCAGCTACGGGTAAATAGTAGGGCAGACTGAGCTTTTTAACCTTGGTATGCCAGCCGGTCTAGGAGAAGGAAAATTCTGAATTCAAACCTGTTAAATTCAACTTAAAAGTTGAGCTAGCATCACATCCTATTCATGCGGAGGGTTTGGATAAATACATATACTCCCGACCTTGCGTCATACCCTAACTGTAACAGATGAGTAAATACACACTGTGAATGCTTGTTTAGGCAAATGACAAAAATGGCTCTCATGCCCATTGTCAGTTATGACAGAACAAAGTCAGTTGATACAGATTTAAAATTCTCGTATTTTTAATTTAGAAGAAAGTTAACTTTTATAAAAAAAATAGTTATAGGCACTACTGCCCTGTCGGTTGGGGCTGTAGAATTCACCAACTGCACCTCTGCAGAGGGATAAAATCACACCAATGGGACAACCTGTTGGCCATGGGTAGAGACCTGCGATGCTTAAGGATGAAATCCTGGTGGCTGCGCAGTCCATGACATGCAACACTCCACTTTGGCCCTTACTTAGGCGAGACGGGCGGCCAGAGAAGCCCCCCCCCCAACAATTGGCTGGATACGTCAAACCCTAGCACCTATATGATTTCATGACCCTATTGCCCTTATGGCGAGCCCCCAACCCTTTTTATCATATATGTGCTAGAAGGTGGTGGCTGAGCACCTTAGTGTCCTGGGTATGACATTAAACTGGAATTCTGGGGAATGTGGGGTACCCGTTTATCGCCATTACTCCCAGGTCCACCCTGACCCTGATTGGTAGTACCTGTTAGAGTCCCATCTATGGGTTAAATAGATTTAAAAAATTGAAGAATAATTAAAGTTCCAATTACCGTCGAACTGGGAAGACAAGGCAACAAACGGTTGTAACTCAAATACAAACCCGAATGCTACAAGGTCCACTGCAAAATGACAAAGTATATATAAGACCCCACAATGTCATTCAAATCAAGCAGCCAATCAGAACTCAAGGAATGGAATCACCCAAATCACCCAGATTCATGGATGGATCATTCTTGATTCCTATTTATACCAGCTGTCTTGGACACTACTTGAGTTGAATGACATTGTGGAGTCTTATTTATACTTTGTCATTTTGCAGACTTTTTTGTGGACTTTGTAGCATTCAGGTTTGTATTTGAGTTACAACCGTCTGTTGACTTGTCTTTCCAGTTCGACGGTAATTGGAACTTTAATTATTCTTCAAAAATGAGTTAAGAAAATGTGTTTAAAAAAATAATGGCTCCCGATTACGACAAGAAAGTTCCCGATTACGACAAGAAGGTTCCCGATTACGACAAGAGGTTCCCGAGTCCGAGAGGTTCCCGATAGAAAGATAAAGGGTTTTATTGCAAAGAGATACAATAAGAAGACAGACAAGGAATAGTGAGGTATGATACTAATCCTCTAAGCCAGCCCAGCATAATTCCATGCTCACTATATATATAGTCAGACATGGGTGAGGGAGAGTGTGGAATATTCCATTGCAACAGTTCTCGAGTTCAAGAATCCAACAAGAAATAACTGAAGAAGGCCGGAGGGCACATCGGCCGAAACGTTGTACAGATAACAATGAAGATGAAGACAATAGTCCGAATAATACAAATAATACTAAAAAAATGAGTATGAAAAAAATTGAATACACAAAAAGAAAGAATAAAGCTGAATGTCTTCGGCATAAAAAAAAAAAACAATAAGTTTTCATGCCGTAAAATCCAACCAACCAAACAATTGTGTCGGCAAATAGTAAAAAATTGCTCTTATGACCCTTGTTAGTTATGACAGACTAAAGCCAATAGATGCAGATTTGTGGGTGTTTGTATATATGATCTTGTACGTGTAATCAAGTACATTATCTCATCTCTCTTTCAACTACATCGCCCCCCCCCTCAACCCCACTTGCCATAATGTATTCGTTTTCTGCATCTCCTTTTATCTATCAACTGATATCTCCTCTAACGACTGAAAAATGTTTTAACGAAAAACTGTGAGCCAAATTTCTGAGGACAGAATTGGTAAGATAGATAGATAGATAGATAGATAGAGAGAGGGGGGGGAGAGATGGGCAGATTGAGATAGATATTAACATACTGAGATAGATAGATAGATAGATAGGAACAGAGATAAATAAATAGATATATATGAACAAACTGGAATTGATAGATAGATAGATAGATAGATATGAACATCCTAAGATAGATAGATATGTATAAACTGAGATATAGATAGATTGATCGATAGATATGGACAGATAGATAGATAGATAGATAGATAGGAACAGAGATAAATAAATAGATATATATGAACAAACTGGAATTGATAGATAGATAGATAGATAGATAGATAGATATGAACACCCTAAGATAGATATGTATAAACTGAGATATAGATAGATTGATCGATAGATATAGACAGGGT
This sequence comes from Doryteuthis pealeii, assembly GCA_023376005.1. Lineage (NCBI taxonomy): Eukaryota > Metazoa > Mollusca > Cephalopoda > Myopsida > Loliginidae > Doryteuthis > Doryteuthis pealeii. Next base: position 51,816,088 of record CM042163.1, read on the forward strand.
GAGATAGATAGATAGATTGAGAGAGAGAGAGAGAGAGAGAGAGAGAGAGAGAGAGAGAGAGAGAGAGAGAGAGAGAGAGATTGAGATAGATAGATAGATAGAACAGACTGATTGATTGATTGATAGATAGATAGATAGATAGATAGATAGACTTAGATATGAACAGAATGAGATAGATAGATTTATATGAACAATGAAATAGATAGGTATGAACAGACTGATAGATAGATAGATAGATAGATAGATATGAACAGACTGAGATATAGATAGATATGAACAGACTGAGATATAGATAGATAGATAGATATGAACAGACTGAGATATAGATAGATAGATAGATAGATAGATAGATAGATATGAACAGAATGAGATAGATAGATAGATAGATAGATAGATAGATAGATATGAACAGAATGAGATAGATAGATAGATAGATAGATAGATATGAACAGAATGATATAGATAGATAGATAGATAGATAGATAGGTAGATAGATATATAGTTTTGAACTCGTAGATAGATAGATGTGATCAGAATGTTTTAACGAAAAACTGTGAGCCAAATTTCTGAGGACGGAATTGTCGTCTTCTGCTTCTTCAGGTTTCCATCGATTGAAACACGCTTCTCAATTTACGCTGGTGAGCCGGTGTGCCAAAACAAACCATCAACCCCCACCCACCCCCGACGCACACACATGCCCCCCTCCCCGGTCAGGCTCCACTCTTACCCCAACATACGCACCACACCTGCATCTGAAATGATTCTGTTGTTGTTTTCATCTCAATAGAAGACATCTTGTTTTTTTTCCTCCCATTTGACCAGAGACAACAAGATGAAGATGAAGAAAAAAACAAGATGGCGGATGATGAAACTGGGATGAAGATGAACGAAAATAACAACAATTGAAAGAGAAGAACAATTAATATTAATAATAGATAAACAGAATGGCCAATTGTTTTGGTCTTTTCACTTGGTTGCTAGATTTATATATTGTTTTCTATTGATTACAACTGATAGGTAAATGGATAGATTAATTGATTGATAGATAGATAGATAGATAGATAGATAGATTAATTGATTGATAGATAGATAGATTAATTGATTGATAGATAGATAGATAGATAGATTAATTGATAGAAAGATAGATAGATAGATTGATGAATTGATTGATAGATAGATAGATTAATAGATAGATAGATAGATAGATTAATGGATTGATAGATAGATTAATTGATAGATAGATAGATAGATAGATAGATAGATAGATAGATAGATAGATAGATAAATTGATAGATAGATAGATAAATAGATAGATGGATATGGACAGAGTGAGATAGATGGATATGGACAGATATATATATATATATATATATATATATATATATAGAGAGAGAGAGAAGAGAGAGAGAGAGAGAGGGGGGAGAGGAGAGAGAGGGGGAGAGGGAGAGAGAGAAATAGATATGAACAGAGTGAGATATATAGCAAGATAGATAGACACATAGACAGATTGAGATAGATATGAACACCCTGAGATAGATAGATAGATAGATATGTACAGACTGAGAGATAGATTGATAGATAGATAAATAGTTGGAGAGAGAGAGAGAGAGAGAGAGAGAGAGAGAGAGAGAGAGAGAGAGAGAGAGAGAGATGGACAGATTGAGATAGACATGAACAGGCTGATAGATAGATAGATAGATAGATAGATATGAATAGAATGAGATAGATGAATTTATATAAACAAAACGTAATAGATAGATAGTTACGAACGGACTGAAATACAGATAGATAGATAGATATGGCAGAATGAGATAGAGAGATAGACTAGCTTGCTAATCATTTTTTTTTAAAGAAAACTAAACTAGAATTAACTTCATAAAATAACTAATTCATAAACAAACAAAATTGGACGAGTCAACTTCATTGGCATGTCTCAATAATATTCTCACCAAAGTTAAGCATTGATGAGCCTGTTCAATACTTAATTGGGTGACCACTTAAGCAACAGCGAGTACTGTAAGTAAATTGAATCCTTTGTTTATCAAAATTACTTGATTTGGCTTTAAATGAACCGAAAAGCGATCTTACAGGAACCGGTGTTTTCAGCATGGTCCTTAGTGTTGGGTAGAATCCTTTATTTGAGCAGTGTCTTTTGTTGCAGATCCATTCGTCTATATCGAATACGTGCAAATTAATGGCTTTCAAGATTGGTGATTAAATAGTAAACTAACCACGTATTCGAGCATGTTGATTGGCTGGCTTTAACCCTTTCGCCCATGCAGAGTCTATAAGTTTAAGTGGTGGACTTCAGCACACCTTATATATAAAAATATTTATGGAGGCGCGTGGTCTAATGGTTAGAGTCGTAGGAAATGGACTCGTCAACGCGAGTTCAATTCTTGGACGAAGTCGTTGGCATTTCACATGGCGCTAATACCCTTGGGAAAGGTATGAATCCAGTCCTCCCTCCAGCTATGGATAAATAGCAGGGCAGACTGAACTCTTTAACCATGGCTAGGTGACCAGTCTAGGAGAAGAAAAACTCTGAATTCAAACCTGTGAAACTCCGCGTGAGAAATTGACCTTCTGTCGCATCCTGCTTGTGCAGAGGGGTTGGTATATATATATATATATATATATATATATATATATATAAATATTCCAACATAGCTGGGTGGATGCTTTCAGTAAGACATTTTAAGGGTTAAAATAAAATTCAATTGGGATACCAGTGTTCAGTGGGAAAGAAAGGGTCAAGTCAAGATGTGCTGTATATGAGAGCACATCAACCTTGTTAACTTTTAACCTTTAATCTACTAGGGTGCCCCAAACCATCTGACAATCAAGATGCTGGACCACCAGAAAACGCTGTGGCCCATGGAACACCTATGTTTTGATTAAAAATATCAAGATAATTCTTTATTATTAAAAATTAATGTGAGGTGTACTAGAGATCATTGTTCTGTATGGAGGCACAGAAGTATCAAAATGCCGATTGCTTCATTAGTGGTTTCCAGTTTTTATTCAAAATATCAAGATAATTCTTTATTAAAGATTAATATGAGGTATACCGGAGATCATTGTTCTGTATGGAGGCCCAGAAGTATGATAATCCTGATTGCTTCATTAGTGGTTTCCGGTTTTTATAAAAATATCAAGATAATTCTTTATTATTAAAAATTAATGTCACGTGTACTGGAGATCATTGTACTGTATGGAGGCACAGAAGTATCAAAATCCCGATTGCTTCATTAGTGGTTTCCGGTTTTTATTCAAAATATTAAGATAATTCTTTATCATTGTCCCTTCGATTCAAACAAATTTCCCTTTTTGCTTTTAGCAGAAAAACCGCACACGGCCTTCCACTAGTGTCACAATGTTTGATGATAACGATAATATTATTCAGATTGTTAGCCACCCATTTCGTTTCGGGAAGTTCCTTGCAAACTTCAAACAAGCATTGAAGTGATTCTTCTGCAATAATGGCGTCTTTTGAAGACAACATGCCTTTAAGCCATCCATATGGAGAACTCGCCTAATTAGTTGACTGTAAAGCAGAGACCCGCTCTCACTCTGCTTCCAAGGCTTTGGCTGTCATATTAGAATCATGCTCCAATACGATTATTATTAGCATCCGTTCAACCTGCTCTGAAAATATCCGATTCCTATTTCTGCACTCTTTGTTATCCAACAAACTACTATTACAATGTTTTAAGATGATATTTCGAACAGTCAATTTGGGGTCATTTAAGTGATTCAATATCCTCTCAAATCCATCTCTGACAACCAGTATTACAATGTCTTAAGATGATGTTCCGAACAGTCAATTTGGGGTCATTTAAGTGATTCAATATCCTCTCAAATCCATCTCTGACAACCAGTATTACAATGTCTTAAGATGATGTTCCGAACAGTCAATTTGGGGTCATTTAAGTGATTCAATATCCTCTCAAATCCATCTCTGACAACCAGTATTAAGATGATATTCCGAACAGTCAATTTGGGGTCATTTAAGTGATTCAATATCCTCTCAAATCCATCTCTGACAACCAGTATTACAATGTCTTAAGATGATGTCCGAACAGTCAATTTGGGTCATTTAAGTGATTCAATACCCTCTCAAATCTATCTCTGGCAACCACTATTACAATGTCTTAAGATGCTATAACAATCATATCGTATTGCCTGAACAAACTTAACAGAGTCAAAGAGAACCATGATAAGTAAAAGATGTTATCCCTAAATGCTTCAAAATCCTCTTAAAACCATTTCTGGTAACCACTATTACAATGTCTTAAGATGAGTTCCAAATAATCAATTAGGGGTCTGTTGGAATATATATATATATATATATATATATATATATATATATATATATATATATATAAGGTGTGCTGGACACCGCACGTTAAACTTATAGACTCTTCGTGGTTGTGTGGATTCAATTGGCCAATCAACACGTTCGAATACGTGGTTGGTTAACTATTTAAAGGCCTTCATGGAAAGGCGTTCAGTTGTTCGTGCTTAACACTGAAGGACACAAGTGCTCTGTTTAAAGGACACGGGGATTCTGCTTAACACTAAAGGACACAAGGATTCTGCTTAACACCAAAGGATTCTGCTTAACACTAAAGGACACAAATATTTTGCTTAACATTAAAAGGCACAAGGATTCTGCTTAACACTGAGGGACACAAGGATTCTGCTTAACTCTGCCCCCAGCATCCTTATGTCGTATGAATGTAATAGCATGCTTAATATGTGTTCATTTTTACACTTTCATTGACTAACAGCTGCATATCATGGTCTCAACACTTTCTCTACTAAATACTCTTTTTCATATTAGGACATTTCACTTAAACAACTATATATTTAAGTTCTTCCTTGTATCTCTTGTATTCTTTTCTCTTAAGTTTGCTAAGGTAATTGTAAGCAATATACAACCAACGATAGAGAGAGAGAGAGAGAGAGAGAGAGAGGGGGGATGGACAACAAGAGAGGAAAAGGTGGGAAAAATAAATATTTCATTTTAATGCCATATATTCTTCAGTGAGTACCAACAAGATTTGGGTCTTTACATTTTCATATAAAGGACTCAACACTTTCTCTACTAAATATTCCTTTTCATATTAGGACATTTCACTTATACAACTATATACAACAAGTTCTTCCTTGTATTTCTTGTTGTGTTTGTATTCTATTCTTTTTAGTTTACTTAGGTAATTGAAAGTGATATACAACAAATGATGTAGAGAGAGAGAGAAGAGAGAGAGAGAGAGAGAGAGAGAGAGAGAGAGTATGTGTGTGTGTGTGTGTGTCAGAGGGGATGGACAACAGAAGAAAAAGGGTATGAAAAAGAAATGTTTCATTTTAATGTCATATATTCTTCAGTGAGTGCCAACAACATGTGGGTATTTATACTTTCATTGTCTAACAGTAACATATCATGGACTCAACACTTTCTTTACTAAAGATTTTTTTTATATTTGGGACATTTCACTCGTACAACTTTATATAAGTTCTTTCTTGAATCTCTTGTTTTGTTTGTATTCTATTCTGTTAAGTTCTATTAAGTTTGCTCTAGTAATTGTAAGTGATTTACAACCAATGATGTAGAGAGAGAGAGAGAGAGAGAGAGAGAGAGAGAGAGAGAGAGAGAGAGAGAGAGAGAGAGAGATGGACAACAGAAGAGGAAAATAATGAAAAATAAATGTTTTCAATTTCAATGCCATATATTCTTCAATGAGTGCCAACAATAGTTGGATCTTTAGACTTTCATATAAAGGACTCAAGACTTTCTCTACTAAATATTCCTTTTCATATTGGGACATTTCACTCATAAAACTATATATTAGTTTTATCTCTTGTTTGTATTCTATTCTGTTAAGTTTGCTTAGGTAATTGTAAATGATATACAACCAATGACGTAGAGAGAGAGAGAGAGAGAGAGAGAGAGAGAGAGAGAGAGAGAATGTGTGGTGTGAGAGAGAGTGAGAGAGAGAGAGAGACTGTGTGTGTGTGAGAGAGAGATAGATAGATAGATAGAGAGAGAGAGACTCTGTGTGTGTGTGTGTGAGAGAGAGAGAGAGAGAGAGAGAGAGAGAGAGAGAGAGAGAGATAGATAGAGAGATAAGAGAGAGAGAGAGAGACTCTGTGTGTGTGTGTGTGTGTGTGTGTATGAGAGAGAGAGAGAGAGAGAGAGAGAGAGAGAGAGATATAGAGAGAGACTGTGTGTGTATGTGAGAGAGAGAGAGATAGAGATAGAGAGAGAGAGAGAGGTGGGGAATGGACAACAGAAGAGAAAAAGGTATGAAAAATAAATGTTTCATTTCAATGTCATATATTCTTCAGTGAGTGCCAACAACATTGAACCATAATGGAAATTTCTATCCGTTGGTGTCATCATCGGAAATATCATTAGATTTCCTCATCTTCAGTTCATGTTTCAATTGTTTCCAATTTCAAGAACAAGTAAGAACAAAAGTAGAAAATTAGATATGAGAGACACGGTCACGGGTGCCTCTCATAATATAGATATGTCGATGTGTTGGGACAGCCATACCCAGAAGCATGGTATACAACACTTGTGTAGTTCACATCTTGCTTTTCTCTAAGCATTTTGTTAACGTCCATGTGGTACAGCCATACAATAGCACTGGCACTGTAAGAGGCTGGAAGAATTCACACTTTATCTTTGCAAAGAGTTTAAATCTGAACAAGACTGTATTTCACATACCACTAATAACATTCAGATAGGTAATGCAATATATATATATTTGTGGAGTGTGGAGCGCCACACCTACTATCAGCTCCTTACTTTACTGCACATATCTCTGTGCCACTCATACACTGAGTTGGTGAGGGCCGGTATCGAACCAGGAACCTTGCGATTCCTAGCTGAACGCTCTACCAACTGAGCTAACCCGGTACATATATATATATATATATATATATATATATATATAGAGAGAGAGAGAGAGACAGACAGACAGAGACAGAGACAGAGACAGAGAGATTTAAATTCTATAGTCCTATCTCAATAATTCAGATTATTTGTTTGGTTGTATGAGATCAGATATTATATCTAACCTTGCGTTAAATTACTTAAAATTTCAAGAACAAAAAACATCTTAACAGCATCTTCATATTTTTATAGATGTCAAAGGTCACAATTAATTCAAAAGGAATGTCAGGCGAGTCCCCATGGCGTAGTGGCTAACATACTGGCCTGCAACATCATAGTGTAAGATTCAAAGTGATAATACTTGAAGATAAAACTCTGACAAAGGTTGATAGACAAAACATTTTATATATCAGCACAAGAATTAACAGGGTACATAATACATTGAGGTGTACATGAACATACATACATAATTAATACAAAGTAACATGTAAAAAAGGATAAACATAAAAGCAACAGACATGAGACTAGGAATAGTCCATGCTGTACAAATCACTAACAGTAATGTAAGGGGGGGCCAAAGCCCCAAAAAGAGGGGGGTAGACCAGAGTCTAACCCATAGTGTCTCGTAGGTCGAGCAACAGGAAAAGAGAGTGAGAAGTTCAAATCAGCCGCTTAAATACCCCCGAGGCCCCTAGCGGGAACCAGCGAAACTAAACGGGCAGACAACTCTCCAGGCAAATACGAAAATAACGCCACAAAAGTAAGCAAGATCAAACTCCAGTTGCACGTTCACTTTTGAACTAATACACTTTGGAAAAAGTATGAAACCCCTCATCCCCCATTTATGGGTAAAATAGTACCACTATTCGGTAGATCATCCACCTAGGAACTACAAGGTTCTAGGTTCAATATCGGCCCTCACCAACTCAGCACATGAGTAGTACAGCTTGGATATGTGGTGTAAAGTGGGGAGCTGATTGTAGGAGTGGCGCTTCACCTCAGATACAAAAACAGTCTCCCTGGTCAAGTGCTAGTGAAAAGGGTATAGACTCCCTCAGATGCTGATACACACATAAATATACAAACACTTCTGATATATATATATATATATATATATATATATAATCTATCAATTTACCCATCTACATATTTTACCCATCTTTCAAAAATTACTCACTTGGATATAAAAACTTCAGGAAGCCATTTTGCACCTTAGATTACCTGAACTTTTCAGCAACAATTATGTATATATATATATATATATATATATATATATATATATAAGTTCCAATCTACTTAGAAGATTTGCATACCATAATCTTCCAACCATTTATCTGCTTATGTTTAATATCTAATCTATTTTTGCAAATATCTATTTCAGTCTGTTTATATCTATAAATCTATTGCAGTCTATTCATATCTAATGTATTTTCAAATTGTTAATATCTATCTATCTATCTGTCTGTCTGTCTATCTTTCACCTATTCATATATATATATATATATCATTCTGTTCATATCTATTTATCTATCTATCTATCAATTGATCACAATCTATTCATATCTATCTATATATCTACTTATCGCATTGTATTCCTATCTGTCTATCTATCTCAGTCTGTTTCTATTTATCTATCTATCTATCTATCTCAGTCTGTTTCTATCTATCTATTGCAATCTATTCATATCTATCTATCTATCTATCTATCTATCTATCTATCTCAGTCTGTTTCTATCTATCTATTGCAATCTATTCATATCTATCTATCTATCTATCTATCTATCTCAGTCTGTTTCTATCTATCTATTGCAATCTATGCATATCTATCTATCTATCTATCTGTTTATCTCAGTCTGTTTCTATCTATCTATCTATTGCAATCTATTCATATCTATCTATGTATCTATCTATCTATCTATCTATCTCAGTCTGTTTCTATCTATCTATATATTGCAATCTATTCATATCTATCTATCTATCTCAGTCTCTTTCTATCTATCTATCTATTGCAATCTATGCATATCTATCTATCTATCTATCTATCTATCTCAGTCTGTTTCTATCTTTCTATCTATTGCAATCTATTCATATCTATCTATCTATCTATCTCAGTCTGTTTCTATCTATCTATTGCAATCTATGCATATCTATCTATCTATCTATCTATCTCAGTCTGTTTCTATCTATCTATCTATTGCAATCTATTCATATCTATCTATCTCAGCCTGTTTCTATCTTTCTATCTATTGCAATTTATTCATATCTATCTATCTATCTATCTATCTATCTATCTCAGTCTGTTTCTATCTATCTATTGCAATTTATTCATATCTATCTATCTATCTATCTATCTCAGTTTGTTTCTATCTATCTACCTATTGCAATCTATGCATATCTATCTATCTCAGTCTGTTCTGTTTCTATCTTTCTATCTATTGCAATCTATTCATATCTATCTATCTATCTCAGTCTCTTTCTATCTATCTATCTATTGCAATCTATGCATATCTATCTATCTATCTATCTATCTCAGTCTGTTTCTATCTTTCTATCTATTGCAATCTATTCATATCTATCTATCTATCTATCTATCTCAGTCTCTTTCTATCTATCTATCTATTGCAATCTATTGCAATCTATTCATCTATCTACTTATTGCATTGTATTCCTCTCTATCTATCTATCTATCTACCTATCACAATTTATTCGTACCTATCTATCTACTTATCACATTGTATCTATCTATCACAGTCTATTCATATCTAATGTATTTTCAAGTTGTTAATATCTATCTATCTATCATAATCTATTCATATCTATCTAAACCTGTCCTTAGTAATCTCAGTTCATTTATTTCTAACCTTGTCTATGATTATTATAAGATTTAGTTCTTATGTATGTTAATCTACTCTGATCCTAGGTTGCTTAAAGGATCTCATTCTATTTGTTCATATCTATCTATCTGATATATCATGAAGTTGGTAGTAAGGTATATTATCACAGTAGTAGCTGCTGCATCGAGTAGCAGTACCTCTTATGAGCAGTCGTGGTGGTAGTCTGGCTAGTAGGCTAGGAGGCTTAGGTGCTTGTACCACCACAGTGTCGAATATTTATAGAGGACACTGTCCAATCAGATTATAGTGAGGGGGGTACCAAGGTATTTACATATTCATTACATCACTATCTATAATTAAATTAATTAGATAGATCAGTAAATAAATAAAAAGATTATCTTTAATTATATATGAGAAAGATTGATAAATAATATATATATATATATATATATATATACTGTTATTGCTTCAGCTCAAGCTCAAGCTACCCTTTCTCTTGTACCTCCATGTGAACTTTGGTGGAATAATCCACAAATTCCACCCAAATATTAAAAAGTTGGCCAGAAAACTTGAAAAAATCACAAATAAAATTGTTAAACAGGAGATGTGTCTTTTGTTTAATTCAACATGCATAAATGAAAAAATGCTGCCCAAATACACACACACACACACACACACACACACATATATATATATATATATATATATATATATATATATATATATCTAGTAAATGAAGAGAAAACTCCAAACCTGCTTCATTACAATAATTTATTTCAACCATATTAATCACAAGAACATGACTCTTACCTTACTTACAGTAAGAGTCATGTTCTTGTGATTACCTGAAGATGCCGTATTAATACTGTTGAAATAAATTATTGTAATGAAGCAAGTTTAGAGTTTTTTCTTCATTTACTAAATATCTTGCTCTGTCCTTCTACTCACTGGTATTAGGCACATTGAGCTCTCCTTATGGTCTACCTGCATCAGCTTGGTTAAACCACACGTGGAAAGATCCTAACTACGGAAATATATATATATATATATATATATATATATATATATATATATAAGTAAGTAAGTCGTTGGGGCGGCCTAAAGTCGGTATTAGCCAGTCAGCGAGGGAGTCTATCCCCTTTTCAATAGCGCTAGACCAAGGAGATTGTTTTTTAGCATCTGAGGTGGAGCCCCACACCTACCATCAGCTCCTTACTTTACCGCACAGATCCCTGTGCTACTCATACACTGAGTTGGCGAGGACCGGTATCGAACTAAGAACCTTGTTGTTTCTAGCCGAACGCTCTACCGACTGAGCTAACCCGGCCCACACATATATATATATATATATATATCTAATATATAAAACAGAGATTTTGGTATGTACGTGTCGACGTAAAACAAAAAAACGGGAGGTCACTCAGATTCAAAATCTTGCATACACATTGATATCGTTCTAACTAAGAAAAATTCCAAATTTGGTTATTGATTTTTATTGATTAAGGGATTTAATCGATTAATTAATCCAAAATCACCCAATTTGTGGAACTGTCCGTATATCAGCCCCTCCTGATAATAAAATATTGTCTCTGCCTGCTTATTGTTAAAGCGATAACAGCAGCGAAGTTTTGATTTTAATGAATTAATTTTGAAGTCTAAGCCGTTCAGTTCCGAATTTATGGCCTATTTATAGTCCAGTCTTTAATAATTTTTATATCGTTAGAAAGATAAGAAAATACTCTTTCAAAATATGTAATTTGTGTGAGTTTTTATTAATTGAATCATTTTTTACAGCGAGTTAAAAAATTAAAAAATGGCTTCGGATAGCCACGCTGCCTATGATTATTGCGATACAAGCAGTGCAGTCTATAACAGTCAGATCGGAATCTCTTACCTATTTAGGATTTTAATCTTTAAAATATTTATATCTTTAGTAATAAGATGAAATAGTCTTTCTGAATATGTAATTTGTATGTGTTTTTATAGATTTATTTTTTTTTACAGCGAGTTAAAAAAAATACTACGTATAGGCGATAATACGAATACGGCAGTTCGGAATCTCTTAGTCTTTCTGAATATGTAATTTGTATGTGTTTTTATAGATTAAATTATTTTTTACAGCGAGTTTGTCCATATCTTAAATTGTACAGTACACTCATTTTAATTTTAATTTTGTAATGCATAAAAATTGTAGAAAATCAAAATGCACGCTTTACGGTTACATTATTAAAAAAATATTTTAATCCGTAAATAACAGTATCATGAAAATCAGTTTACGTCGTAAGTACGGTTACATATTTGTATAAATTAAACTAAGATTTTCATTCGAATAAAATGACTTTTAATTCTTTAATTTATTTATTTAATTTTTATTGTTAGAGTTTTAAAGGGTTAAAAATAACAATAAGATTGACGAATTTCCTTAGAAACTGTTTTTCTTTTGGTTCGTTAACTAATTATTTTCTCAAACCACGATAAAAAAAAAAACAAACAAAAACAAAGGTTACTAATATGGACAAAATCCGGTGTTTTATCTTTAGTCGAAGGCCCGACTGGAGATAAGTAGTCAATTATTTGTAAGACGAAATTTATTTCAAGTTTATCTGACAATATCCAGTTATTGGAACATTTCAAAAAAAATTATATGTAAGTACGAAAAATTGTAAGCGCTTTGTTTATCAAAATGACATGATTCGTTAGTAAATTACCCGAAAAGTTGATAAAACAAAACAACTAACAACCAACATTTAAATTATTATTCAAAAATACAATTTAAATATTCCTCAGAATTTGCCTTACAAATTAAATTTTAAGTTTTATGATTTTACTCTTTATTGTGAAGTCAATAAACATTGCTGAGTTTATAGTGCAACTTTTCAGTTCTGAAAAATTGGCATGTTTAAATAGAGATTTCATAGGTGACATTTGAACTTTTATGAAAATTGATGTTTTGTAATTAGTATAAATTTTGTAATAAAACTTAATTTTAACTAGGGGGGGGGGGTTTAGGGTTAGGGTTAGGGGGGAGTTTAATGGGAAAATAAATAATTTGGGTTCCGTTCAAGCGGTTCCGATATGGGGGATCAATTTACTATAAACTTATACGAGGAAAAGCACCCGTGAATACTCAAATAATAAAAACTTTTAAGAATTTTTTTTTCAATCTGATAGATTGGTGTGTAATCGATAATAATCAACTGAAGGGGAAAAAAATAGATGGGGGGGGAGTCCAGATAATCAGGTCCACCAAAACGTTTTTAAACAATGTTTTTAAAATACTAGGTACCACCAATTTTATCCTGTGAAATTTACCCCCCCCCCCATATTTAACACTATGAAACTTGCAGAAAAATTAATATTTTCTTGAAAAATGTTTTCCATTTGAAAGAAAAAACATTAAATAAACTCCTGATGATTCTTTAACTTTTTTTCAGCTTACGGAAATAATGAAAATTATGATTGAAAAACAATGTTTTCATTTTGCACTGTTAAATCAACTGAAAATTAACGTAGCTAAAAACAAGTTACGATAAGAGTTTTTTTAAATTCTATGAAAAATCAATTAATTATAAATAATAACAAAATATTTTCCGTTTATTCAAGATGGCCTAAACTGATCAATTGGTGGTCCTATAATACTATCTTAGGTTTTAGCAAAAATAGATATTGCAATACGAAGAATTTAAATTTTCGATTCTCAGCTTCTTTTTAAACTCAACATGCAATTAAGAACTAAATGTGAATTGTTGTCATGTACAAAAAATTTAAAACAATAACAAACAAATATACAAACGAATACTTTCAATTTGTTGTATAATAATATGAAATAATTTTAAACTATAAAACAGAAAATACAAATCCTGAAATGTACAAATTCTCAATGATTTTAGTTTCAAGAATTATTTTCCTCTTACACCCTCTCTAACTACTGTCTTCCACTTTCTCTCTCACTCCCTGGTGATCCAAATTTCATTTTAGTCCGGTCATGGACCGGGTACTTTAGCTAGTATATATATATGACGAAATAACAGATTGGGTAAAATTCAACAAAATGTGATTAAAAGTTTAGGAATAAAAGTGGATAAAACACAATCAATTACATTCAAGTGATATTAATAATACACCGAGGCGGAATATTAATTGAATGAAGTTGTTTATGTTTTACCATCTTTTATATCTCAACTTTTAATCACAAACATATATATATATATATATATATATATATATATATATATATATATATATAAGAACAAAGAAACTATAAGAATGATATAGATTATCATTATTTAAATCACGAATATTGCACTAAAGATTATAGCATTCTGTCTAGCTTCGATATTGGAAGATATGCAGGAACAAGAAAAACATATTCTAGGTGTTTCTGTGTTCAGATATCTTAAGTGTGAAAACATCTGGTGATTCGCAAATTTTATTGAAAGACTTCAAAGAGATGGTTATAGAGTATGAAAAATGTGGTCTGTGTTGTTCAAACATCAAGAGTAGAATTGCAAATGGCTACCACCATGACTCTATTTATATTATATATGGTCCTGGGCAGATCACTCTGTTCAGCCTAGACACAGAGGCAGATCCCTCTATTCTACATATACAATCAAAATCAGTGAAGGGACAATATCCAGCTGAAACCCCCTCATGCATTTATTTGAGACTAATGCTTTCATATCACTGGCATGCCATAAAAGATATCTGTACCGTGTAACCCATGCTATTTTTATATTCTATCTCTAACTTCCAAGACGGATCTACCCTGAAAATTATAGACTGTTCCTATTTTTGTAAGGTGGCAAACTCAGAAAATCAGCATGGAATGAAATACTTATTTTCTTCACTGTAAATCATCCATATTGTTAGATAAAACAAGTCTTGATAAAAACATACCCGGTATTCTTGATTTATATATAGTTTGTTTTATTATGATATATATCTTAAGTGATCTAACGTATAGAGTTTTACGAGAAAATTATTTACAATGCAGATAATTTTTTAATCTCCCTCGTATATATATTGGTTAACGAGAAGAGTAACCCTTTGGTTTTGTAGCATTTGTCTGCCCTTGCTGAGATGAACTAGAGTTCAAAAGAGTTATCTTCCCTTACCGTGCGGGTTTTGCAACTAGGTGACACTACTAGCTGAGTATTTAAACAGCCTGGGAAGCTCTCTCCTTCTCTCTTTTTGGTCTGGCATCCACTAAGATGGACTAGATGAGTGGTGTCTGTCCATTAACCTTGCCCCCACTTTTAGACTCATACCCATGTGTGTATGTAGCCTTGTATAGATCCAACCAGTCATGTACAATTAAGTGACTCTTATATTCAGTAACAACTCTTTCTTACTTCCCATTTGACCTCATTTAAATTTATTAAGAGCCAAGATGTTGGCCGGGCTGGTTGCTCATGAAACTTAAAATACACATACATTTCATAACTCTCCCATCACTCTCTATATATATATATCTCACTGAGAAACTAACATATATAATGCGGAGGTAATCAAGATATACATAGAGAGGGAGAAAGTGATTGGCAGAATGTGAGTTGGAGAGTTTTTGAAAATTGCAAATTATGACTAATTAGAACCAATTAAAATGCAATTTTTTTTCAAACATAACTCAATTCTAGAACTAAAGAATAATTTAGTATAATTTTTGTGTCATTAAACTAAACAGTAAAAAAGCCTTTTGGAAATAAACATTGAATCGCTCAGCTTTAGAGAAACTAACATATATAATGTGGAGGTAATCAAGATATACATAGAGAGGGAGAAAGTGATTGGCAGAATGTGAGTTGGAGAGTTTTTGACAATTGCAAATTATGACTAATTAGAACCAATTAAAATGCAATTTTTTTTCAAATATAACTCAATTCTAGAACTAAAGAATAATTTAGTATAATTTTTGTGTCATTAAACTAAACAGTAAAAAAGCCTTTTGGAAATAAACATTGAATCGCTCAGCTTTAGTATAATAATAGATTTTTAACATGAAGGTCTGTTTTTTTTAATCACTAACTTTTACATCAATCTGAAGTATTTTTTGTGATTTAGCCAAGGGATATTATGTTTGCTTAGAACTTTTTTTACTGACTTATTTTCCTCCAAAAAAACAAAAAGAAATATATTCTTAGATATACTTATATGATTCACTGAACTGTAAAAGCTGATGCAATGTAAAAATCAAAGAATGGAAATAGTTTTCTAACTGCACAAAATTACCATATTTCTCAGTGGTACTTTTTTTTACAAACTGGAAGGTTACTTATATATATATGGGAGAAATGTGAGGAGGTTAATCCGACAATATGTGGAGAAAAGTAGACAAACACAGCATGTTATGGAAACTGGATGTTTATTGTCGCCGATGCAACGTTTCGGTCATTTAGACCATCATCAGGACCAACGCCCAGTTCTAGCTTCAATGAAGGACATTTTTCAGAATTGCATCAGCTTTTACAGTTCAGTGAATTATATAAGTATATCTAAGAATATATATATATACATATATATATATATATATATATATATACATATATATACAAGGTGTGTCATAAAAGTATTGAGATTGAAGCTGTATTTACCAAGATAGAAATGAACAATGAATGGAATGTTAATTTTTTTTCAGAATACAAGGTGTGTCAAAAAGTACAAAAAATTTGATTTTTTTTACACACTACATCAGAGAGAAAAAAAAATAGAACTACCAACTTAAACACTCCTACTAACACCAGCAATTGACCACCCCCTCCCCTATTCATGACCTCCTTACTCACCAGTATGAAAACGTCCACCGTTGAAGCAAGAACTCAATCCAACGTCCTGAAGAAGGTCTAACAGACCGAAACGTTATAACATTGACATCACTTCTTACTATAAATATCCATCTTGTACAACATCCCGTGTTTGTCTACATTTCTCCACATACCATAATATATACAGAGGAAATATTTTCCTGGTGAAAGAGGCTGGGGTTGGAGTCTGTGCGATGGATTCAGACTTGAATACCGAGTCCTGATTGGTACATATCCTAATCAGCTTGGAATTGGTCAAATCTTTGCATAACGGCCACTGAAGATTCCTATCAATGTACGGCCATTTTTAAAGAGCAGATAAGAATAAATCCTAATTGATTCTTCTCGTCACATAAAGGTAGTTTCACTTGAAAAAGGTTTACTCAGACTCTTCTGCATAAATTGGCTTGCTTTTTAACATCTATTATTCGAGTATTGATCATGTGAAAATCTGATAATACTGAAAGGATAAAGTGACAATTCTTCCAGGCTGTAGTTGTGTCAGTGCTACTGTATGGCTGCACCACTTGGACCCTAACAAAATACTTAGAAAAAAAAACTAGATTGGAACTACACCAGAATGAGGAAGATGAAAATGAATCCGACACATATATTGAAAAGATAAATGGAAAAATATATATTTGTATGGATGAAATTTATCATATACTGACACGTAAACAAATTCCTGTTGAAACCCATGTCATCTTATAATAAATTTCATCCATACAAATATATATTTTTCCATTTATCTTTTCAATATATTTGTCAGATTCATTTTCATCTTCCTCACTTACACACACACACACACACACACACATATATATATCTCAGTCGGTAGAGCGTTCGGCTAGAAACCACAAGGTTCCTAGTTCGATACCGGTCCTCGCCAACTCAGCGTATAAGTAGCACAGGGATCTGTGCGGTAAAGTAAGGAGCTGATGGTAGGTGTGGCGCTCCACCTCAGATGCTAAAACAATCTCCTTGGTCTAGCACTATTGAAAAGGAGATAGACTCCCTAGCTGACTGGCTGATACCGACTTTAGGCCACCCCGTCGACTTTACTTACTTTACTATATGTCATATAGGATTACCTACCTACCTCTAGACCATAAAAGAATGGTTTCATCTGTCTTATAAATTAGCTGACAGACAAGCGGGGAATTAGTATGTATATGAATTCCTGATCGAATACTATTACCAAGTATTTGACTTTGCCTCTTATTCGCTATTATTACATATCTCCTACTTCTCTTTGTGTGTGAGTAATTGGCCACCTCTTCTCATGAAACAAGACGATGATTAAAATGAATTCCTTTCAGAATTAACTCTTGTCAGTATAGTAAAACTAGTGATGTGTATAGAAGTTGCTTAGAAATGATGTAGCAGACTAAATGTTGATTTTGATCAAACATTGTCAATTTAAAAAAAAAAAAAATTGATATCTACAATGTTAAGAAGCATTTGAAATGTTCGAAAAGTTCTTTAAAAAAATTACTTTTTCTGCTGTATACGACAATCTTAACTAAAAACTAAAGAAGAAATGAAATAAAAAAGAACCAATGAGACTGAATCAACAATTTGAATGAACCAATCAATAAAAAGGATTTTTTTTGTATGTGAATGAATCAACCAATCAGAATGCAGGGCTAGAATTTAAGGCATTACCCCACACATGACCCACTGACGATTTTGGCAAAGACATTTTCTGGCATTAAAAAACAGGTTTGAGTATTTTACATTATTCAAGAGTTTTTAAAAAATTACTTCTGAATATTCAATATTTGGGGAGAGAGAGAGAGAGAGAGAGAGAGAGAGAGAGAGAGAGAGAGAGAGAGAGAGAGAGAGAGAGAGAGAGTTATTGTTATATTCATTTTTTGACCTTAAAAGTTCTAGAGGGTCAGAGTCCATTTGTTTTTTGGCTTGCTTTTTGATAATGGTCACAATATTAGCCAGCACATGAAATGTTTTCAGGGGAAAAAAATATTCAAATATTATTAAACAAAAAACAAAAAGAAGTCAGCATCAAGGGTGACAATAAGGGTAACAGCTTTTTGCTTGCTGGCAAGTAGGAAAAAAAAGAAAAAAGAAAAAAGACTCACTTTGGCATTAAATAGCCCAATAAGGGTTGTCATGTCATAAAACCAACCAACCAACCATCTTACACTTTCTGAACACACACACAGACAGACAGACACACACACACACACACACGCACATATATATATATATATATATTATATATATATATAATATAATAAGATAAATATATAGAGGTTTTACATATCTATTTATTAGGTGACAAAGGAGCATTCACAACCATATTGGTTTCATGCGATACATTCATCAGATGAAGATGTTTCAAATGTAAGGAAAATCGAAAAAATTTCAAAAAATTCAATATATATATATATATATATATAACTTTCAAAGAAAGAAAACTAAGCGAACCGTCATTTAACTATGATAAATTTATTTCAACCAGAAACTCAAAATGGGTCTAATCTAATCTGATAGATTTTTTGTCATCCATTCTGGCAACCATTCTTGTGACCAAGAAGTTGGCGTCAAGGGTGACAATAAGGGTAACAGCTATTTACTGCCATTTCATGGTTAAGTAGGACAGCTATAGGAGAGTGGGTAGCTCAAGTACTCACTTAACCATTTCTCTCATCTATTCTGGCAACCATTCTGGCATGTCAGTAATAAAAAGGTTTGTAAAGATATTTGTTGACAGGATATTCAAGAGAGAAGAGGATTCATGCCTTCTTTCAAGAAAATTGCTGTGTCCTGGATATGATGGTAAACTGCATCTAATGGTGAAGTTCCAATTCTGGAACTGTGGGGAGTGTAGAGGCGGTGTTGAGTGTTCTGACTTCACAAATAATATTTAAATGATGATAAAATAACAAGACACAGTTTAGGCAGAAAATACAGAGAAATGACAAAGACAAGGCATGTATTTAATAATAACAAATAAAAATATTCTGTGAATAAATTTGTATAAATCAAAAATATGTGAATGTTCGCAACATTAATATGAGTGCACAAATTTGTATGCAGAATTAGAAAAGTTCAATAGGAATTTGTTTGATAGAAAAGTGACAAATAGGAAAATAAAGTTTTGGTATGTACGACCTGAGAAATGGATTTGTGATGTTAATCGAAGTGCTGATGATGGTAGTAGTACACAGTAGTAAACACTGACTCAGAAAGTTGAAGTGTTGTGTTTGTCATCAGCAAGTCAAATCGTTTGCTCGGACATCTTTTTCTCCAATTGAAAAGAACTGGTGGTCACTTAAAAGTTGTTGTCATTGGCCGTGGACATCGTTTGCTCTGTCTTGAAGCAGAGTGGAATCTAAGTATTTTTCTCTGTCTTTTATAATTCTTAGGTGTCTCCGATTTCGATATTCTATTTTGGCGCTAAAGCGCGGACGTAGTTTTAAGCACCTGATTTGTCCAATCGAACTCTGACAAATGTATAATCTATTTTCCTTAAGTTTGGAAAAAGAATCGTGTTTGTGTGATTTTTATGTTTATCCTTATTTGGATATAAAATATAGGATTTTATCCTATAGGAGCATGAAGTACTCCTTCATTACCGTTACTCCCAGGTTCATATATATATATATATATATATTATATATATATATGGAGGCGCGTGGGCTAGTGGTTAGAGTCGTGGAAAATGGACTCGTCGATTCGAGTTCAATTTCTAGACGAAGCTGTTGGCATTTCACATAGCGCTAATACCCTTGGGAAAGGTATGAATCCATATATTCTCCCTCCAGCTATGGGTTAAATAGTAGGGCAGACTGGGCCCTTCAGCCTTGGGTAGGTAACCAGTCTAGGAGAATTCAAAATTCCTGAGATCGGTTGTTGATTGGGTTTGTGGCAACCCTTGATGCACCAATTCTTTCCTATCGACTGTGCCAAAAAGTGTGGATGGTCCAACACAAGCCTTCACCACTATAAACAAATCACTGTGTGGGTGTTCATTGTATGTATGAACCCTCATGTGTCGAAAATCGACGAGAGAGTCCATAATATATATATAGAATCAAATGAGTTAACAAACATGTATTAAAAAGAAAAATTGAGTTCAAAAAAAATTTTTAAGACCCATCAAGAATGAATGGAACAAAACATCTTTGGCATAAAATAACTCAACATGGGTTGACATGCCATAAAATAAAAGAAAAATAGAAAAAAAAGGAGAAAATTACTGTGAATTTGAATTGTTTGTTTTGTTTATTGATTGATAGATTGATTTTGATGGCATGTCAACCTGTCAAGGGCATTTTATGCATTGAGGTTAGGGAATTGCATTCATTGTACATCATTCATATCTACAATTTTTGTGTAATTGTCACTTAAGAGATTTCTTTTTTGCAGACGGTCTTGTCGAATACAAATAATTTCTAAACAGACTTAATTGATCCTTAGATGAAAACCTAATAGGGTTATAAGATTTAGCATTGTGTTAACTCTTAGCTAACACCTGTACTCTTATAATACATTAAGTTATCCAAAAAAGGGTAACCTAACAGAGAATATTCGGTAGGGAAAAAGACAATTCAATTAATACAATATAACATTTAATAATACACATACAAAGAGGGAACAAAGTTCCTATCCCAAATCATAAAAGGGGTTCTGAGGAAGATGAAGAAAGGTTGAATAACAAAGGGGTGGAAACCACTAACTATTTTTTCAGGAAGTCTGGGAACAAAAACAGACACCATGCGCATAGTTGCAGAGGAAGAAAATAGACACTTCCAATGTTGTGTTGGTAAAAGAGATTATAGGGTTCGCCCTGTCATGTGACCAAAAGTGGGTTATTTAATGCCAAAGCCATCTTTGTAGAAGTAGCGATACTAGAGGTAGGTGAGGAGGGTTCATACCTTTCCCAAGGGTATTAGTTCAAAAGTGAATATAGTAGTGCGACTGGAGTTTGAATTTGCTTGCTATGATGTTGCAGTCCAGCATATTAGCCATTAAACCATGGGAACTCGACTCAGAAGAGAGGGAGAGGAGAGAAAAGAGAGAAAGAAAAAGAAAGAGAGTGAAAGAAAAAGAAGAGAGAGAGAAAGAAAAGAAAAAGAGAGAAAGAAAGACAAAGAGAGAGAAAGAGTTTTGCTCTAAATTTTATTGCATGAGAAAGACAGAAATAAAAACAGAGACAGAGAGTAAGAGAGAGTGAGAGAGAGAGAGAGAGAGAGAGAGAGAGAGAGAGAGAGGGAGGGAGGGAGGGAGAAAGTTATTGTTATATTCTAAATTATGTATAATAACATAATAATATATTATGTATCTAAATTTTATTGCATGAGAGAGACAGAAATAAAAACAGAGACAGAGAGTAAGAGACAGTGAGAGAGAGACAGTGAGAGAGAGAGAGAGAGAGAGAGAAAGATAAACAGAGAGGGAGAAAGATAATGAGGGAGAGAGAGAGAGAGAGAGAGAGAGAGAGAGAGAGAGAGAGAAGATAAACAGAGAGGGAGAAAGATAATGAGAGAGACAGAGAGAAAGGAAGACAGAGAGAGAGAGAAGGAGAGAGGGGGAAGATAATGAGAGAGGAGAGAGAAGAGAGAGAGAGAGAGAGAGAGAGAGAGAGAGAGAGAGAGAAATTTGGAGAGAAAGATTTGGTTAGCCACAATGCCATCAAACTTGGGATGTAAGGGTTAAAAATGAAAACTCAGAAAAAACAAATAACTTTTTTTTTACATCTGAGAAAAATAGAATTTTGCTCTAAATTTTATAGCTTGAAATTCCATTTAACCTTGGAAGACAACCAAGAAAACTGGAAAACTGTCATGTTAGAACAGATCAGTCGACATAGATTTAACTTATATTAAATTGGTAGGTATTTAATTTCTTTGAAGCTTATACGATAAGTAACGTTTATATCTTCTGTGAGCTGAATTTACAATCAGTTCTGGTCCCGGCACAAACTACGCCACACCGACCGTCCAACTCCAGACTCATAATCTTCCAGATTAGAAGGTGGGGGGATTAACGTCCGCTTTAATCAAATGAAAGAATTTTTCAAATTATAAATCTTTGTGCACCAGACAACTTAAAAAAAAGAAAATGTTATCGTCCGAGATGAACATCAACAACCTTGGCAAACATTGTCAGATATCTGAACCAACGTCTACCTCATGTTTTCTTCTAGAGGGATGTCGCAGAAATACCTCCTGCTTTTTAAACTGTCACCTGTGCGGTGCAAGTGAACTTAGGAAAGTCTTAGGTGTACATAGTATGTTTGCTGATGAAATGTTTTTTTTTAATGATGCTGTTCTGGATAGAAAAATCAATTCCAATACATTTCTATAGTAAAATAATTTCCAATAAATTTTTATAGTAAAGTCAATTCCAATACATTTCTATAATAAAATCAATTCCAATACATTTCTATAGGGAAATCATTTCCAATATATTTCTATAGTAAAATAATTTCCAATAAATTTTTATAATAAAATCAATTCGAATACATTTCTATAATAAAATCAATTCCAATACATTTCTATAGTAAACTCATTTCCAATAAATTTTATAGTAAAATCAATTC
Organism: Doryteuthis pealeii; assembly: GCA_023376005.1. Taxonomy (NCBI): domain Eukaryota; kingdom Metazoa; phylum Mollusca; class Cephalopoda; order Myopsida; family Loliginidae; genus Doryteuthis; species Doryteuthis pealeii. The sequence continues at coordinate 51,839,197 of CM042163.1, forward strand.
CAATACATTTCTATAGTAAACTCATTTCCAATAAATTTTTATAGTAAAATCAATTCCAATACATTTCTATAGTAAAATCAATTCCAATACATTTCTATAGTAAACTCATTTCCAATAAATTTTTTAGTAAAATCAATTCCAATACATTTCTATAGTAAAATCAATTCCAATACATTTCTATAGTAAACTCATTTCCAATAAATTTTTATAGTAAAATCAATTCCAATACATTTCTATAGTAAAATCAATTCCAATACATTTCTATAGTAAACTCATTTCCAATAATTTTTATAGTAAAATCAATTCCAATACATTTCTATAGTAAAATCAATTCCAATACATTTCTATAATAAAATCAATTTCAATATATTTCTATAGGGAAATCATTTACAATACATTTCTCTAGTAAATAATTCCTAATAAATTTTTATAGCAAAATCAATTCCAATACATTTCTATAATAAAATTAATTCCAATACATTTCTATAGTAAAATCAATTCTAATACATTTCTATAGTAAACTCATTTCCAATAAATTTTTATAGTAAAATCAATTCCAATAGATTTCTATAATAAAATCAATTCCAATATATTTCTATAGGGAAATCATTTCCAATAAATTTTTATAATAAAATGATTCCTAATTTTGCCTAAGGATAAGAGACACTTATTTTAGTCTAAGATTTCAGATTTGAAAATTATATTTGGAAAGCTGGACTCCTGAGATATGGATATAGAATTAGACTATGCTGCATATTCATCTGTGCAACTTTCAAATTGCACATGAAGTGCACAATGTGTTGGTGCAAAAGCTACCACCATACTATCAACCACAATAGATACTGTTTTATAGCCATTCAGTTATTTTGGGGGTGATGAAGGGGCACTCCACATTCCCCAGGGATCCAGAATTGGAACCTTAGTTCCCAGTGGCTTTCCTATAGAAGTCGCTACAGGTATGTGTCTTAACCAATAGGAATTGATTTTTTAATTTTAATTTTAATTCTGGTTGAGATACAGTCAGTTGCATTGAAAGGAGATGGGTGCTGTTAATTAACCTCACTGCCATTGGAGATGCCAATGGCATCCTGATGAGCTGATAAATCATGGAAAAACATCCATGTGGCCTTTAGTGGTTGAAATGTGTATCAGCCTGAATAGAAAATATTCGGATGCTATTCTGACAGCCTAAAAGATATAGAGAGGAGATGGGTGCTGTCAATTAACCCCACTGCTCTGAGAGATGCCAATGACACTGACAAGCTAATAGATCATGGAAAACATTCATATGTAAGTTATCTTCCCTTAGTTCTCTGTGGCTTTCCACAGGTATGTGTCTTAACCAATAGGAATTCCCACAATGGGGCCACCTGTTGGCCGTGGGTGGCGACCCGTGATGCTTAAGGATGGAGCCCAGGTGGATGAGCAGTTCATGACATGCAATACTCCACTTTGGCCCTATCTTGGGCTAGACGGGCGGTCGGAGAGGCCCCCTCCGATCAATCGGCTGGTCACGTCAAGCCCTAGCACCTATATGATTTTCCCAACCCTATTGCCCTTATGGCAAGCCCCAACCCCTTTTTATCATATGGGTGCTAGAAGCGGTGGCTGCGGGTCTACATGTCCTGTGAATGACGTTAAACTCTATCTGATGGTGAAGTTCCAGTTTTGGAGGTTTGGGGAATGTGGAGCACCCCTTCATCACCATTGCTCCCTGATTCACTCTGACCCGGAGTGGTAGTACCTGTTAGGGTCCCATCTGTGGGTTAAATAGAAAAATGTATTTATTAAAAAATTGTATTATCCATTAAGAATTGATTTATTTCAAAACTTTATCGGCATTAAATGACCCACTGAGGTTGATATGCCGTAAAACAAAACAAACCAAACAAAACCAAACCAATAGGAATTGAGCTCCATTTTGGGGCACTAATTCTGCTCGAGATACAGTCAGTTGCATATTGAGAGGAGATGGGCGCTGTTAATTAACCCCACTGCCATGAGGGATGCCAATGGCACCCTGACGAGCTAATAGATCATGGAAATCATCCATGTGGCTTTCAGTGGTTGAAGTGTGTATCAGCCTGAATAATGTGATAAAAAAAACAATAATAAAATAGAGAGAAAAACTCATGATAAAATAATAGGAATATGTGAGTGTGTTGATTTTGTGTATTGGCCAACCTTTGATTTTGGGCCAAGAAATCATTAATTTATTATGTCTTGTGTTTAGGTCAAAACCAGTTTTTTTTTTTTAGGTGAGTAGAATAACAAAGCAGCATATTTTTTGGCATATGAAAGACATTTCAGAAAAGTCTCAGTCTATTGCCAACACTCAACAGCTGGTGGCGAATTGATATAAACAATGATATAAGATTGTATTAAGTGTGAAAATATTGAAGGATTTTCATTTATGAACTGGCTTGGCTTTATGGAAGTTGTTTTTTTTAGACAAATGGAACAATTAGGTGAATTTAGTATTATATTTTTAGTATAGGAAGCACTTCAAATTTTTACAAGAGAGATGAGTTAGAAAGAGAGAGAGAGAGAGAGAGAGAGGGGAGAGAGGGTGGCGAGAATTTTTTTTGTGATAGTGAAAGTGAAACTAGTTAAAATGTGAGAGAGCCATATTAAAAAAAAGACATATGAGTTAGAGAGAAAGAGAGATTTTTTAGTGATAGTAAAACTTGTTAAATTATGAGAGAATCATATTAGAGAGAGATAAGATAGAGATAGAGATAGAGAGAGAGATTTTAGTGATAGGGAAACTTGTTATGAGAGTCATGTCATATTGTTAAATTGTGAGAGTCATATTAGAGAGAGAGAGAGAGAGACAGAGACAGAGAGACAGAAGAGAAATACTTTTTAGTGATAGTGAAGTGAAACTAGTTAAAATGTGAGAGAGCCATATTTAAAATAAGACATATGAGAGAGAGTGAGAGAGAGAGAAAGAGAGATTTTTTAATGATAGTGAAATTTGTTAAATTGTGAAAGAGTCATATTAGAGAGAGAGTGAGAAGGGGAGAGAGGTAGAGTGTATTCTTAGTGATAGTGAAAGTGGAACGTAGTTAAATGTGAGAGAGTCAGGTTTAAAAAAAAAGAAGACATATGAGTAGTCATATTAAGAGAGAGAGAGAGAGAGAGAGAGAGAGAGAGAGAGAGAGAGAGAGAGAGAGAGAGAGAGAGACTTTTTTTGATAGTGAAACTTATTAAAATGTGAGAGAACCTTATAAAAAGAGAGATGAGTTAAAAGAAAGAAAAAAAGGACAGTACAGGAGGAAGAAAGAAAGAAAGAAAGGAAAATGCAGTTTGAAAAAAGATAAAACAAAAAAGAAAGAAGAGAAATAAGAAAGGAAGGACTCCAGAGAAGAAATAAAGAAAGAAAGAGGGAAAGAAAGAAAGAAAGAGAGCAAAGAAAAAAAGAAAGGAAGAAAAATGTAAGTAGAAAAAAGAAAGAAAAAAAGAAAGAAGAAAAGAGAGAAATAGGAAAGGATGAACTCCAGAGAAGAAAGAAAGAAAGAAGGAAATAAAAATGAAAGTAAAAAAGAAAGAAAGGTAGAGAAATGGGAAAGAAAGAACAATATTAAAATATGTGGAGTGGTTTTCTTCTTCAACAATCAAGGAAAAACATTTGTCCATCTATAATTCAACCCCCTCCTAAAATATAGGTCTAAACTTGTCTGAAGCAACCCTAGTCTTACTTGAATTTGTTTAGACCAGGGGTCAGCAAACTACGGCCTGTTAAGGCATTTTATTAGGCCCGCTGACGGTACTTGAATTTATTTGTTAAAATGTATGGAACATGATAGGGTCTGATACCTTTTTGTTAAGACCTGTTTAGGGGGCAATAAATAAATACTCACACGGATATAGAAGTAAAGAACAGATGTATTCAACACATATCAAGTACAAAATGAGAGGGTTTCATTGGTACTAGCGTACACGAAGACATGCACTTGCTACTTCCCACTTGAGCAGCTTTTCTCTGCTAAATATACCCTTTGGGTAAATCCATTGTTCTGGTCATAGGTGAGTCACCTATAACACATTTAAATTTAAATATCATATTAAGCTTACTCTATGTTAAGCTTACTACAATTGACTGATAAACATTTGAAAGAAATTCTCTTGATTGGATGTAGCAATTCCAAACCAAACATTGACGGTATCTTGAAAGGCAAACTTCAGTTTCACAAATCGCAGTAAACCTTTCTGCTAATGTATTGAAAATTTGATAATGTATTGAAAATAAATATGTTGATTAAATTTGTTTTTGTGCATTTACGCCACTCATCCATTAATATAACATGGAAAGATAAATTTTGTTTTATGTCTTTTTCTCAGAGCTTTCATTCTGGCTAGCAAGTATTGAACACAATAATAATGTGGCCCGCGCTCGTTATTTTTTCAGTTATCCTGCCTACTTTAAAATAAGTTGGTGACCCCTGGTCTAGACCCTAAAATAAGAATTAGTGTTCATAAGATTGACCTTTTGTCTTTTTGTGAAGAGGATCACTGCATTACAAGAACAGAGAGAGACTTTTTTTGCAGGGGAGGGATAAAAAGAGAGAGTTTCTAAAATGCAGGTGGGCAGTGTGTGTGTGAAAAGAGAGACTTGTTAAAATGGGGAGGATAATAATGAAAAGAGAGACTTTTTAAAATTTGGGGATAATAACTGTTGTAATGGAATATTCCACACTCTCTCTCTCTCCTCACTCATGTGGTCTGGCTATATATATATAGTGAGCATGGCATTATGCTGGGCTGGCTTAGAGGATTAGTAGCATACCTCACTATTCCTTGTCTGTCTTATTGTATCTCTCTGCAATAAAGTCCTCTATCTTAAATCTACGAACGTATTGACTGGAACTTCAGTTTTTCCTTAAGGGGACCCCTCTTTTTGGCATACATGTCTGGTACCCTTGTGATACATATTCAAGGTAGAAGTGAATGTATTAATCTTAAATTTTTCCATTTGTTGCTATGTATCTTTGATTTGAATTGGGGGTGAAAAAAGAAGAAAAAAAAGTATTATCCAATGATTTAGCCTCGGGTTTATACTGTATTTTGATTCCCTTTCCTGCACCATTTGTATAAAGTTCACTTTATCTTGGTCAGTTAATACTACTCCGTTGCAACTATTATTTATATAAGTATAACATTCCTGAAAATTACTTTATTTGAATTACTTTCTTTTATTATCTTTTTGTGTTTTTAATTTTGAGAGCTCATTTATTTGAGGACATTTTTTCACGCCAGAAAAGCTGCCTACATCGTTGTGGGCTGCTGAAAACACTGGCATCTTTCAAAAGCCTCCATGCTCTGAAGTCACTAACACTATACCTGAATACTCCATCCACACACATACCGCACGCACACACATACATGTATATTATTTGTAGCTGTTTCATGTTCCTGACCTAAATATTATTCTGCGTACTAGACATGAGCTTTGATGAGTTGTGGTGCACCTGAGCACTGTACACAATAAATGTCTGATTGTATCCCTTTTAAGAACACAACAGAAATATACATGATCTCAAAACAAAGCAATGTCTTGTGTTGTCACTAAGAACAAACAAACAACACAAGTACAGAAGGAACATCTACCAGATCCAACGATAAGAAGATATCAGCCCAGACCTCGCTGAGAAGATGGAAGGTTAAGTTAAAAGAAATACAAGATAAGTATCTAAGTAAAGAAGACAAGTACAGCTTTGTACAACCATGGGTATGCCGGCGTATGCTACTATACTGCACTATGTATAAGACACAACACAAGATGAGATGGTTATACAAGAGCATAACCAAAAAGAATATAAAACAATTAAAATAACGATACAATAATAACAAAAAGAGAAACTCGTTAAAAGCTAAAAACTGAATGTATATTATAAAGAAAAGTAACAATAGACTCCTAGTTGAGTGGAGTAACCGCGAATGTGGCAAGGTTAAGAAGTTTAAGAAGTAAAACGAACGACAAGATGAATAAAAGACTTGTATTAGATATAAAACTGCAACTTTAGTCTCGTTTGCGCAAATATATATATGTATATAATTGTCACTTAGCTTTTTATCCTGAATGTGTATTAACGAGCCCCTTGCCTACGGCTTCTGATATAGTTCGGATATAGATGGACTTCTGTTTGCGTCCGACTCCGGTTCTGTTGAAGAATAGTGGGAGCGACCTTTTTTCGGTCTGTTCCCTTTCGTTGCTGGTAAGAAGAGGTGAGTCTCACACTTTGGGTTTGGCGCCAAGTATGCTGGCTCATGATTGGTTGGTTGAAAACAGAGGCTCGCAGACAAGGGACGATAACCCCAGACTTCTTAATAATATGGAATAACAGAAATAAAAGTAAACAAATAGTAACGTTACAAATATGACTGTAGTTATGAAGGAAAGGTACAAGGCAATTATAAGTGTAGGGACTAGAACTCTCCTGTGCCTTTAGGGACAGGAAGTAGTAAAGGTAACGTCCCCTGTCAGGTCGAGTGAAGAACCCTCTTTTACGGTTTTGGCACCAACTAGGAAGCCTCATAGAAACGAGCGCTCTTCTCAGACTTTGTGACTGAAAGAAATTCCCCCTCAGTGAGGGAGTAATAACCGAAGACTCGACCTGACGCCCCCTCAATGAAGGAGATATTCTGAATTGTAAGTATTGCCCCTAAGTACTTGTTTTATTGACTGTCGTTGAGTTTGTATGTAAATAAAATAGGTTAAAGGTACATGTGCTTTCCCTTTGTCTTTACATTCTGAAAACGTATATTTTGTTCTCTTTAGACTGTAGACAGCCTTTCCTACATAAGGTTTAAATTGGGTGAACAGTTTATTCTGGGTTAGTAGTAATGTGTTAGAGTATACGTTTCTGTAAATGTCTTTGAGAGTTGCCAGAGGATTTCTCCTGGCGGGGATATATTTTTAGGTAATACAAGGAGTTTCAATACACTTATCTTAGTTGTATAGGTCTTAGCAATGTCTCTAAGTTGTCCGGTAAAGTCGCTGTAGTTCTGTTGTCCGGTAAGGTCGCTGTGGTTCTGTTCTTCTGCTAGTCGTAGTTGACGTGTTTCTCATGGGTGCTGGCTCTGGTCTTACCCTCGTGCCTACCCGTATCTGTTCTACTGAATTTTAGGGCTCTGCCCCTGGCCTGTGATTCCAGAAACTGATAAGGGCAGATAACCCAATTTCTGATAGGAACAATAAAATATTTAATCTCAGAATCACATACTCTGTCGGTGTTTAGAATATGCTGACTGTATCCCCTATTGAACCTTGTGGTTCCTTGGCTGATGCTCTACTAACTGAGCTAAGTATTAGATAGGAATACTTGATACAATACAATGGTGTTGTGTACAAAAACTCAACAGAAAAGAAGCAACAACACAAAAATCTGAATATAAATTTACAATGAATGCAAATGTCTAATCTGAGGCATGAAATATATTTAAGTATATATTTAGAAAAATGAATATACTTAGAAAAAAAGTAAGAATAACAAAAATGAAGAAAGAAGAGAAAGAAAAAGAAAGAAAGAAAGAAAGAAAGAAAAGAAAGACAGAAAAGAAGGAAAGAAAGAAAGAAAGAAAGAAAGAAAAGAAGGAAAGGAAGAATGAAAGAAAGAAAGAAAGAAAGAAAAAGACAGAAAGAAGGAAGGAAGAAAAGAAGAAAAAAGAAAAAAAAAATATATTTAGTGGAAAAAAGAAGCAAAAGAAAGAAAGAAAGAAAGAAAGAAAGAAAATATTTAGTGGAAAATAAGAATAGAAGAAAGAAAGAAAGAAAAGAAAAAGAAAGACTGAAAGAAAGAGACTGAAAGAAAGAAAGACTAGAGAGAAAGACTGAAGAAAGAAAGAAAGAAAGAAAGAAAGAAAGAAAGAAAGAAAGAAAAAATATATTTAATGGAAAAGAATAGCAAAAAGAAAGAAAGACAGAAAGAAAAAAAGACAAAAAGAAGAAAGAAAGAAAAGAAAAAAGAAATAAAGAAAAAATATATTTAGTGAAAAATAAAATAGCAAAAAAAAAAAAAGAAAAAAGAAAGACAGACAGAAAGAAAGAAAATAAAATAATCCTAGACAGGTTGACATGCCATTAAAATCAATTAACCAATCAAAATCTCAAAACAATTTTAAAAATAAAAAAATGTCCATGAAAAGAAATTGGCTTAGTAAGTAAAGTGTTTTTAGTATTGTACTGTTTAATGTTTGATTTGAAAAGTTTTTGTTTGTAGACGTTCAATAATTCTAATTTTACACCAACTTATGTTTGATGTTTAATGATCATGAGCATAAAAGAGGCTGGGGTGGAGGAGAGTGTCGTTTAGAAATATTGAAGGTTTGTTGTTGGTTTCTCTTTTATTGTGGGATGTTATCTTGTCTCCTCTATAAAGTCTCCTTTGCCAAAGTCTTTTATTATTAATTCAAAAGGACTTTGTAAATTGATTCATCATTTGGCCATCTTCTTATCCCTACTTGGCAACTCGGTGATAGCATTTTTTTCTCTCTCTCTTTATTATAACTTTATAAGCAAGGTCAATTGGCACTGCCCAGGACAAAATGATCTTTTTATGACCATCACTTTCACTATAGTTTTGATAGTTATGGTGGTTGTGATGTGTGGATATATATATATATATATATATATATATATATATATATCATCCACAGACACGTGTTTCGACTTATCAAGTCTCTTCAGTATGGCTAGACATTTTGTAAGCTACCTACAGCCGGAATTGAACTACGGTCGGTTGGATGTCAGTCCGGCACCTTAACCATTAGGCTGTCTTCACTTACAGAATGGAAGGGGATTTTAACTGTTTTAATACACACATCGCTTTGTGTGTAAAGGCCGTCACAGAGTGCTCCATTCAGAGAAGATTATTATATATATGTTTATTATAATTACCAATATATATATATATATATATATATATATATATTGGTAATTATAATAAACACACCATAAGGTCACATATATTAAGACAGAAAAACAAAGAACTGATCAATTCAACAAGTAATATGTGTATTAAAACAAATAGATTACAGTAGTCAAGAATACTGATCCACGTCCTGCAGAAATATGCTTTTTTAAAAGTTCATGTAATTAGAGGATGAAAGAGTGGAGTTCTATATATCAGCAGTAAAGTAACTTAATAGAGAGAAAGATATAGCTTGTAATACCTTCAGCGGTAGGCAAATATTTTGGAGTCAGGTGATATGGACTATGTAGGCACAAGTTTGTCTTTCTGAACTGTTCTTCGAAAACCCTGCTATTTATAGCATCTACCTTGGCGGTCTTTTTGAAAAACTTCTTTTTAGACACGAACGAATCTGATTGGGTGAAAATTATCATTTTTAATATTTCTATTTTTTCTTTCTCTACATGCGCTGATCCCATGTGCAGACCTTTTATTTTCTTTTCTTTATTTTATTTCTGCTTTCAAAGCGTTAATTTACGGCTCACCACATCTCAATTCTTCCTCTGATTTTCACTTCCTCCATTTTTTTTTCCAAGCATTTTGGAACCATTCCAAATGCACCAATGTCATGGGTATGACGTTAAACTATCTGATGGTGAAGTTCTGATTCTGGAGCTATGGGGAATTGGGAGTACCCTTTCATTACTATTACTCCCAGGTCTATCCTGACTCAGACTGGTAGTACCTGTTAGGTCCCATCTATGGGTTAAATAGAAGAAAATGAGTTTACAAAAATATGTTTAAAAAAATTGAGTTCAAAAAAAGAATTGTAGGGTCAGTAAAACGAAGTCAGGGTGGACATAAGTCCAAAATGAGATATCTTTCCTGGCTGTCGTTCGTTCGTCGATAGGTGGAGTTGGTGTTTGGCCACGAGCCGGGAGATCTGAATTCTACCTCTTTTCACTCAGGCCGTAAACAAGTTAACATGGTCTAGGCGCCTGCCGTCTCTACCCCTTAGGTGAGAGGTTTTGTCCCTTAACCAGCTACCAGTAAGTGACATTCCCTACGACGCAAGTTGTACATCTTTTCCTCTTATAGAGCGTTATGTATCTTCCCTACGATTCGAGTCGTACACCTTCCTCTTACAGAGCATTATGTATTTTTCCTACGATGTGAGTCGTATGCCCAATTCCTCTTACAGAACGTTTATGTATCCTTTTGTATATCTTTGTATTGTATGTGTTTCTCTGTCACGTACGGAATAAATATGTTATCGTTGTATACCTTTGTTGGAATGTTTTTATGTATACACTTGGGTAATTTATGAGGAAGTGCGTCCCTGTCTCCCGCCTCAAAAATTTATTTATCATAATTTGTCGTAATTCTTGTTTAGATATGAAGATGGATATATAGTTTTGAATAGACTGAGATAGATAGATAGATAAACAAACAAAATAATATAGATAGATACGAACAAATGGAGATAGATAGATATTTTCAACAAGTAATTGTATTTAGGGGGGGGGGGTCGCTTCTTTTTTGTCGTAATTATTGTTTATTTAAACTAAAAAGAAGACATTAAACAAACATGAATAAAAACAAATCTTAGTATTTAAAGTAATATAGATAAATATGAACAAATTGAGATAGACAGATAGATGGATAGTTTTGAATAGACTGGGTCGTTATTTTAATAGTCACCGGGCAGCAACTCTTGAGGCAGGAGACCGGAAGTACTTCCTCATAAATTACCTATACTTGTACTCACATTGGGAGGTTACTTTAAGCCTTCCAACATTAATATAACATCGTCTCATGTTATAGAATTTTCCATATCCATCAAGAATGAATAGAACAAAAATAACTAGCATAAAAAAAATCCGCATAAAATAACCACCCAACATGGGTTGACATGCCGTAAAATAAAAAATTTAAAAATTTAAAAAAAGAAAGGAGAAAATTGCTGTGAATTTGAATTATTTGTTTATTTATCTATGGGTTGAATAGAAAAAGAATTGTTTTAAAAAAAGAAAAATTGAGTACCCATCACTTTTTATCATATGGGTGCTAGAAGGCAGTGGTTGAGGGTCTACATGTCTTGGGAATGATGTTAAACTCTATCTGATGGTGAGGTTCCAGTTTTGGAGGTTTGGGGAATGTGGAGCACCCCTTCATCACCATTGCTCCCTGGTCCACTCTGACCCGGAGTGGTAGTACCTGTTAGGGTCCCATCTATGGGTTAAATAGAAAAATGTGTTTATAAAAAAAATTGAGCATCGATTAAAAATTTATTTATTTCAAAATTTTATTGGCATTAAATGACCCACTGAAGTTGATATGCCGTAAAACAAAACAAACTAAACCAAACCAAATCAGAGTGGCAGTACTTGTTAGGATCCCGTCTATGAGTTAAATAGAAAAGAATGTGTTTGAAACTAATTGAGTAACCAACAAGAATGAATAAAACAAAAACATCTTCGGCATAAAATAACCCAATGGGTTGACATGCCATAAAATCCAACCACCCAACCAACCAACTAAATTAGACTTTGTATTGCCATCACCCTCATGTTTCACAGCTTTTTTAGTTCTCTGCATATAATAGATATAATAAATGCTCTAAAATTTTGGCCTTGTGTAAAAATTGTCTTTGACCAATAATCATGTGTCAGTGAGTGAAAGTTAAGAGGTTAATCTTAGAAGCCATTATGAGTGGATTTAATCCGCATTGGAGTTAATCCTCTTTAATTCTGGCCTTGTGTCAAACTGACCTTAGACCAACAAATATCTGCTAAAGAATGATACTTAAGAAGTTAATCTTAAAATCAGTAAGTTTGATCCTCACTAGGCTGGTTGGTTGGTTGGTTTTTACAACATGTCAACTCTTGTTTGATTATCTTATGCTGAAGATGTTTGTTTAATTCATTATTGGGTATTCAAATTTACTCTATTAAACACATTTTTTTAAAAACTCATTTTTCATCTATTTTGTAGATGGGACCTTAACAGGTACTACCACTCCGGGTCAGAGTGAACCTGGGAATAATGGCAATGAAGTAGTATTCCACACTCCCCAGAGTTCAAGAATTGGAACCTCACCACCAGATGCAGTTTAGCATAAATTTTCATAATGGTCTGGTAAGATATCTATCATTTTTTTCAATAGTTTTTCCTTTTTCTATGAATTCTTCTGCGTCTGATAAAATAAAAGTTTTAAAAAAAGTTGTATTTATTTATAGATTAGTAGTTCTCATTGTCTGTCCTGTCAGCTGAGGCGTTAGAATATACCGACTGTACCTCTGCAGAGGGGTAAGATTCCCCCAATGGGGCCACCTGTTGGCCGTGGGTGGCGACCTGTGATGCTTAAGGATAGAACCCAGGTGGCTGAGCAGTCCATGACTTGCAATATTCCACTTTAGGCTTTTCTTGGGCTAGACGGGCGGTCGGAGAGGCCCCCTCCGATCAATCAACTGGCCACGTCAAGCCTTAGCACCTATATGATTGCCCCAACCCTATTGCTCTTATGGCAACCCCCAATCCTTCTTATCATATGGGTGCTAGAAGGTGGTGGCTGAGGGTCTACATGTCTGGGAATGACGTTAAACTCTATCTGATGGTGAGGTTCCAGTTCAGGAGGTTTGGGGAATGTGGAGCACCCCTTCATTACCATTGCTCCCTGGTCCACTCTGACCCGGAGTGGTGATACCTGTTAGGGGTCCCATCTATGGGCTGAATAGAAAAAATACGAGTTTATAAATAAAATTGTATTATGCATTAAGAATGAATTTATTTCACAACAAGGTTGATATGCCGTAAAACAAATCAAACTAAAAAAATAGTTCTCATTGTGAAGTTCCCATCTGGCGTTCAAATAAAAAATACCAGAATTTTATTATTTCTAGCAGAATGTTAAATAATCAAAACATATATCATTAGGTATTATCAATTTCTAAAATCTACAACATTAAAAAATCTCTAATAAAAATCTTTTTTTTAATAAATAAAATATATATATATATATATATATATATATTCATGTTGTATTTTAGGTGGTCTCCGTATGTTTCTCTCGGTATATATTTTCTTTTTAAATGTTTTTTTAAAGTTGGGCGTTATTACGAAGCATTAAAAATATATAAATGAATGAACTCGATATTATGGAGTATTGGATTCACTTATTTTTTTATTGTTTCAAATAACGTCACCTGAAGAATGTTTGCACTTATGCATGCATGAAACCAAATGGTTGTGACTGTTCCTTTGTCATCAATTAAATAGATATGTAAAACCTTTATATATTTATTTTATTATATATATATATATATATATATATGTATATGTATATATATATATATATATATAATGCTCCCAATTTTCATGATAGAGCACTGTAGGGGATACATTAATTGAAATTTCACCGCTATAGCGTAAGCATTTAATCACCTGTTGTTTACAGATTTGAGTTCTCTGATGATTGTAAAAACATATATCCTGTAAGTATGTATCAATTAGTTGTTCACCCCGGACTAACAGTCGCTGACGGCCGCAAGGGTAAGGGACTTGGCAGACAAAGATTCTGTCGGGTTTCGCTCCCGGCGAGAGGTAGCTGTTAAAAAACTTGAGCCGCACTGATGATACGTAAACGTCAAAACACGTGTCTGTGGATGACTGATATATATATATATATATATATATATATATATATATAATTATTATTATTATGGTACACAGTAATAACCTACTCGAGTTTCACCATAAGGATCTTCAGGGTTAAATGAAAATGAGCAGAGGGGATATTTTTCCAAAGGATCAAAAGGATCAAAAAATATCACCTCCGCTCATTTTCAAAATTTAAAACCCAGCATTCTTTGACTGCGAGTCTGTCACTAACCGTCATTGCCACAAAAAACACACGTGCAATCGGCTGTAATTAATCAATATATTGATTAATTCAGTGGATTTAACCCTGAAGATCCTTATGGTGAAACCCAAGTAGGTTATTACTGTGTACCATTATAATAATAAATTTGCTCTACTTACGTATTGAGCACTTTATATTTGTTATATCGCTGTGTTATCATTGTGAAACTTGCATCAACTAACCATTGTGACTATTTTCACCGGTAAGTCACCTTTTTCATATATATATATATATATATATATATATATATATATATATATATATATATATAGGCGCATGGGCTAGTGGTTAGAGTCGTGGAAAATGGACTCGTCGATTCGAGTTCAATTCCTAGACGAAGCAGTTGGCATTTCACAAAGCGCTAATACCCATGGGAAAGGTATGAATCCATATATTCTTCCTCCAGCTATGGGTTAAATAGTAGGGCAGACTGGGTCCTTCAGCCTTGGGTAGGTAACCAGTCTAGGAGAGGGATAACTCTGAATTCAAAATTCCTGAGGTCGGTCGTTGATTGGGTTTGTGGCAACCCTTGATGCACCAATTCTTTCCTATCGACTGTGCCAAAAAGTGTGGATGGTCCAACACAAGCCTTCACCACTATAAACAAATCACTGTGTGGATGTTCATTGTATACATTG
>CM042163.1:51856167-51878667 GCA_023376005.1 Doryteuthis pealeii
TGTGTGTGTGTGTGTGTGTGTGTGTACATACATATACATATACACTCACACACACACACACATATATATATATATATATATATATATATATATATATGGCAGTGTTTACAGATTTGAATGTTAGGAAAAAAGACTCTTATTTTGATAAAATATTTCAAGACATTTTCATAACAGTCTGCTAAGATATCTAATTTTTTTTATACATTTCACAAATGGACTTTCTGTTCTATTTTGAATATATAGAATATCTTATATACTAGAATCTATTTTTCCACATATTTTACTTTTTCATTTATATATATATATATATATATATATATATATATATATATATATAAAGTGTTGTTCTGGTTCCAACAGGAGAAAATTCAATATTTTATAAAAAAGAAGGTCCGCAAAATGTATTATGTTTTTAGAAAAATTTTTTAAAATTATTTTTATTTTTATATGCGACACGTGCTTCAGATCTTCTGGTATCTTCTTCAGGCTTTGATTAATGCCTTCTTTTTCATAAAATATATATATATATATTTGGTTATAGCAGTGTTTACATATTTGAATATTTGGAAAAAAAAGAGTCTTATTTTGATAAAATATTTCAAGACATTTTCATAATGGTCTGCTAAGATATCTATTATATATATATATATATATTTCACAAATGGACTTTCTGTTCTGTTTTGAATATATATAGACACTCATAGAATATATACTATATATATTTATATACTAGCATCTTTTTTTCCACATATTTTCCTCTTTCTAGTAATTTTTCTGCTCCCGATAAAATACAAAAAAAAAAAAAAAAAAAAAAAATGTCATATTTATTTATAGAAATTAGATTAATAGACTTTCTGCCAACAAGAAAGTAAAGCTTCTCCAAATATTTTATACAGATTGTCAACAATTGAAAAATCTAAACAGCAGAATCGGCCACAAAATTGAAAATTACTAAAGAGTTTCAATAATGTCTTAGAATGAACATGGCAGGCAAATAGATTTTATGTATTCAGTACAGAAACTGGCAAATGTGAGGTAAATGTTGGCTGAGTGAGGAATTCTGCCAGGGAATAGAAGGTCCAGCCAGGTGGAAGGAATCAACAGTATTGATTGTGCCAGTCGAGCAGAAGACGGGGCAAAATTAGATCACTTTTTAGCTCATCCTGTAACGGCTTCTTCAAGTCTCTCCTATTTGGGATTTTCCGCTTGAATGCTTCAGTAAGCAGGCTGGTTGAAATTCAGCAATCTCTATAGAAGAAGACCAAGGAAAGAGGGGAAAAAGGGAAAGAGAGAGAGAGAGAGAGAGAGAGAGAGAAGAGAGAGAGAGAGGGAGGGAGAGGAGGAAGGAAAAATGCAGAGAAATGGAGAATGAAAGAAGAGGGGGGGGCAGAGATATAAAGATGGAAGAAAAAGAGAAAGCAGAGAGAGAGAGGGGGGAGGGAGAGGAGGAAGGAAAAATGCAAGAAATGGAAGAATGAAGAGGAGAGAGAGAGAGAGAGAGAGAGAGAGAGAGAGAGAGAGAGGAAAGGAGAGAGAGAGGAGAGAGAGAAGAGAGAGAGAGAGAAAGAAGAAAGAAGAAAGAAAAACAAGAGACAAAAGAGATGAGGAAGGAGAGAGAGGAGAGAGAGAGAGAGAGAGAGAGAGAGAGAGGCAGAGATATAAAGATGGAGGAAGGAAGAGAAAAAGCAGCGAGAGAGAGAGAGAGAGAGAGAGAGAAAGAAGAAAGAAAGAGAAGAAAAAACAGAGAGACAAAGAGATAGAGGAAGGAGAGAGAGAGAGAGAGAGAGAGAGAGAGAGAGAGAGAGAGAGAGAGAGAGAGAGAGAGAGAGAGATACATAAGAAAAAAAACAAAAAAATAGGAAGGTTAAGAGAAAAAGAAAGAAAAAGGGAAAGATAGAAAAAAGAATGAAAATATTAGAAAGGAAAAAAAGGAGAAAAACGAGAGAAAACAAGAAGGGTTAAGCGAAGAAAGAAGAAAAAATAATAAAGGTAGACAGAAGAAAGAGAGAAAATAAGAAGAATAAAGACAGATAGAAAGATAACAAAGAATAAAAAAAGAAGAAGAAAACAAGGAGAAATATGAAGAAAAGATGAAAGTGAAAGCAAACAAGAGAAAAAGAAAATGAAAGAAAAAAGAAAAGAAAATGAAAGAAAAAAAGAAAAGGAAAAAGAAGAAAAAAAAACAGAAAAATGAAAGAAAATATGCAAAGCCAAATGATAAAATGACAAAAAAATGAAAAAAAATCCAAAAACAACAAAAGACAAATGAAAGAAAAAACAAAAAATGAAAGAAAAAAAAAAAAAATTAAAGGAAAGAAGGAAAGAAAAATGAAAGAAAAAACAAAAGGAAAATCAAAGAAAAAATAAGAAAAATGAAAGGAAAGAAACAAACAAAGAAAAGAGGCATTAAATATGAAAATGATAAAAAAAAAACGAAGAAAAATAATTTTGAAAGAAAACGAGTCGAGTAAGGATGAAGAAAAAATGAAAAAGAATAACAAAACAAAAGATTAAAGCAAAATCAAAAGTATGAAAAAATGAAAGAAAAATGAAAGAATAAACAAAAAAATGAAAGAAAAATGAAAGAATAAACAAAAAATGAAAGAAAAAACAAAAGAAAAATGAAATAATAAACAAAAAATGAAAGATAAAACAAGAAATCTGAAAGGAAAGAAAGAAAGCAAGAAAAAAAAAAAAGAGACACAAAATAGAAATAAAAGAAAAATGATCAAAAATAAAAGGATGAAAATAATTTTGAAAGGAAACGAGTCAAGTAAGAATGAAGGAAAAATGAAAAAGAATAAAGAGACAAAAGATTAAAGCAAAATTAAAAGTATGAAAAAAAAATGGGGGGAAAATAAAATGGACAATGTAAGAAAAAAAAGAAAAGAAATAAAAACGAAAATTGTAAAGAAAATAGAAAGCTAAAAAATGAGACACAAACAAAATGGTGGACAAGGCGGGAAAATGGATACAAAAGATGGAGGAAAAAAATCAAGCAGATTTTGAAGGTATTTCCTTTCATAGAATTAAAGCCATTCACTGAGATTATTTTGAATAGGAAAGACAAGGATTGAAACCAGAAAGAAGCTGCTCAATTGAATTTCTGAATGTTATTACTTAGACTCATCCAACATGGAAGCAGGCAACGGTGATAGATTTGAATCTATTTTCTATGCAACTTGCAATAGGCAGACATCTTGGCCAAAGAAAAACTCTTCTGATGAAGTACATACCAATGGAGGTGGTTCTAGGACATGTCAGCTGAAGAAAAAAAGTAAAAAGAAAAGAAAGATGAATGTGTAGCGTTTTGGTGCTGGTGTTGTTGGATAAGTGAAAGAGAAGTCTGCAACGAGAAAGAAAAATAACCAAAAATATTAGAATTGGTCAGAACTCATCACCATTAGTCTTTGAGGAAATGGCCCCTTTCAATAAGGAAAAATTCTTATCAAAATCTATTTGGAGATGTTCCTGACAAAACAGATAATGTTCTGTCTCAATCTATATATTAATATAATACTTGTGTTCCCTATTTGTATGACTGTTATCTTCTTGCAACACCCTCTGGTTAAAAATGAGACTGTCCAAATCATCCAAGTTGAAATGCAAAAATGTATATGCTGATTATCCGATGTTGCTTATCCTCCAAATTCTTATTTCTTATGAGTCCAAGATGAAATGCAAAAATGAAAATCCTGATCATAAGAAATATGAATTCAGTGGATAAGCGATACAGATAATCAGGATTTATATTTTTGCATTTCATCTTGGATGATTTGGACGGTCCAATTTTTAATCAGAGGATGTTGCAAGATGAAAACGGTCAGAAGATCAAGGAACAAGAGTATTAAAATAACAAGAATAAAAATAACAAGAATAAGAAGTGGATCAAAGGAAAAGTAAGGAAAAATGTTAAAGAAAATTAATAAGTCACAATTCCAAATCGATTCGTAAATTTAAAATCCGACATTTTTTAGTAGCGATTTTCGTAAATTTAAAATCCGACATTTTTTAGAGAGTGAGGGCGGCCATGACAAGATGATGATAGTTTTATGAAATTTCCATCAACAAATTCCAATGGATTAAATTTGATTTTAAACAATCTATATATATATATATATACCAACCCCTCCGCATGTGCAGGATGCGACACATGGTCAATTTCTTAAGCGGAGTTTATCAGGTTTGAATTCAGAGTTTTCCTTCTCCTAGACCAGTTGCTGAACCATGGTTAAAGAGCCCAGTCTGCCCTACTATTTACCCATAGCTGGAGGGAGAGTTGGATTCATACCTTTCCCAAGGGTATTAGCGCTAAGTGAAATTGCAATTACCACGCCCAGGATTTGAACTCGGGATGACGAGTCCATTTCCCAAGACTTTAACCGTTACACCACGCGCTTCCTAAACAATCTATATGACTGCTTTTTATTGCATTCATGAATGGAAATTTACACATTTTGACAAGCAAAATTGACAGTTCTGATTCGTTAGTGAATTATTTAAAATTTTTGTTTTCATTTATTCAAACTTAAAAAAAGTTAACTGTCACTCTGATTTAGGGCTAGTATCACATTCGGTCAGATTTAGAGGGTGTATCTCATTTGACCAGATTTATGGGGTGTATTTCATTCGATGCTCTAACTCATGTATTGAGCACTCTTTAAATTATAAATAGAGCAAAGGGCATTATATATATATATATATATATATAAATATATATAATATAATAAAATAAATATATAAAGGTTTTACATATCTATTTATTTGGTGACAAAGGAACATTCACGACCTCCACCTGACGATTGCTATCACATGAAACTAAAATGGTTGTGAATGTTCCTTTGTCACCAAATAAATAGATATGTAAAACCTTTATATATTTATTTTATTATATTATATAACGGCTCTATTTTATATTGAGCACTCTACCAATAATACTGCATTTGGCACACCATTCCAGTATAAGCTGAAACAGTGACAATCCCACACTATATATATATAATATATGGAGAAAATTTTAAAAGAAAACAAATACAGGATGTCATGAACGATGGAAACTCTTTATGTCAATACTTAAGTATTTCGGGTTTTTAAAAAAAAAAAAAACCTTCTTCAGAACATTGAAAATTTGTATGAGTAAAAGATGAAAGATGTTCAGTGTATGTTAATGTGTGATAAAAGGTTATTTACCGTTATTTACTTGGCCTTTATATATGAAAGCCGATGATGCGATCATTGCATGTGAAAGCGAAAATTAATGATCAGAAAACGTCGAATGTCGAACGGGAATTATCCATGAGTAAATGTTAAAAAAGGTTATGACGTATTCCATATGAATTATCACACATTCAACATACACTGAACATCTTTCATCTTTTACTCATATAAATATTCAATGTCCTGAAAAAGATTCTAATTTTAAAAAACGAAATACTTAAGTATCGACATAAAGAGTTTTCATCATTCATGACATCCTGTGTTTGTTTTCTTTAAAAATTTTCTCCACATACTGTCGGATTTAATTTCCTCATCTTACTTCCATATATATATATGTGTAGTAAAGATTAGAGGTAGAAATGTGGACAAAGGAACAAAACTCAGACAAGTATATGCAGGAGATATATTTCGCCGTGCATTGAGCTTGGCTTCATCAGTCTTTATTTGATCATTAAAGCATCATACATGTGTTTTATAGAAGAGAAAGTGGACGGGAGAGGGGTGGATTAGGGGATGAAGTCAGGTGATGGAATAGCGTTTGTGAGGATTTGATTGGTCAGAAGAAATCTTTGGTGAAGGGGGGGGGAGAGAAGATCAAAAGTGAGGAGTGAGTTGGAAGAGATATGCAGAGTAAGGTGGTTGTGCAGAGGGAGAGAAGCATGATAGGGGAGAAATCAGGTCTACATTCTTTTATTGGCATGGAGAGGAATTTGATCCATTGAAGTAGAGGGGGAGAAGTTAAAGGTGAGAGAGTTTTGTTCCTTTCTCCTCATTTCTCCCTCTAATCTTTATTATATTGTCGGATTTATCCCAATCCTCCTACCTTCATATATAATATATATAATATATATATATATATATAAACTTTAGTCAGATCTTAGCCCTGAAAAGCACTAAGCGAAACTGTTAGTAGGTATATCTGACTCATTAGTATAACTTTCTTATTTGCTCTACTTAGGTATTGAGCACTCTTTACTTTTAGCTTTAGCATATCCTGGCGGTTTTATATATATATATATATATATATATATATTTAACATACATATATATATTATTTTCATATTATATATATATATAAATTGTTTTTTTTCTTTTGGCAAGTATTGTAGTATCAACCAATTATTTTCAGTTGGTACGACTAATCTTGGTCTTTTCTTTTTTGCAATTTATTTTCCCAGGTAATGTTTGGTAGTATATTTTTACAACCAAACTATTTGCGGGGTTTTTCTTACCACAAGGGTTTACCAACAAATTTGGTATTTATAATATATATATATGTGTGTGTGTGGTGTCATGTGTGTGTGCATGTGTGTGCTATGAAATATATTGGAAAGATGAATAACGAACACAAACAATCAGTTCAATTAATAGTTCATCTCTTAAATATTAATTCAACTGATTGTGTTGGTTATTCAACTTTCCTATATATTTCTTCACATTTGGACAGATTTGTCCTAATCTGTTATTTTTTTCAGTTCTAGTCTTGAAGAATTTCAATTCCAGTCTTAAAGAATCTCAGTTCCAGTATTGAAGAATTTATTTTTGAAAACAGACATTAGTCCCATTTTATCAGTTTTTTTTTTTTTTTTTTTTCAAAAACAGAATTAAGCGGAGAAAATTTATTCATTTTAGTTTGCAAGAATTTGCTTGCAAGTTTTGGTTTTGGCTGAATAAAAGAATCAAAGAATTATTAGAGCCCAGCGAGCATTTTCAGGAAGCAATGGAATTGGAAATATAATCTTATTTTACCATTTTTTGTTTTCTTCTTTGTCTGTCCCTTCACCCATGGGATGGTTGGAAACATATGCAATGACCCTGGAGTTGATTTGTATTATTAGATCCTATGAAATAATGTTAAGAGGGGAGGTGGGATAGAAATGAAAAGGTAGAAAAGGGGAGAGAGAGAAAGAGGAAAGGGGGAGAGAGAGGGAGAGAGAGAGAAAAAGGAAAGGGGGAGAGGGGGAGAAAGAGGAAAAGGGGGGAGAGAGAGAAAGAGACAGACAGAAGAAAGAGGAGAGAGAGAGAGTGGAAAAGGGAGAGAGAGAAAAGAGGAAAGATGAGAGAGAGGGAGAAAGGGGAAAAGGGAGAGAGAGAAAAGAAAGAGGAGAGAGAGGGAGAAAGAGGAAAAGGGAGAGTGAGAGAGAAAGACAAAGGAAAATGGGGAGAGAGAAAGAGAGAGAGAGAGAGAGAGAAGAGAGAGAGAGAGAGAGAGAGAGAGAGAAGAGGAAAGGAGAGAGAGAAGAAGAGAAGGTTGGAAGATAGAGAGAAGTGGAGAGGGAGAAAGACAGAGGAAAGGAGAAAGAGAGAGGGAAGGGATAGAGAAAAGTAGGAGAGAGAGAAAGACAGAAGAAAGAGGAGGAACTGAGAATGGTAGGGGAGAGAGAGAGAGAGAGAGAGAGAGAGAGAGAGAGAGAAGAAAGAGGGAAAAGGATGAGAGAAAGAGAGAGAGAAATAAAGAGGAAAGGGGAGAGAGAGAAAGAACAAGAAGACAGAGGGAAGACAGAGGGAAGGAGAGAGAGAGAAAAGAAAGAGGAAAAGGAGAGAGAGAGAGAGAGAGAGAGAGAGAGAGAGAGAGAGAGAGAGAGGGTAGCAAGACATAGTGGGGGATGAAAAGCTGGGAAGGAGAAAAAAAGATGGAGGATCCTTCTGACATGTGACATGAGACAAATTACGATCATTAAAAAAAAAATGACTGAATTATTTACTGCACATCCCACTTATGCGGGTCAGACATAAGGTTTTGATTTATCTTAATATTTCGAGATAAAGACTCTTTGTCAGAAGATTCTGAAGGTCCAGAGCTGTTAGCTTTGCTGCTATGATCTGTCCATTATGACTGTCTTCCTTGAAATTCTGTGGTGTGTGTGTGTGTGTATGTATAATCTGTGTATGTGTGTAAGGCCAACAGTTGAAATAGTAGAATAAATAAGAAAGGAATTTTGTATTTGCGTTTTATTTCAAAATAAAATAAATTGTTTTTGTCCTTAATTTTTTTGTAATTCATAATAGAATATTAATTAGAATATAAATTTTTTAATATAATATATTATTTATTTATGCCGATTATTTATAGCATATTTAATTTTATTTTTATTATATGTAATTTTTGTAATAAGGAATATAATAGCAATTTATATTTCTCATCTTGTAAACATCTAATATACTTCTGATTTTCTTATTGTTGCATATTAAGTTCATTTTATTATTATTATATTAACTCATACTAGTGTCCTAATCTTAGTTGTTACTATATAGTCACTGTTTCTGCTGGTATCTTCTGGCCTTCTTCAGGTGTTGGTCATAGTTGTAATTTCCAGGAATGTTGAACTGAAGGCCTTTCTTCACACCTGAAGTCAAAATCTTAAGGACTATTTGCAGGAATATGCACCCCCTTCCCCCGGCATATGTATCTAAAGTTTTATTGTTATGCAAATAAATTAGAAAGACTGAAAGAAATTAATTAGGAACACATATTAAAAAGATTACACTTATTTTAATTAGTTAATTTTGGTTTAGCAAAATCGCTGACAGAGTTCGGCTAGAAACAACAAGTTCTCTAGTTCGATACCGGTCCTCGCCAACTCAGCCGTATGAGTAGCACAGGATCTGTGCGGTAAAGTAAGGAGTGATGTAGGTGTGGCAGCTCCACCTCAGATGCAAAAACAATGCTCCTTGGTCTAGGCAGTGTGAAAAGGGGATAGACTCCCTGCTGTGGTGGCTGATAGCGACATTAGGCCACCCGCGACGACTTTTATTACAGCAATAAAAATCAGAGATTCCTTACCACAAAAAACAAAACAAAACATTTAAAAACTTCTTGAACAGCAATACCTATTAGACTGTGAACAATGGTGCAGTGAAGCCAGTGAGGCAGTGCGGGTGTGTCCAACCTAAAGACCCTGATTGACAATATTAATTATTACTGGAGGAAAAAGCCTTGATAAAAATTTCTGCATAAACTTAATGTAGAACCAATATTATTTAATCTATTAAACAACTTAGCAAATATAGGCACCCTCCGGGTGCAAGTATTAAGTTTTAATGTAAAAAATTGTATTAATTAGAAAGCTAATGAAACTAAATAAGAATACAGATAAAAAGATTTAAACAGAGGGAGTATAAATAAAGATTTTTAAACAGAGGGGTATAATAAAAAATGAATAACTGAAACTATTCTTCCATCACTCTCGTCTGTCATTGTTATTTTTTTAAATTTAAGTTATGTTAGTAAAAGAGGAAGTAAAGAATAAAATGACAGTTATTTTTCTTGTTAATGGGATTTCAATTTAAGATTCAAATGAAGAGATCTTTAGAATAAAACCAAACAGCTTAGAAATCAATAATACTAAGCACATATTTATTAAATTTCGATTTTTTTAATATCAATATGCAAATTAGCATTATCTCGTTCACACTGTAAACCGCTATTTGTTTATATATTAAAGTAGAATTGGCAGTTGTCAGTTGTAGACATAGTTAACACCCCCCCCCCCCCCCCCCCCCCCCCCTGATTAATAATGTAAGACAATTTTATTAAAATTGAGGTTAGATAAAAATAAAAATCATGGAGAATTGTGATGTCAATTAACTAAGAGATTGTGACTTGAGTAGGAATATTAGTTTCGGTTACAGGACAAAAACACCACAATCTCCATTAAATAAGATACATTTATAATCATAACTTTAAGTGTTGATATATTAAGCGTTTGAACAAAAATGCACCAGTTATTTTATATGAAAAACTTCTTACTTTTTTCAGGTTCAGTTAACTTTGAACCACTGTTTTTGAGGCATAACACAGATTAACAAACATACGTGGTTCAAAGTTAAATTGACCTGGAAAAATAGAAGTTAACTGGTGCATTATTATCTTTTATTCATTAATGAAAATTTCATTAAATTCGGTTAATTCCCTGAATTTTTAGTAAGTTTTTTCTTTCAGCAGGGTGACATACAATGTTTGAATTTATGTCCGTTTAAGTAGGATTTAACCAACTTCTCAGTTTAACATAATTGAGGAGCTTCAGGTTAAAACATTTTGCCCTTCAAGTGAATAAATTTGTAAACTTAAAAACTAAACTACTTCACCCTCTCCATTCAGCGTCACCACCTCGAGATGGGCAGCAGCTGTGTGGTGTCTCGAGGACAGCATGAGTTATATTGGGGACGGATCAGATTCCCTTGCTTCTGAATGTGGATTTTATCTTTACGGATCTTACCTGACTAGGATCCATGCTCGCCCTGCGAATGAAACGGGCTATACCGAGCGGGAAGGAGTGACGCTTACCACGTGCGGTCGGAAAAGACGATAAGCTCTATATGTTGGCGGCAACATTCTCAATCCCTTCACTCATCGGAAACGAAAAGTGCCGGATACGACTTCGATCCTCTGGGTTTTTTCGGCTGGAGAATTCCACCTGGGCATGTATCTCTGGTTGTCCTCATCTACAGAAGCGTTGCTCTTCCTCCAAGAGACTCTCGAATTTGCTTGGACCGAAGACGTCCCGCAGAGTCGCGGGAAGAGCGCCGGGCTGACCGATTCAAGGAGAATCTTTGGTTGTTGGCGCATCGGCAACAAGAGATGGCGGCCCGCTGGAATGAGCTGAGCAAGAGCCGTTTTCTGCATCTCTGGGCTGTTTCAACAGCGCACAAACGTTCACCTGGAAAGGATGATGGCGTCCAAAAACAGGACGACCGAAGACAGCAAACACTACCGCGATCCCAACCAGTACAAGCAGCCTTAGCACGGCTACAACAGCATCCAATGGTCAGTTGCAAAGACAATTTCTTCAGCATTGGGTGGAATCGGTTTCCGCCATCAACCACCAAAATGAGAGTAGTTATCTGGACGACAGTGCGTAGACTGAACATTAGTATATAACTACAACACTCATTTGGCCCTCACCCCAAGTGTAATTTTCCCTCTTCCTCTGCTTGGCTCGATTTCGGCCATTTTGTTGCTTTTTCTGTGCCAGTGCTCTCCGTTCCAGCGTTGTCGACATTTCCCACGCCTCAGTCACTCAATGGGAGAGACTACAAAGTGAAATTCCTCCACTCACGACGACAACATATCGGATTTTCACGCTTCTTCCACGTGTATCCATAACACCACTGAATTTTTTTCATTTTTACTTTTTGTGCTCTATCTCCACCCCCGCATCCCCTATCAGTGTTATCACCAGCCCCACCACCCTACCCCTAAATTGCACTATTAATGTCTTAAAAATTATATTTTTACAAATTTTTCTTTCTATAAAAAAAAGTTTTTTCTTTATTTTTTCTTCTTTTTTTTTTTTCTTTTTTTTTTTTCACGTTTTATCAATATACTTGTTTAAAAACAATTTTCTTTTTTGGGGGAGGGGTCTATTTTTCTTTTTTTTCTGTTCCTTTTATTACGTGTCAGTTACATGTTTAAACAGTTAGTTTTTGGTTGGTTGTTTTGTAAATAATTCTTATTTTTTGTTTAATTTATCTTTATCAGTAGAACATTGTTTAAAAACAGTTTTTTTTGTAAATAATTCTTCCAATTTTTTTTAAATTTTTCTTTTTTTAATATACATTGTTAAAACAGTTTTTTTTTTTGTTTTTTTTAAATAATTCTTCCCAATATTTTTTCTTACTAACTTCCTTTTTTCTTTTTTTCTTCTCTTATACACTTGGAGAAGGCTTTGTCATCTTCTTCTTTTCTTTTTTCTTTTTCTGTTTTCTTTTTTTTTCTATTTATTCACCCCACTACTAAAAAAAGAAAAAAAATTTTTTTTTCTACTCTGCTCATCCAACCTAGAAAAAAAGAATCATTTTAAAAAAAAATTGTTGGATATTGTATAATGCATGGTTGAAAAGAAAAAAAGTACATTTTATCAATTTGAAATTAACTTTCTGCAGTTTGTTTAAACAAAATTTACACAACAAACACAACCACCACAACAACAACAACAATTAACACTGCTTTACACCACTTCTTCTTCTCCAGGTTTTTCACGACTCCACACAGATTTTTCAAAAGAAGGGGACATTCCCAGAACGATATATTTTTCAAGTTTACCAAACATTTCAAACCTAAAGTCAAAATAATCGACAAATATTTATAATACAATTTTTGTAAACCAATTTTTTTTTTGGTTTTTTTTTTTTTTTCAAATTCAAAGGAAAAAGGAAAAGAAAGAAGCTAATTTTCTCTTGTAATTCACTTTAAAAAAAGAAAGAAAGAAAAGATTCTATGCTGTAAATTTTACCATGAATTTTCAAAACACCAATTTACGTTTAAAAACACAGTTCCAAAATCATGATTAAAAAAAGGACTTGATATTTTTTCTCACCATTTTAGTTTATGAAAAGTATTTATTTAATTCTGAAAAGGAATTTTTTTTTAACATAGAAAAATTAAACACACTAATTGAGTGGAGTTACAATAAAGTCTCATAATGGTTTGATACATTTAGTGTATGAAATTTGTAGCAAATGTAAAAAATTATTATGGGACAGGATAAAGTATTATGTTACCATTGCTGTCCCATAAATAGTGTCAATATTAGTGATATGAAATTTATATGCAAATCTAACAATTATGTATTGCGACAGATTAAGTAGGTACTATTGCTGTCCCAAAATGGTTCCACATTTAGGATATGAAAATTTATATGCAAATGTCACAATTTTAATGGACAGATAAGTATAGTTACCATTGCTGTCCCCAAAAATGGTTGTCACATTTAGGATATGAAATTTATATGCAAATGTCACAATTTTATGGGACAGATAAGTATAAGTTACTATTGTTTGCCACATTAATGTATGAAATGCATATGACAATGAGATAACTATTATTGGACAAAAGTAGTATTAATGCATAATACTAATTGAATCCCTTTTTTTATTAACAGTGTCAAAGATTGCCAAAGTTTAACTCTACATGATGGGCAATCATTTCTCTCGCACATCTACCACTTAAATTATCAAGAACATTTAAGGTTTCAAATCATAATTGATTTCTTTTATTTCTTCTGTGGAAGATCTGACATGATAAATATATGAAGACAAAATAAAACCTGAATTCATAAAGATCTTATACTAGTTTGTATAATCCAGAAAGGTAAAATTCCAAATCGTAAAGCCAGAATAGTAAATCCAAACATTAGCAAGATGTCTTTTCCTTGCAGAGACATCACATTCAATGGCTACATAAGTTAGGTTTTTTCTTATAGGAAATTAGAAGATTATTTCCACAGAATGCAAAGTCAATGTTTATTATTTCAGCAGGAAGGTTGTTTGCTAACTATACCAAGGCAACTATCAATAAAGTTCCTTTAATGATATCATGATTTTTAAAATTGACGGATAAATAGAAAAATCCTTCACCCAAAGAATTAAAAATTTCAACTTTTGGAAGATGTGACATATTAAACAGAATACAGATAATAAACTTGTGAAAAAAGAGTTGATTCCAGTTAACTCACAAATGATTAGTATCAAGTCCCAAAATCAATAAAAGATATAAGTTTGTATTAATCTTGAAAGGGTTAAAGGTTTCAAATCAGAAATCCAAATAGGTAAATCCAACATTAGCAAGATGTCCTTTTCCTTGTTGAGCATTTGCATTGAATGGCTTACAAGAGTTTAGGTTTTTATTATGTAATTTGAAGATTCCTTTT
The DNA here is from genome assembly GCA_023376005.1 of Doryteuthis pealeii. NCBI lineage: Eukaryota > Metazoa > Mollusca > Cephalopoda > Myopsida > Loliginidae > Doryteuthis > Doryteuthis pealeii. The sequence goes on from CM042163.1 coordinate 51,870,036, forward strand.
TTCCCAGAATGCAAGTCAATGGTTATTTATTTCAGACAGGGGGGAAAAAGGTTTTTTTTATTAGGGGGGGGCTAACCAAGAAATAATACATTTGAATAGCAGTTATTTTAAATTTTGGTGCTTTTTATTTCTCATCAATTTAGTTAATAATGATGTATTCAAATCCAGATCAATAAGAATTATATAATTCTGTTTAGAATTTAAATCCAGAAAGATTATAAGTTCAAAAGTAAATCAACATAGCAAGATGTCCTTTTCCATAGGGGTAGACATTACATTAAAATGACTTATGATCGTTAGGTTTGTTTTTTGTTTTTTTTTAAACTATAGTAATTAAGAGATTCATTTTCCCAAGAATTCAAAGTTGATGGTTATTTCATTTCAGACAAGAAGTTATTTAAGCTATACCAAGACAATAAATCCAACCACTTCATATTCTACATCTTAAGATATCTGAAACTGGAAAGTAATGCCATAATGGTACAATTCTTTAGAATTATTTTTCTCAAATCAAATAAACATCAGACGTTGAGTAAGAAGATGTTTTTTAGTATATCCTGTGATATTTTAAAGATCGGTCCTGTTATCTAAAGCTTGATGTTTTTTCTTTTTGAAAGGGCGGAATTTCTGTTCAAGAATATTAATGAAGAGGGATATTAGCTTTGGTGATTCTTATATATATATATATTAATATATAAGATATATATTATATATATAATATTATATATATATATATTATATATTATATAATAAAATATTATTATAATATATATATTATATATATATATAATATATATATTTTTTTTTTTTTTTTTTTTTTTTTTTTTTTTTTATTCTTATTATTTTTTTCTAAACTCTGAGGCATGAAAAAAAAACAGATGGTGCAGTTTGTAAATAAGAAAGTAAAATCTGATGTCTGGAAAAAAAAATACCAAAGCACCGACTGCCTGAAAATAGTGTGTATCTGATGAATGCAAAATAAAAAATTCCAAAAAAAAGGGAGGTTAAGTTAAATATGTACCAAAGTTAATAAGGAACCTAAGGAGTTCAAAACTACCACCTAGGTTTCTCTTAATGGGCTCATCGGGCTCTTTAAGTCCTTTTATATATATATAATATATATATTATATATTATAATATATAAATAATATTTATTTCAATGTACAATAATAGTTCGTAATTTTACCACTTGTATTATTGTCTGAATTTTGAGATGAGACTTTATAATTGTATTATTTACATTTTTCGGGCTGTTGTCCTCAGTCTTTATTTATTATACACGTTTCAGCCCGATGTGCCCGCTGACCTTCTTCAGGTGTCTCTTGTCATAATCAGGAGTCCTCATATAAATTCAGAAGCCTCACAAAACTTCGAACTGAACTTTTTATTTAAATCCATTGGGGTAGCATTATTCTCATTCTGTACAATGACCAGATACAAGTGTAAGCTATGTTAAGCAATCCTATGTTATTGTGTGCCTGTAGTCGCGATTGAACCTGCAGATCTTAGATGATTGTTCACTTAGAACGTATTAACTCAACCCTAAATCCAATGGGAGCACCCCTTCATCACCATTGCTTCCCTGTCCACTCTGACCCGAGTGGTAAGTACCTGTTAGGGTCCCATCTATGGGTAAATAGAAAAATGTATTTATAAAAAAATTTATTATCTCAATTAAAATATTATTTCAAAACTTTATCGGCATTAAATGCCCACTGAGTTGATATGCCGCTAAAACAAATAAACCAAACCAAAAAAAAAAAGAGCAACCTTAATCCATTGTGCCATGTTCCCAACAAGATAACAGTCCGAAATCTAATAATACAAAAATACCAATTGTTGTGTTTGTTACAATGATTACATTTGTTTAGCTGTTTAAAAATTTGGTAATCGAGTTGGAAGTTATATCTTAGAATCCTCCTGTCTTTTCCACTGAATGAAAACTCTAAGACCCGACTGATGGAAATAACAAAGCTTTTATTAACACAACAGGCTAGAGAATTGCTTCTACCCAAACAGTGACTTAAGAAGCTCAACTTATTGCAACCAGTATCATGTTACCAATCCATGTTCTCCATGCAGAAGCCCCATTTCTGTAGTCCCTACATGCATTGTACATAGCAACTGTCCCTACTGATCAAGGACAAAACTCTATATATTTTTCGTAGGTCTAACTAACAGCATTTTGTAGTCGTTATTACAGAAAAGGGGGATTTATAAGATTTTAGGTAATAACAAAAAAAAAAAAAAATCAACTGCTTATTTTCTAAAATTTAAATCTATGCCTCTTTATTTTGCTGGGATTTTAATTAAATGGAAGACTTAAGGTCTGAAATATAATCCTCATTCCCTCAAATATACCGGGTTCTTATCAGGCTTGTGTGAGTCAGTCTGAGAAGCAATAAGGGGCTCAGCATGAAAGTGGTAAAACATACAGAATCCGATCAGTGAATTCACTTTATATAGGCCCTAGTTTATCTGTAAAGTATACATTGCCATCCTTAAATAGATTATAAAAAAATCATGCTTGAATTCAACCAAATATCAAACTTGCTACTAGGGCTGTGGAGTTGGAGTCTAAGTCTGAAAGTAGACTAAGGGGTCACTGGAGTTGGAGTTGTTAAAACTATACCAACTAGACTAAAAGCTAACAAAAATCTCAATAAACTAACACCCTTGTATGTATATGTATATATGGTGTGGTGTGTATATATATATAATATAATATATATAGTGTTGTTATCGTCCAATGGAGAAATTTAAATATCTTATAAAAAAGAAGGTCGCAAAATGAGTTGTTTTAAAAGATTTTTAGCCCTTGTAAGTTTGTAAAGTTATGCAGTGCACAGCTCCTCAAATAGATTTTTTTTTTAAATCAGGAGTTTTATTATATATTAGTATAAGCATTAAATTTATTAAGAGGAGTCGATTGAGTACCAAAGATAGAGGGGTTGGATTTCAGGTTTTTGGTTCTGACTGCCACGCCTTAGTTATAGCTTATGCCTTCTCATAACTAGATATCAATTAAAAAGAAAAGGACTTTACAAGGAACCTATCTAATGTTTTGAACACTCCTGATAAACTAGATTATTAAAACTCATGATTTTATATTATTTGTGCTAGTATTCACTTAATTGCTGTGAATAGAGGGTTGGAGTCTTGAGGTGCCAAAATAGAGNCAAAAATGAATGATAGGCTTACTAAAACAATGACGTCATTATTTTGAACTAGCAAAAAACGCCCTCCAGGCGGTGTAAAAATAAATTTTTGAAAGATATTGACTGAGGGAGAGTAATTAAATAAATAAAATAAAAAATGTTTAATATTTTAAAAAAACAAAAATTAATTACTTAAAAAGCATCATATTCACCCACTGAGATATTTGTTTTGTTTTACAACAGTAAGGACCTCAAAAAAAATTTTTAATTTCTGATTTAGTTATTCTATACTCTTAACTTTCTAGAAAAAATTTTTAAAATCGTAAAAGTAAAATATATTTTGTTCGGATTTCATAAAATATAATGCCATTTCATTTTATGAAATCCGAACCTAGTAAAAAAATATTTCCTCCAGTATATTTCAGGAAAATAATATTTTCAACATAAATTCATCAAAAGGTGAAAAGATATTGAAACTTTCATGAAAATTTGATCCTAATTGATTTTTCATAAAAATTTTTAAAAAATACTGTGACGTAAGCTGTGACTAATTTTGGTTACAGACAGAAAGACACCAATCTCCATTATTAATAGATGAGATCTTCGATGTTTGTTTTGATCAACAGTCAGACTATTCAAAATTATTTCCAGATTGGGTCATTGCTATGTTGTGATGATAGAGAACACCTGAGGAAGACCGGAGGTACATGACCAACATTTTGTGATTTTATATATAACAATAAAGATAAGGACAAACAGTCTGAAAAATCAAAATTATACACATCAAGATTCATCTAAAAAATTCAAACAAAATTGTTTTATTTGTAGAAGCAATACTCACCATCACAGTGGGATTCCAATTATCATCAAATTGGCAGACAAAGGCACCAAGCAAGCTGTAACTCAATATGGTTCCTGCATTGCCCAAGCATAGTGCAGAATGAACCATAACCACACTGAACAGCAGCCAATCAGGACTCAAGAATGGTATCACCCAGATGCAAGATGGAATATTCCTGAGTGATATAAATACCAACTGCTTCATGTACAAATTCAGTTGTGCTTAGTTAGTTGTTGTAGAGCACCTCACATGGTATAATGGTTAACAAGAAGATTAGCAGACCATTGATAGTGAGTTTGATTCTCACTGGGTGCCCTATACTTCTGACCTTGTGCCATATCTAAGCTGAGCTTAGTAAATAACTAGTTAGTTGTTGTTGTTCAATCCAACAGTGTACTAACTCACTCATTCAACAAAGGAGATGGGTGGTAAAATGAAAGAGTAGTCACAGAGCAGTTCCTGTATCACTGCAAACATAGTACAGAAGGGTAGACTATTCCATCGGGTACCATCACCACACTGAAACCAGCAGCCAATCAGGATTCGAGGAATGGTATCACCCAGATGCAAGAATGAATATTTCCGAGTGATATAAATACCAATTGGTTTATGTACAAATTCAGTTGGCTTAGTTTGTGTAGGGCACCTCCAGGTGATAGCCTGTGAATAGGTTCAAGCAATGTTACACAGATGCAGTATGAATATTTCTGAGTCGATTTCCACTCCATACTTCTTTTTTTGTTCAATTCAACAGTGTACTAACTCACTCACTTCACCATATCTAAAAAAAAAATAAAACTTGTTTACTATGATGTGACAGCCCAACACTTTAGCCATTATACCACAGGAACTCCCTGTAGGGACTAGAACTCTCCTGTGCCTTCGGGACAGGAGTAGAAAAGGTAACGTCCCTTGTCAGGTTGGGGGAAGAACCCTCTTACGGTTTTGGTACAACGTGTGAGCCTTAGAAACGAGCTCTGTCTCAAGTCTCTTGTGACTGAAGAACTTCCCCTCAGTGAGGAGTAACAACTGAGACCCAACCTGACACACCCCTTCAAGAGGGAGATATATGAACTGTAAGTACTGCCCTAAGTACTTTGTTATTATGACTGTTTGATTTATATGTGAATAAATAAGGTAAAAGTACATGTGCTTTCCCTTTCGTCTTTACATTCTGTGACTATCTTTTTCTTCCTCATAGACTGTAGGCAGCTATTCCTACATCCCCATAACAGAAGAGTGTGTGTGTGTATGAGGGAGGTTAAAGAAAGTGGCAGTAGTAGAAGAGGTTGGTTTGGCTTTTATTTGCTTTGTTTATGGCATATCAACCTGAGGGGTCATTTAATGCCGGCAAAGTTTTGAAAGATTTGTAGCGATAGATTCGAAGAAAATTTTTAAACTCATTTTTTTTAATAAACTAATTTCTATTTAACCCATAGATGGGATCTACAGGGTATTACCACTCCAGGTCAGAGTGGACCTGGGAGCAATGGTGATGAAGGAGTGCCCAACATTCCCCAGCCTCCAGAACTGGACCTCACCATCAGAGAGAAATTTAACGTCATACCCAGGGAATAAGACCTCAGCCACTGCCTTCTACCACATTATGATGAAAAAAGGGTTGGGAGTTTGCCATAAAGGCAATAGGGTTGGGAAATCATATAGGTGCTAGGGCTTGACATGACCAGCTGATTGATAGAGGGGGCCTCTCTGACTGCCTGTCTAGCCTAAGTAAGGCCAAAGTGGAGTGTTGCATGTCATGGACTGTTCAGCCACTAGGGTTCCATCCTTAAGCGTCACAGGTCACCACTCACGGCCAACAGTGGCTCTCTTGAAGGATTTACCCCTTTGCAGAGGTGCAGTCGATGTATTCCAAGATCCAGTCGACAGGGCTGAGTGGGAAGAAGGGAACAATTTTTTTTTTTAATTATAAAATACAAAGACAATAAAACATTTTTTTTATTTAAAAAAAATCTTTTATTTGAAGATCTTAACAGAAAAACTAAAAATCTAAATATTAATGAAAAAAAAACACCAACAAAACAAATCAACAAAACAAGCAAAAACTGACACAAAACACATCATGTTAACTTTTTACCTACTTTAACCACTCACGCAGCTCTCCCATCACTGCAATCCTACTGTAACGCTGGCAGCAGCTCTCACACGTGTCACTTTTTCACACTGAAAAATCACTTCACAAACACCCCTGCCATCTTTTGTTTTGTCAGAGGTGAATAGATAGTGAACTTTAAATATTCCATCATAATCAGATAAAAATACCAAGAAAATTTGGTACGGCTGTGGGAGAAATTTGGTAGGCAAAGAGTTAAAAAATTGAAAAAAAAAAAATTAGTTAATACATAAAAGTTATACAAAAAAATGTTAACATTAAAAAAAAAAAAGAAAAAGAGTTTAAACAGAATATTTCATGGAATATTCAACAATTTTCAAAGATCAGTTTTCTGTGGCTTTTTTAAAAAATTCTATAAGAATTTATGGAAACCATTTTTTTTTCTCTATACCAATTGGGAAGCTAAAAAATTATTACACATCAATTATTTTTATGTAGACGTTTGTCTATTTTTTTTGTTTTTTTTTTTCGTAAAGTGTGTTCTTTTTATGTGTATTATAAGATGAAATGATCTAACAAAGAAATTAATTATTTTTTCATAACCAATCTTCAATGATGGAAGAGGCCTTATATATGTTTTTTTTTCTTTTTCAGTCAGTTGTTACATAAGAAAGTAAAATTAAGTAGCAATTATAATATTTTTCAGCTGGTGTGGGCTTTTCTTTTGATTAAAAAAAATCATTCTTTTTTTTCATCATTTTTTTTCATTTTTTTTTTGTTTTATTAGTGTTTCATACAATTTCACAGTGGCTACGGCCAGATTTTTTGGCTATTTTTGAGATTGTAAATAATTGGACATATGCATATCCAGACCCACTAGTAATATTACTGCACAATTTCTTAATAATTGAGCTCTCTTGGGGATTTGAAAGAATGTCGTGGGTATATGGAATATAAGTGTGTTTAATAATGTACATTATGTGTATGTATGAGTCTGCATTGTGACATATGAAGGATACAGAATTTACCAAATAGAAAAACATTCTTATTCAACTCATCTGCTCTATTGGAATATATATATATATATATATATATATATGAGTATAGATAAAAGGATATGAAAACCTACACAATATGCTGTTAAAGTGAAAACATTTTATACAATTTCATAGCTATGAATATTTTTATAAACGTTTTCACTTTAACAGCATATTGTGTTGTTTCATATCCTTTTATCTATACTCATACCGTCGATTCATTTCTTCTTTACTTTAAAATTATATATATATACATTTATTTCTCCCTACCCTGATAATTTGAGCACTCTGAGAGATTGTATGTAAATTCTCTCTCTCCACAGTGATGTACTGATAGCCAGTGGCTAGGACTGACTGATGAAAATCGTTGATTTCGATCCTAGCTGGAGATAGCCTGCTACTTTAGCTGACTGAGGAGATGCAATGCGTCGAAACAAAAGACGGTTTGTGGATGACTTCCATTATATATATAATATATATATATATATAAGTAAAGTAAAGTCGTCGGGGCGGCCTAAAGTCGGTATCAGCCAGTCAGCGAGGGAGTCTATCCCCTTTTCAATAGCGCTAGACAAGGAGATGTTTTAGCATCTGAGGTGGAGGCCACACTACCATCAGCTCCTTTACTTTACCGCACAGATCCCTGTGCTACTCATAACGCTGAGTTGGCGAGGACCAGTATCGAACTAAGAACCTTGCGTTTCTAGCCGAAGACTCTCTACCGACTGAGCTAACCCAGCCCTATATTATATATATATATATATATATAATATATATATATATATGATATATAGAGAGAGAGAGAGAGAGAGAGAAAGAGAGAGAGAGAGAGGGGGGAGGAGGAAGATGCATAATTTTTAATAATTATTTTTTTGTTTGTTACAATGTTTTATTTTTACATTTCTGAAGAAAAAGAGAGAAAAAAACCAACCAGATTGTGTATTTTTGTAGTTTAACATTTTTCAGACCAAATATCATAAGATTATTATAAACAAATCAGCCTGTAAGAACAGCCTGCTTAAGTGACATTGTTGGGGCTGTATATAATAGTGAGCTATGCATATCCTTAATTTTGGATTTTGGACAATCATAACAATTTTTTTAATTTTGTTTCTATCATTTTTTGTTGAAAGTTAGGTTGAAGTTGAAAAAACATTTAGCCTCCCACTGTGAAATTTCAGTATATTATACAAATATAACAGGAAATATTATGGATATCAACAGACTTTTACAAGAATTTCTTGTTACATTTTTAAATTTTTTTTTACCTTTTTTTCTTTCCACTTTTTCAACCTCTTCGTTCATTGGATCCTCTGAGTTGGAATTGAAGGTTTTGTGTTTTGACTCTGCAGCCCTGGTTGCTTATTTTTGTTCTCAAAAATCATTACATTTAATTTCAGCTGAGAAACTATCATATCTACTAAATTTATCCCAGAAAAAAAGATATTTTATAATAAATTGCTTTTATGATGTATTGCAAATATCTGATCAGGTAAGAAATAAAGAGTCTTAATTTCCTCTT
>CM042163.1:51886167-51921167 GCA_023376005.1 Doryteuthis pealeii
ATATTTGGTTTGAATTCAAAGCATGATTTTTTTATAATCTATGTCAAAAGAGTGTGCACTGTATAACTTTACAGACTAAACTAGGGCCATATAAAGTGTAAATTCAACTGAAATCGGAGTCTGTATAGTTTTACCAACTTCAGTGGCCCCTTAATTGCTTCTGACACTGACTCCAACACCACAGCCCTATAAGCAACCCCGGTATATTTGAGGGAAATTTGAGATTAATTTAACCTTAAGATCTTCCATTCTAATTAAAATCCCAGCAAAATAAAGAGGCATAGATTTAAATTTTAGAAAATAACGCAGTTGATTTTTTTTTTTTTTTGTTATTAATCTAAAATCTTTAAAATCCTTTTCTGATAATCAAACACTTAACAAAATGCGTTAGGATCAGACCTAACAAAAAATATATAGAGTTGCTCCCCTTGATCAATAGGGGACAGTTGCATTGTAGGAGGTAGGACCAGAAATGGGGCTTCTGCCATGACACATAGATTGGTAAATGAGATAGCTGGTTGCATATAAGTTGAGCTCTTAAGTCACTGTTTGGGTAGAAGCAATTCTCTAGCCTGTGTGTTAAATAAAAGCTTGTTAATTTCCATCAGTCGGGTCTTAGAGATTTTCATTCAGTGGAAAAAGACAGGAGGATTCTAAGATATAACTTCCAAGCTCGATTAACCAAATTTTAAACAGCTAACAAATGGTAATCATTGAACAAACAATTGGTATTTTGTATTATTTAGATTTTTCGGACTGTTATCTTGTTGGACACATGGCACAATGGATTTAAGGGTTGATCTTTTTTTTTTTGGTTTGTTTTGTTTTACGGCATATCAACCTCAGTGGGTCATTTAATGCCGATAAAGTTTTGAAATAAATCAATTCTTAATGGATAATAGAATTTTTTTATAAATACATTTTTCTATTTAACCCATAGATGGGACCCTAACAGGTACTACCACTCCGGGTCAGAGTGGACCAGGGAGCAATGGTGATGAAGGGGTGCTCCACATTGGATTTAAGGGTTGAGTTAATACAGTTCTAAGTGACAATCATCTAAAGATTGCAGGTTCAATCCCGACTACAGGCACAAATAACATAGGATGCTTAACATAGCTTAACACTTGTATCTGGTCATGGTTAACAGAATGAGAATAATCTACCCCAATGGATTAAATAAAAAGTTCAGTTCGAAGTTTTGTGAAGGCTTCTGATTATATGAGGACTCCTGATTATGACAAGAGACACCTGAAGAAGGTCAGAGGGCACATCGGCTGAAACGTGTATATAACAATAAAGATGAGGACAACAGCCCGAAAAATGTAAATAATACAAATTATCAAGTCTCATCTCAAAAATTCAGACAAATAATAAACAAGTGGTAATAATTACGACTATTATTGTACATTGAAATAAAATATTATATATATATAAAAGGACTTAAAGAGCCCTGATGAGCCATTAGGAGAAACCTAGGTAGGTAGTTTCTGACTCCTTAGGTCCTTATTACTTTGTACATATTTAACTTTAACTTCCTTTTTTTGGAATTTTTTATTTTGCCCATTCATCACGATACCAACAACTATTTTCAGGCAGTACGGTGCTTTGGTATTTTTTTTTCCAGACATCAGATTTTACATTTCTTTATTTACAAACTGCACCATCTGTTTTTTTTTCATGCCATCAGAGTTTAGAAAAAAATAAAAGAATTAAAAAAAAAAAAAAAAAAAAAAAAAAAAAAAAAAATATATATATATATATATATATATATATATATATATATATATATATATATAATATATATATATATATATATATATATATATATATATATATATATATATATATATAAGAATCACCAAAGCTAATATCCTCTTCATTAATATTCTTGAAACAAGAAATTTTCAAAAAGAAAAAAAACATCAACGTTTAGATAACAGGACCGATCTTTAAATATCACAGGATATACTAAAAAACATCATTCTTACTCAAAGTCTGATGTTTATTTGATTGAGAAAAATAATTCTAAGAATTGTACCATTATGGAAATTAACTTTCCAGTTTCAGATATCTTAAGATGTAGAATATGAAGTGGTTGGATTATTGTCTTGGGTATAAGCCTTAAATAACTTCTTGTCTGAAATAAATAACCATCAACTTTGAATTCTGGGAAAAATGAATCTCTTAATTACTATATTTAAAAAAAAACAAAAAACAAACCTAAATCATAAGTCATTTAATGTAATGTCTCCCCTATGGAAAAGGACATCTTGCTAATGTTGGATTTACTATTTGAAACTTTAATCTTTCTGGATTTAATTCTAAACAGAATTATATAATTCTTATTGATTCTGGATTTGATACCAATCATTTATTAACTAAATTGATAGAGAAAATAAAAAGCAACCAAAATTTAAAATAACTGCTATTCAAATGTATTATTTTCTTGGTATAAGCTATAAACAACTTCCTGTCTGAAATAAATAACCATTGACTTTGCATTCTGGGGAAAAAGGAATCTTCAAATTACAATAATAAACCAACCTAACTCTTGTAAGCCATTCAATGCAACATCTCAACAAGGAAAAGGACATCTTGCTAATGTTGGATTTACCTATTTGGATTTACTGATTTGAAACTTTACCCTTTCAAGATTTAATACAAACTTATAATCTTTATTGATTTTGGACTTGATACCAATCATTTGTGAGTTAACTGGAACTCAACTCTTTTCACAAGTTTATTATCTGTATTACTGTTTAATATGTCACATCTTCCAACAAGTTTGAAATTTTTAATTCTTTGGGTGAAGGATTTTATTTTATTATCGTAATTTTAAAATCATGATATCATAAAGGAACTTTATTGATAGTTGCCTTGGTATAAGTTACAAACAACTTCCTGCCTGAAATAAATAAACATTGACTTTGCATTCTGTGGAAAATGAATCTTCTAATTACTATAAGAAAAAACCTAACTTATGTAAGCCATTGAATGTGATGTCTCCTGCAAGGAAAAGGACATCTTGCTAATGTTGGATTTACTATTTGGATTTACCGATTTGAAATTTTACCCTTTCTGGATTTAATACAAACTAGGTTATATAATCTTTATGAATTCAGGTTTATTTTGTATTCATATATTTATCATGTCAGATCTTCCAACAGAAGAATAAAAAAGAAATCATTATGATTTGAAACTTAAAATGTTCTTGATAATTTAAGTGGTAGATGTGCGAGAGAAATGATTGCCCATAATGTAGAGTTAAAATTTGGCAAGTCTTTGGACACTGTTATAAAAAAAGGGATTCAATTAGTATTATCATTATACTACTTTTGTCCCATAATAGTTATTACATTTGCATATGCATTTCATACATTAAATGTGGCAACAATAGTAACTTATACTTATCTGTCCCATAATAATTGTGACATTTGCATATAAATTTCATATCCTAAATGTGACAACCATTTTGGGACAGCAATGGTAACTTATACTTATCTGTCCCATAATAATTGTGACATTTGCATATAAATTTCATATCCTAAATGTGGCAACCATTTTGGGACAGCAATAGTAACATACTTATCTGTCCCATAATAATTGTTAGATTTGCATATAAATTTCATACACTAAATATGACACCTATTATGGGACAGCAATGGTAACATATACTTATCTGTCCCATAATAATTTTTTACATTTGCATACAAATTTCATACACTAAATGTATCAAACATTATGAGACTTTATTGTAACTCCACATCAACTTAGTGTGTTTAATTTTCTATGTTAAAAAAAAAATTCCTTTTTCAGAATTAAAAATACTTTTCATAAACTAAAATGGTGAGAAAAAATATCAAGTCTTTTTTTAATACATGATTTTGGAACTGTGTTTTAAATCGTAAATTGGTGTTTTGAAAATTCATGGATAAAATTTACAGATAGAAATCTTTTTTTCTTTCTTTTTTTAAAGTGAATTACAAGAGAAAATATTCTTTTTTTTCCTTTTTCCTTTGAATTTTGAAAAAAAAAAAAAAAAAAAAAAAAAAAATTGGTTACAAAAATTGTATTATAAATATTTGTCGATTATTTACTTTAGGTTTGAAATGTTGGTAAATTGAAAAATATATGCGTTTTCTGAATGTCCCTCTTTTTGAAAAATCTGTGTGGAGTCGTGAAAAACCTGGGAGAAGAAGAAGTGTGTAAAGCAGTTTATTGTTGTTGTTGTTGTGGTGGTTGTGTTGTTGTCTACATTTTGTAAAACAAACTGCAGAAAGATAATTTCAAATTGATAAAATGTATTTTTCTTTTCAACATGTCATTATTACATACCAACAATTTTTTTTAAATGATTCTTTTTTTCTAGGTTTGATGAGCAGAGTAAGAAAAAAAAAATTTTTTTTTCTTTTTTTAGTAGTGGGGTGAATAAATAGAAAAAAAAAAAAAAAAAAAAAAAAAAAAAAGAAAAAAAGAAAGAAAAAAACAAAGCCTTCTTCCAAGTGTATAAGAAGAAGAAAAAAAGAAAAAAGGAAGTTAGTAGAGAAAAAATATTGGAAGAATTATTTAAAAAAAACAAAAAAAAAAACTGTTTTAAACAATGTATATTAATAAAAAGAAAAATTTAAAAAAAATTGGAAGAATTATTTAACAAAAAAAACTGTTTTAAACAATGTTTACTGATAAAAAGATAAATTAAAAAAAAAATTGGAAGAATTATTTAACAAAACAACCAAAAAAACTAACTGTTTTAAACAATGTATACTAATAAAAGGAAAAAGAAAAAAAAGAAAAAAGACCCCTCCCCCAAAAAAAAAATTGTTTTAAACAAAGTATATTGATAAAACGTGAAAAAAAAAAAAAAAAAAAAAAAAAAAAAAAAAAGAAAAAACTTTTTTTTTATAAGAAAAAGAAAAACTTTAGTTTAATTTGTAAAATATAATTTTTAAGACATTAATATGCAATTAGGGGTGAGGGTGGTGGGGCTGGGTGATAAAATGAAGGGTTGCGGGGGGTGGAGTGGTTTGGGCACAAAATTAAAAAAATAAAAAAATTCAGGGTGTTATGGGATCAATGGAAAAGTGAACAAATCATGAATCAAATGACGTAGTCTCGGTGAGTGGAGAATACTTCACTTTGTAGTCCCTCCCATCTGGATGACTGAGGCGTGGGAAATGTCGACAACGCTGGACGGAGACACTGGCACAGAAAAGCAACAAAATGGCCGAAATCGAAGCCAAGCAGAAGAGGAAAATTACACTTGGGGTGAGGGCCAAATGAGTGTGTAAGTTATAACTAATGTTCAGTACCCACTGGTCGTCCAGATAACTACTCTCATTTTGGTGGTTGATGGGGAAACCGATTCCACCAAAGATGAAGAAATTGTCTTTCAATGACCATTGGATGCTGTTGTACCGTGCTAACGGCTGCTTGTACTGGTTGAGCGGATCGCGGTAGTGTTTGCTGTCTTCGGTCGTCCTGTTATTGGACGCCATCATCTTCCAGGTGAAGTTTTGCGTGTTGAACAGCCAGAGATCAGAAAACGGCTCCTTGCTCAGCTTCATTTCCAGCGGGCCGCCATCCTTGTTGCCGATGCCGCCAAACAACCAAAGATTCTCCTTGGAATCGGTCCAGCCGGCGCTCTTCCCGCGACACTGCGGGACGTCTTCGGATGCCAAGCAATTCGAGAGTCTCTTGGAGGAAGACAAGCTTCTGTGATGAGGACAACCAGAGATACATGCCCAGGTGGAATTCTCCAGCGAAAAAACCCAGAGATCCGAAGTGTATCCGGCACTTTTCAGTTTCCGATGAGTGAAGGGATTGAGAATGTTGCCGCCAAACATATAGAGCTTATCGTCTTTTCCGACCCACGTGGTAGCGTCACTCCTTCCCCTCGGTAAGCCCGTTTCATTCCAGGGCGAGGCATGGATCCTAGTCCAGGTAAGATCCCGTAAAGATAAAATCCACATATCAGACAGCAAGGAACTCTGATCCCGTCCGCCAAATATAATCATGCTGTCCTCGAGACACCACACAGCTGCTGCCCATCTCGAGGGTGGTGACCTGAAATGGAGAGGGTGAAGTAGTTTAGTTTTTAAGTTTACAAATTTATTCACTTGAAGGGCCAAATGTTTTAACCTGAAGCTCCTCCAATTATTTTAAACTGAGAAGTTGGTTAAATCCTACTTAACGGACATAAATTCAACCATTGTATGTCACCCTGCTGAAAGAAAAAAAAATCAAGGAATTAACCGAATTTAATGAAATTTTCATTAATGAATAAAAGATATAATGCACCAGTTACTTTATTTTTTCAGGTCAATTAACTTTGAACCACGTATGTTTGTTAATCTGTGTTATGCCTCAAAAACATGTGGTTCAAAGTTAACTGACCTGAAAAAATGTAAGAGTTTTCATATAAAATAACTGGTGCATTATATTGTTCAAACCTTAATATATCAACACTTAAAGTTATGATTATAAATGTATCTTATTATAATGGAGATTGTGTGTTTTTCTGTCTGTAACCGAAACTATATTCCTACTCAAGTCACAATTCTCTTAGTTATTGACATCACATTCTCCATGATTTTATTTTTATCTAAACCTCAATTATTAATAAAATTGTCTTACATTATTAATACTGTTAACTATGTCTACATACTGACAACATGCAATTATATTTATATATACAACAAAATAGCGGTTTACAGTGTGAACGAGAAAGCTAATTTGCATATTGATATTAAAAAATCGAATTTAATAAATATGTGCTTAGTATTATTGATTTCTAACTGTTTGGTTTTATCTTAAAATCTCTTCAATGAATCTTAAATGAAATCCATTAACAAGAAAAAATAACTGTCATTTTATTCTTTACTTCCTCTTTTAACTAAATACTTAAATTTAAAAAAATAACAATGAAAGACGAGAGTGATGGAAGAGTAAGTTTCAGTTATTCCATTTTTTATTATACCCCTCTGTTTAAAATCTTTTATTATACTCCCTCTGTTTAAAATCTTTTTATCTGTATTCTTATTTAGTTTCATTAGCCTTTCTAATTTAATACAATATTTTATTACATTAAAACTTAAATACTTGCACCCGGAGGGTGCCTATATTTGCTAGTTGTTATAATAGATTAAATAATAATTGTTCTACATTAAGTTTATGCAGAAATTTTATCAAGGCTTTTCCTCCAGTAATAATTAATATTGTCCAATCAGGGTCTTTAGGTTGGACACACCCGACTGGCCTCACTGGCTTCACTGACCATTGTTCACAAGTCTAATAGGTATTGCTGTTCAAAGAAGTTTTTAAATGGTTTTGTTTTGTTTTGTGTAAGGAATCTCTGATTTTTATTGCTGTATAAAAAGTCATCAGGGCGGCCTAATGTCACTATCAGCCAATCAGCGAGGGAGTCTATCACCTTCCCACTTGCACTAGACCAAGGAGATTGTTTTTGCGTCTGATGTGGAGTGCCACACCTACCATCAACTCCTTACTTTACCACACAGATCCCTGTGCTAACTCATACGCTGAGTTGGCGAGGGCTGGTATCGAACTAAGAACCTTGAAGTTTCTAGCCGAACGCTGGTCAGCAATTTTCTGCTAAACCAAAATATAATTAAAATAAGTGTAATCTTTTTATATGTGTTCCTAATTAATTTCTTCAGTCTTTCTAATTTATTTCATAACAATAAAACTTTAGATACATATGCCGGGGAGGGGGTGCATATTCCTGCAAATAGTCTTAAGATTTTGACTTCAGGTGTTGAAGAAAGGATTCAGTTCAACATTCCTGGAAATTACCAACTATGACCAACACCTGAAGAAGGCCAGAAGATACTACAGCAGAAACAGTGACTATATAGTAACAACTAAGATTAGGACACTAGTATGAGTATATAAATAAATAATAAAATGAACTTAATATCAAAATAAGACAAATCAGAAGTAATTAGATGTTTACAAAGATGAGAAAATATAAATCTGCTATTATATTCTATTACAAAAAATTACATTAATAAATAAAAATAAAATTAAATATGCTAAATAAATAATGCATAAATAAATAAATATTATTATATTACAAAAAATTATATTCTATTATATATTCTATTATATTACAAAAAATTAGACAAAAAACAATTTATTTTTATTTTTGAAAATAAAACCAAAACTAAAAATTCTTTCTTATTTATTCTTAATATTTCAATGTTGGACTTACACACATACACAGACTTATACATACACACACACACACACACACAGAATTTCAAGGAAGACAGTCATAATGGACAGAATCTAGCAGCAAAGCTAACAGCTCTGGACCTTCAGAAATCTTCTGACAAAGAGATCTTTATCTCGAAATATTAAGAATAAATCAATGGTAAACAAATAATATCATAGTTACCTCATTTTTCTTTACACTTGCATTGTGATAGCCTTCAAAACCAACCATTAAAAATAAAAATAAAACCAAAAATTCTTACCTAAAATTTCTTTTAACTTTACTCAAATTAATCCAACGTTTCCTTTTTTGGTAAAAGGCCCAAGTGTCGTTTAGTGCATAGCCACTTTCTTCTGCTCCCCCATACAAGACAAACATAATCTCTGGAATCCCACAGGCCATGGAATCATAACGTGGCTTTGGTACGGTGAGGTATGGGGGTGGTGGGTTCTTTTTATCCTGCCAGCCCGAATGAAGCAGTACCCAAGAATTCTCCTCGGTGCAATGAAGCCAGAGATCATTGAGGAGCACTGGATCCTTGTCAGTCTGGAGATCCCAGAAGGTGTGTCCTCCAAACAACCACAGGGACCCCTTCACATCACCCCAGGCAGAACTTCCTGATCGGGGTCCAGGATGATAAACAACATAGCCTTGGTCAATGTAAGTAGGGATATTTCTCCATAACCACACTGAAAAAAGGAAGAAAGAGAATAATTTAAAACTGAGATAAAAATAAAATAAAATTGGAGATTTGTATTGAGATAAAAGAATTGAAGAGTATAATTGAGATCAAAATATTGATTAGTTTGGTTTGTTTTATTTTACGGCATATCAACCTCAGTGGGTCATTTAATGCTGATAAAGTTTTGAAATAAATTCATTCTCAACGGATACTCAATTTTTTTCATAAACACCCTTTTCAGTTATTTCCTATAACTCCAACATAAAAAGGGGAACCACTCTGATTGATTGATAAATTATTTATTTATTTTCCCATTAAACTAACTCTTTTTTTCCTAGTAGATCAATAAATAAATAAATAATTTATCAGTCAATTAGAGTGGTTCCCCTTTTTTATGTTGGCGTTATAGGAAATAACCCATCTTTTTATTTAACACGTACATGGGACCCCAACAGATACGACCACTCTGGACCAGGGACCAATGGTGATGAAGGGGTGCTCCACATTCCCCAAATCTGGAACCTCACCATCAGATGGAGTTTAACGTCATTCCCAGGACATGTAGACCCTCAACCACTGCCTTATAGCACCCATATGATAAAAAGGGTTGGGGCTTGCTATAAGGACAATAGGATTGGGGCAATCATATAGGTGCTAGGGCTTGACATGACCAACCGATTGATCTGACCGCCCGTCTAGCCCAAGAAAGGCCAAAGTAGAGTATTGCAAGTCATGGAATGCTCAACCACCTGGGTTCTATCCTTAAGCATCATGGGTCGCCACCCACAACGAACAGGTGGCGACCCATTGGGGGAGTCTTACCCCTCTGCAGAGGTGCAGTTGGCACATTCTAACGCCCCAGCCCAAAGGTCTATAATAAAAAATTTTTTTTTTAAATATTGAGATGATTGATTGATTTTAATGGCATATCAACTCACCCAGGGTGATTTCATGCCTCAAGGTTAGGGAATCACATTTATTTTTACATTTTTTGTGTAGTTTCTTAAGGTGTTTCTTTGGCACAGTCCAAATCTTTTGATGCTGATAAAATTTACCATGTGAAAAAAAAATTAGGGCAATTCCATGTCAAATCATCCAGAAAAAAGTAAAATTGTCACCCATCCCCTTCAATTTTTCTGAAATTTTGTACAAGTGTGAACTGTGTTAAAGTTAGATATTCCCCCATATTTGAGCTTCCAATTCCAAAAATTGACAGAGTTATGTCGATTTTTAACTATCCAAATTTGGTGGGGTTCGCGAAAAATGGTGACGTTTTGTAATATATTTTTGTCTGTAAAATGAGTTCTAGAGCTTCCCTACTTCTAAAAATTTGTATATAAATGCATTTTTACCCAGGAATCCAAAAAGGTATCCAATTTTAAGTTATTAATGATTTTTTTTTTTTCATTGCAAGATCAATATCCCAATGTGGCACTGCATCTATGACAAAATTTTTTTCTATTATTATTTCATATCTATTGAACATTATTTGTACCAAAAAGATAGACAAAAATAGATTACAAAACGTTGCTATTTTTCACGCCCCCACCCCAAATTTTGGGGATTGTCTAACTTTAACATAGTCCACACCTGTACAAATTTTCAGAAAAATCAAAGGGGGTGGGTGACATGGCCTGGATGATTTGACATGAAATTACCCATTATCTATAAATAATAAACATCTATATATTAATACTTGTGTTCCTTAAAAGTATGACAGTTATCATCTTGCAACACCCTCTGATTAAAAATGAGACCCTCCAAATCGTCCAAGATGAAATGCAAAAATGTAAATCCTGATAATCTGGCAATGCTTATTTGCCAAATTTTATTAATATAAAGAAAAAGAAGAAAAAGGACATGCTACACAAAAAATATAATAAGAAAAAGAGTAAGGAAAAGATAGATAAAGAGGATGAGTGTGCAGAAGCGACAACACTAATCTGTTTCAATCGAACATAATAAAAAAAAATGAAAAGAAGGAAATAAAGAAAAGAGAAAAAAACAAAACAAAAAAAAAAAGAGTGAGAGAGAGTTAAATAAAGATTATTATACTTTTTACATATTGAACTAAATGCAATAGCTCTTAAGTAAACACATCAAACGTTGTAATAATCAAATCCTCATACTGTGGTATATCCAAATTTCCTGCTAGTCTAATATAAGAAAGAAAGAAAGAAAGAGAAAGAGGGTGAGTGTGAAGAAGCGACAACACTAATCTGTTTCAATCAAACATAATAAAAAAAATGAAAAGGAAATAAAGGAGAGAGAGAGAGAGAGAGAGAGAGAGAGAGAGAGAGAGAGAGAGAGAGAGAGAGAGAGAGTTAAATCAAGATTATAATATTTTTTACATACTGAATTATTTTGCCATAGCTCTTAAGTAAACATATCAAACGTTTTGTAATAATTAAATTATCATGCTGTGGTATATCCACAGGTCCTGCTAGTCTATTGATATTAACTTAATTTTAGAGTTTAGTCAATTAAGTAAGATTATATGATATCCGGGTTAGCTCAGTTGGTAGAGCGTTTGGCTAGAAACCACAAGGTTCCTAGTTCGATGCCGGCCCTCGCCAACTCAGCGTTATGAGTAGCACAGGGATCTGTGCGGTAAAGTAAGGAGCTGATGGTAGGTGTAGTGCTCCACTTCAGACACAAAAACAATCTCCTTGGTCTAGTGCTAGTGAAAAGGGGATAGACTCCCTCGCTGATACCGACATTAGGCCGCCCCCCGACGACTTTACTTACTTTTAATTATACAATATCCACAGGGCCGGTTTAGCTCAGTTGGTATAGCATTTGGCTAGGAATCACGAGGTTCCTGGTTCGATACCGGCCCTCGCCAACTCAGTGTATGAGTAGCACAGGGATATGTGCGGTAAAGTGAGGAGCTGATGGTAGGTGTGGTGCTGCACCTCAGACGCTAAAAACAATCTCTTTGATCTAGCGCTAGTGAAAAGGGGATAGACTCCCTCAGTGTTTGGCTGATACATTAGGCATTAGGCCGCCCTGACGACTTTACTTTTTTAAAAACTTTATATGATATCTGAATGATGCACAAAGAAATGTGAAGACAAAGGAGTTATATTAAACTTGTTCAGTTATTTTGTTTTAAGGCAGTACAAAACTACAGCACGAAAAATCCTGCAAGACAGAAATTTACATTGTAAAACGAGGAATATATGCAGAAAATAGAAGAAAAAATAGGATTTTGGCTTCAGAATGGTTTATGGCAATAAAGCAAATGGAGAGAAGAAAAAAAAATAGTTCTTAAAATATCCATTTTAAAGGGAATTAAAAAAAAAAAAAAGAATTTGACAGCCACAATGAGATTACTTTTTCTTTTTTTCTTTCTTCTAGTACTACTATGGCTACTACCACCACATTTCCATCCTAATGTTAGATGAAGCCACTCATCTATTTTTGCAGAGTCGCAACTTGTGCACAGTGAAAGTAATCGTTCTAGTCTGCAATGGGAAAAAAAAACATGGTCTATAAATTAACACTTTTGGGGCCTTTTCATGTCGATCATGGAGATTATCAGGCATCACTTGAACTCATAAGCTTATTGGGACCATATGACCTTTAGGCACCCCTTTTGTGATCTCGTTTCATAAGGTCCTTTTTTTCCATTTACACCATCAACATTAGGTTGTTTGTTAACAGATGATTTTTAGAGTTTTTAAAAAAAATAATTATAAAACTAACCTCTAACCCAAACCCCTAACAACCGGATGTTGACAGTGTAAATGAAAAAATGTCCTTATGAAACAAGATTGCAAAAGGGGTGCCTAAAGGTCATATGGTCCGCTTATTGGCTTCGGTTAAACCTAGAATTGAAACACGGTGTCTGTGGATGACTTATTATATGCTCCCAAAATCTGGTAGAGCTCTCTAGGAGTGATTTAAATTAACTTTCATCGCCAGCATAAAGCAATGATCGTCTGTTGTTTACAGACTGGATCTCTCTGGTGATCGTAAAATATATAAACAAATGTATGTATCAAATAGTTTAAACACCGCTCCTTAAAACGGCAGCTGTTAAATGGCTGAGAGGTTAATGGATCGGGCTGATGAAAAGTCCGATTTCGCTCCTGGTCAGAGGTAGTTGTTGAAGAGATGCGAAATGTCGAAACACGGTGTCTGTGGATATATATATATATATATATATATAAGATGAACAAAAAGTGATAAGACAAACAAGAATATTTCTTTTATGTTGTTTATTTTTCTCATCTAGTTTCGACCTCTGGTCATCGTCAGGAGAAAATTTTTGTTGAAGAAATTGTTTTTAAAGAGTTTAAAAAATTAATAGAATTTTTAAGTGTTTGACAGACCACTATAATCCAGGCAGAGTTTAAAGGAGAGAAAAATTATATGTAGTACCACATTGTGATTTTTTCACTTATTGATCTTGCATTGAAAAAATCAGAAATCATTAATAACGTAAAAAGGATTTTATGCCTATTTTGATAACATTTTTGGATTCCTCGGGTCAGTAAAGCTTCTATAAACCAATTTTTAGGAGTAGGGGAGCTCTAGAACACATTTTATAGGCAAAAATAGATTACAAAATGTTGCCATTATTCTCGCCCCACCCCTCAAATTTTTCGAATTTAAAATTGACATAACTCTGTGAATATTTTGAATTGGAAGCTCAAATTTGGGGGATTGTCTAACTTTAACCTAGTCTACACCAGTACAAAATTTCAGAAAAATTGAAGTGGGTGGGTGACAATTTTATTTTTTTCTTGATGATTTGACATATAAAAAATAAAATTGTCACCCACCCACTTCAAGGAAAAGATTGAACAAAAATATGATAAAAAAATTTTTTAATTGAAATTAGGAAATAAATATGAAATCTATTTGTTTACAAAAGAAATAAAAAATAAAAAGGGAAATACAACAGATATGACACTTTGGAAATCTATTTTATATTTTAGCATAGAATATTTTCAAATAATGGTGGGAATACAATATGGTATCTGAAAATTGATCCTCCTAAATATCTAATCCTCATTACACAAGAGAATGAATGGCTTTCTTAAAAGAATAACAATAAAAATACTAAATTAAAAAACAAAATCAAACCAGAAACGCTTACAGTCAAGTCACACTGAAAGCACTGGTTCCTGCTAGATCACTGAAGTTAAGCAGCAATGAGCATGTTCAATACTTAGTTGGATGACCAGTTAAGCAACAGCAAGTACAATAAGAAACCTGAATCAAAATGACTTGATTCAGCAATAAATTATCTGAAAAGGGTTGATATGCCATCAAAAATTTAAAAAAATAAAAACAAACCAAAAACCGAGATATCAAGAAGAAAAAAATTGAAACTGATACCGAAACCAAAATTGCCAAACCACTCAACTCTATTGATGATGCATCTTAGAGATGTATTTTGAAAAAAAAAAAAAAAAAAAAGGAAAGATGTAGAGAACAAGTTTGTCCTTTTGTTACATCTTAATGTGTATCCAATAGAAATGCATTCTTGTTCATCTCTCAAGTGGCAACTGTTTTCTAAGTGAACATGAAAGAGAAATCCAATTCTTTTTAGAATGAAGCTGAGAAAATCTCAATGAAGAAGAATAAAGAAATTTTCTTTAGAGAACGAAAGAAAGAAAGAAAGAAAAAGAATATTCTAATAATGTTTGTTTATTCTCTTTGGGTTGCATTTTACAATACACAAAAAAATAAAAAATAAATATATAGTAGTTTATAAATTGCAACCTAAAACACTTCTTATTTAGAGTTTACAAAAATATTTAATTTTTTAACTAGTCTTATATTCTAATTGAGTTACATGGTGTAATGGTTAGTCATAGGAAATGGACTCGTCGACCCGAGTTCAAATCCTGGTCAAGGCTGTTTTCATTTCACATAACTTAATAAGTAAAAGAAAATAGACTACTGCTTAACTCCAAAGTGATTAGATGTATATTGACCAGAAATTCTATTCATGGGTTTAAAATTCATTTTGGCATTTTTTAAATGAGTGTCCAGGAGCTGGAGAAAAGAAATTACTGATTTAATTTGACATGGCTGTGATTAATGGTGCTATATATATATATATATATATATATATATATATATATATATATATATATAGAGAGAGAGAGAGAGAGAGAGAGAGATTTCCAAAGTGTCATATCTGTTGTATTTCCCTTTTTATTCTTTATTTCTTTTGTAAACAAATAGATTTCATATTTATTTCCTAATTTCAATTAAATTTTTTTTTTATCATATTTTTGTTCAATCTTTTCCTCTATAGTACAAATTTTGATAAAATTTAATTTTATTAAAATCTGAAAATCTTTTTCAACCATGTTTTCTTAGATATGGTAGCTCAGTTGTAATAGCCATAAACTGAATGGTTATGGTTTCGTAAAAAATCTTGGTGCAGTTTCCGGTGTGCAGATGAAAGTGAAAAAAAAAGAAGAAAAAGTGAAAAAAAAAAAAGAAGAAAAAAAGTTAAGTTAAAAAAAAATAAAGTTAATTAACTTAATTTCTTTTAAATTAAAAAAATATATATTAAAAAAAAAAATTAAAAAAAATAAAGTTAAAAAAAAGATTTTTCTTGTTGCTTATACTAATAAGATGTTAATTAACTTAATTTTTTTTAACTTAAAAAAAAAATAACTTGAATTTTTTTTGTTGCCTATATAATATGTGTGTCATATTGAACATAAGTTATCATGGTAGGAAATAAAATTGGCAACATGAGTTCAAATCCTGGATTAGGCTGTTAGTATTTCCCTTTGCACTAATGCCTTTAGAAAAGACATGAATCCATCTCTCTTCACTTCCAGCTATAGGTAAATAATAGGACAGACTAGGTTCTTTAGCCTTGGTTAGGCAACTAGTCTAGGAGAAGGAAAACTCTGAATTCAAATCAGCTTTACTCCACTTAAAAACTGACCTTGTATCACATCCTGATCATGGTGGAGGGGTTGGGTAAATACATACTAATAAAATTAATGTAAGTTTTATAAATTATAAATACCAATTTGGAAATATTTAGAATTTTATATATATATATATATATATATATATATATATATTTTAATAACTATATCAATAATCCTGTATTATGAATATGATTTTTTGTTTATCTAAAATTCTATAGCTCCAGAAGAAAGTTTGTTTGAAATGAAAAAATATCTTTGCAATTGAAACCGTTTTATTTTCTATCTTTAATTATGACCAGTGACCTAAATAAAGGAATAAATTTGAATAACTATATATATATATATATATAGAGAGAGAGAAAGAGAGAGATGAGAGAGAGAGAGAGAGAGAGAGAGAGAAGAGAGACTAAAGAGAGAGAGAGAGAGAGAGAGAGAGAGAGAGACTAAGGCAGTGTATGAGAGAGAGAGAGAGAGAGAGAGAGACTAAAGGCAGTGTATGAGAGAGAGAGAGAGAGAGAGAGAAAGGCAGTGTATGAGAGAGAGAGAGAGAGAGAGAGAGAGAGAAGAGAGAGAGAGAGAGAGAGAGAGAGAGAGAGAGAACTAAAGGCAGTGTGTATGAGAGAGAGAGAGAGAGAGAGAGACTAAAGGTAATATCAAAAAGATTTTGAAGCCTCAAGATATCATTTCCATAGTTTAATAGAATGTGTAACTCATATTGTAGATCATGTATACCATGGAGGAGGACATCATTATTGATAGAAAGAAATTTAGACAAAATAGGAAATGCTGAAAAGGTGTGTGCGTATGTGGGTGGGGTTTGGGGGGGGTGTTCAGACAGACAACTGTAGATTCATGTAAGGAAAATGAAGAATCTAAAACCATTCATCACTAGATTAACTTTTTTCTTTTTCTTTTTTTTATGTTGATATATATATATATATATATATATATATATATATATATATATATATATATATATCTTGTTGATAAAGATCTGCAAAGATTAAACCACATTGGTGAAGTGATAGGTTGATGGTGGAAAGAAAAAAAGAAAAAGTTAACATATATCCTGGGGGTTAAAAGTCCGAGAGACACATTAATTCAGTATCAGTGAAATGCTAAACAATTTGTCCAGGAGGTGCTGATTATGTCCGACAATAGATCTAGGATTGTTGGATTATTGGCACAAAAGGGGAAGAACACAAGAATTCTTATCTTCCTTGGAAGCAACCAATTTACTTTTGCTAAAAGATTATAATCAAGAAAGAAGAAGAAAGAGGGAAAGAAAAAAAATGCTGAGTATGGATTTTGTCTTTGAATATTTGAAAATTCATTGAATAAACTTGGTAATTTGGGTGGTTGATAGGATAGGTTGGTTGGTTGGATTTTATGGCATGTCAACCCTTGTTGGGTTATTTTATGCTGAAGACATTTTGTTTTATTCATTCTCTTATTCATTCTTCTCAAGCTGCTTAGGAAACGCATCAACTAATCTTCCCAGGAACTCTTGGAAAATGGTAATTCAACCATTCACGAATGCCAATAGCAAAATATGGAGGAGCACCATCTTGCATAAAAAATAGATAAAAATTCTCCCAAGTATTGATAACTGTCCAGATTTCATCTTGCAGGTTTGAAATAGGAAGTTACTTTTCAATCACCCTTTATATATTTCTAGAAGTGGCTACCCGGTGTCGCCTGGGTAGAGGTATGGGGGAGAGATAGTCTTGCAGATCCATTATTGTTGAATTGAAAGTTGGATCTCCGCAGGATGTCCCACTAAAATCCCTATGTACCCCCAAAAAAAAAACCTTATGTTGATGAAAAGAAAAACTAATGTTTCCTATTTAAAATATTAAATAAAAAATAAAAATAAAACATTCCATGCTGCTATCATTTTAATTTTATTTTTTTTAATTATCTTCATGAATATAAATCAAATCTTCATAATTTTTGCTCAAAAACCAAGCCCTGGTGATATTTAATGTGTATATATATTTACTTTGTCGTTAATTGTTTTATTTTCGAAGTTTCCCTGGACATACATATACATACAACTGCACTTTAAATATATGTATAGATTATAAAAAGAAGAAAGTGGGAAGTTGCGTATTTTATTGCTGGGTAGTGCCCATTTTTCACCCCACTGTATTGAAAATGAGCACTACCCAGCTATAAAATACAGAGCAAAGGTAGGAAGAAAATACCCTGAAGATTTGTGCTAATGCGAGAAACTTAAGTTGGTAGTTTTTAAACCATTTGATTTTAAATGTCTATATATGTGTGGTTAAGAATAGAGGAAAAAGTGTGGGCAAAACAACTCAAACAAGCAGATGTTGAGGAAATGTTTTGTTGCACATTAAGTGCGACTTCTTCAGTTTTTTATTTGAAACATTTGTGCAGCATACATTTGTAAATGTTTCAAATAAAAGACTAAAGAAGTCGAACTTAATGTGCAATGAAACGTTTCCTCAACATCTGCTAGTTTGAATTGTTTTGTCCACACTTTTTTCCTCTATTCTTAAACACATTCTATCAGATTTATTGCAATCCTCCTATCCCCATATGTATATATATGAAAAGTGAATGGAAGTGAATCCAACAGTATGAAATAAATATTTTTTTAGAAAAAACAAACAAATGATGTTATAATTCGCTGACAGAAATCTGTTTCGACCTTTTATTAAAGCGGTCTTCATCTTCTAAGAATATTTATTTCATACTGTCGGATTCACTTCCATTCACTTTTCATACTGTCTTTTGAAAAAACAAAATACTTGGATTTCTACATCTTTCCAGGGTCTAATGTGGTCTGCAGTGGCTGGAATTATAAACTTTTTGATACTTTTTTATATATATTTACATCAAACTCTTTTGAGTTTTCTTTGTGGATTATAATGCTTCGATTTAAAAAAAAAAAAAAAATTATTTTATTTTTTTATTTTTTTAAAAACAGAATATGCATTTTCAAATTAAAAAAAAAAAAAAAAAAAAAAAAAAAATTCCGGCTCTGAACTTGAACGTTCGTTTGTATCACTTTTGTTTGTAACGGTTTACTCACACCGTCTTTCTATCACAAACATTTTGCTCTTGATGAAGACCGCTTTAATAAAAGGTCGAAACAGATTTCTGTCAGCGAATTATAACATCATTTGTTTGTTTTTTCTAAAAATATTTATTTCATATATATATATATATATATTTGTGAGAATATGTGCTTAATTGAAGTCAAACCTAATTTTTGAAAGTTAATTCATTAATGATTAATTAGGCGGGATTTAACTACTTAAATGTAAGGCTAAACAAATCGAGAAAAATCATCTGAATGTACAGAGATGATTTTTCTCGATTTGTTTAGCCTTACATTTAAGTAGTTAAATCCCGCCTAATTAATCATTAATGAATTAACTTTCAAAAATTAGGTTTGACTTCAATTAAGCACATATTCTCACAAATATTGTCGGCTGAAAATAGCCATATTTGTTTACATACATATATATATATATATATATATATCTCAGTTTAAGAAAAATCAGTCCACTGAAAAGCCCAATGTTCGCCTTACTGTAACTGGCAATTTTGATTATTAAAACAAAACCTGGAGAAAAAAAAAACAAAAGATCAAGTCAAGACAACGCTTCAGAAATTTGAGATTCAACAATCCAATTAAGAAACATTTGCATATGACCAGCCAAACACAGAGAAAAATGCTCTCGTCATTGAATCAAGTAATATGAGACCAAATAAAAACTGGCTGCAGCTGCCAAAACGAGAAGCAACAAGAATGAATCAACAATCTAAATATCACAAGGCAATTTTCCTCCTCTACGCAGAAACAGCAGCGACGTGTGGAAGAACATGCATGTCAAAGATTGGTCTTTGAAGCCATAGAAGAAAACATTCCAGACTTTCTCTTGTCAAAGAGAATTCCCAATGATAATACAGAAAAACAAATTCAACTATTTTTTTGTTTTTGTTTTAGTCTTTCATCATTTTTTTGTTTACATTTATACCTGTGTGCAATTGAAGAAGAGGTGGAGTTATGCTGAAAATATTGCTTTTTTAGATTATTCATCAATCATCTAAATAAAAATAAAAATAAAAAGATCTTCAAATAGTGATTCTAAATGATAATTATTAGATGCTTTCAAACTGTATTTATTTAGTATTGCCAGCACTTAGCTGAAATTAGCAGACATTGACAAATTTGTAACCTTGATTAGTTTAATTCACAATTTCTGAGTATTTCTGAACCAATCTTAAAAATATTTATAGGGTTGGAAAGAAAATAAAATAATCTTTCTAAATATGTAATTTACATGGGATTTTATCTATTGACAATTTTGTAACCTTGATTAGTTTAATTCGCAATTTCTGAGTATTTCTGTTTCTGAACCAATCTTAAAAATATGTATAGGGTTGGAAAGAAAATAAAATAATCTTTCTAAATATGTAATTTACATGGGTTTTTAATCTATTGAATTATTTTTTACGGTGATTTAAAATGGTCTTTTGCTTCAAACAAACGAAAACACAAAATATGAATTTTTTTCCGAGGCTAAATTTTAGTCAGTTTGCATTGCAAAATTAAAGAGGGTAATCTTTATCAATATTCTTGAAATTGTACACTAAATATCACAAGGCAATTTTCCTCCTCTACGCAGAAACAGCAGCGACGTGTGGAAGAACATGCATGTCAAAGATTGGTCTTTGAAGCCATAGAAGAAAACATTCCAGACTTTCTCTTGTCAAAGAGAATTCCCAATGATAATACAGAAAAACAAATTCAACTATTTTTTTTCTTCTTCTTTCATCATTTTTTTGTTTACATTTATACCTGTGTACAATTGAGGAAGAGGTGCAGTATGCTGAAAATATTGCTTTTTAGATGATCCTTATTTTTTAAAAGACGGTTATATTTTTTTTATGTACAAATAAGAAACACTAAATAAAAAGACTGACATGTGATGGAAATAAACAAGGAAGTTATCTAACACAGTGTAGAGAAATACTTCTACCCAAAACAGTTACTACCCTGTCGGCTGGGGCTGTAGAATATATCAATTGCAAATCTGCAAAAGGGTTAAAATCCTCCCAACAGGTCCACATATTGGCCTTGGGTGGTGATCCGTGATGTGGAATTCTGGTGTTTGAGCAGTCCATGATATGCAACACTCCACTTTGGCCCTTACTTAGGCTAGATGGCTGGTCAAATCAAGCTCTAGCACCTATATGATTGTCCCAATCCAATTACCCTCATGGCAAACCCTCAAACCTTCTTATCATATATGTACAAGAGGGCAGTGAATGAGGGTCTTAGTGTCCTGGGTATGACGTTAAACTGCATCTAATGGTGGTTTTAATTTTGGAGCTCTTGGGAGTGTGGAGTACCCCTTCATTGTCATTGCTCTCAGGTCCACTGACCTGTTAGGGTCCCATCTATGGGTTAAATAGAAAAAAAACTGAGTTAAAAAAAATGTGTTACCCCCCCTCCCCCAAAAAAACCCTGAATTAAAAAATTTTGTTGAATACCCATCAAGCATGAATAGAACAAAACGTCTTTGTCTGTGCTGTAAAGTGGAGAGCTGATAGTGTGTGTGGCACTCCACCTCAGACACAAAAACAATCTCCCTAGTCTAGCACTATTTAAAAGAGGATAGACTCCTTTGCTGTCTGACAATAGGCCACCCCGCAAACTTTGCTACTACCTTACTATCACTCCAGGTCAGAGTGGACCTGGCAGTAATGGCAATGAAGAGGTACTCAACACTCCTCAGAACTGGAGCCTTACCATCAGATGTAGCTTTAGTGTCATACCCAGGACCCCCTCCCCACGATTTAGTGAGGGAGGGGTGGCTTACCAGTCAGATTTCAATTTGGTTCTCTAATCTTATTAAGGACTTCTTTTTTGAGAAACTTTTTCTCTTTAAATCGCCACAAGTATTGGCTTCACTCCAGGTTAAAAAAAAAACAATAAAGGAGGAGATATCAATAATATGTTGTACTTAAATCTATAAAGACATTGTGATTGATAGACCTTTAAAACATTACACACTAAGAAACATTAGAATGACCCACTTTTTACTCAAAACATTTCTTCTATTGCTCTATGTGAAATTGTTTCAACAGCCCACATGCGGGCGTAATGTTTTTTTGGCACCTATATTATATCTTTTACAGTGGACATACATAAAAGAAAAGAAAAAAAGAAAAAAAAAGAAAGAAAGAATAGAAAAATAAAGATAAATAAAAAAATAAATAAATAAATAAAGAAATAAATAAAGAAAGAAAATAAATAAAAAAGAAAATAAATAAAAAAAGAAAATAAAGAAAAAAAGAAAATAAATAAAAAAGAAAAAAAAGAAAATAAAAAAGAAAAAAAAGAAAAAAGAAATAAAGAAAGAAAATAAAGAAAAAAAGAAAATAAAGAAAGAAAGAAAAAAAAAAAAGAAAAAAGAAAAAAAAGAAAAAAAGAAAGAAAAAAAGAAAGAAAGAAATAAAGAAAGAAAGAAAATAAAGAAAAAGAAGAAATAAAGAAAGAAAGAAAATAAGAAAGAAGAAAGGAAAGAAAGAAAAGAAAAAATAAAGAAGAAGAAAGAAAGAAAAAAGAAAAAAGAAAGAAAGAAAAGAAAAAGAAACCTAACATCTGTTTCTACTTTTTCTTCTGAACAGGTATACAACACAGAAAAATATCAAATTATGAACACAAAGACTGTTACTCTAAGTTTCCTGTGGTGTACACAATCGTCAGGCTTTTTTGTCTGAAGATAGTGCGCACCACACTCACAATCAGAATTTTTTCTCTCATGACTGCACACCACACTTAAAATTTTTCTGCCTGATGATTGTGAACACCACATACACTACATGAGGATCATTCAATAAATATGAGGAATTTAAAAAAAAAAAAGCAAAATCATTTTCTTTCTCCATAGATGTAAACTCTGCACTGTTTAATCTCACAAAAATATTCATTTTAAGGCTATTAAAAATGGTGGCAAATCAAAGTGCTCCAGGCTTGAACAGAGGTCTGTCATCAAAGTATTGGTGGCTGAGATGTGCAAACCATGTTACATTCTTACAGAAGAATATGTGATATCTACGGAGAAGCCTGTCTTAGTTAAAAAAAAAAAAATTTTTTAAAGTTTATGAATGGGCTAGACATGGGTTTGCCACCATGAGCCTGAATTGAAAAGAAAGTCCATGGAATGGAAACTCATTCTCTAGTAAAGAAAAAGTTCTGCGTGCAGCAGTCACTAAAGAAGGTGATGCTGCCAGTTTTCTGAGAATTAAAAAGACCCATCACAGTTGATTTCCTTGAAAAATGTGCAACTGTCAACTGTTTCCTATTGCTGTTGGCAATACGAAGTACTGTTTATAATTCCAAGTAAGAGTGGACCTGGGAGTAATGGCAATGAAGAGGTATTTCACACTATCCAGAACTGGAGTCTCATTTGGAGATACAGTCTAGTGTTCTACCCAGGACATCCCTATTTTTTTTTTTGTGGGAAGGGTCTTACCCCTCTACAGGGGATACAGTCAGCCTATTCTAAGCATCTGATTGGTCTTGTTTGAAGTGAATTGTTCTAGTTTCTATTCACATTGCCATTTCTAATAGACTGTTTTTTTTTCCAATTCAATATCTAAGCATTAAGATTATAGGGCATACAAAGAAAAAGAAGAGTGATAAAACTAATAAAAAGAGTAAAAGATTACAAGGAGAGATTGGAGATATCAATATTAACTACTTTACTAGTAAAAAAGTCGTCGGGGCGGCCTAAAGTCGGTATCAGCCAGTCAGCGAGGTAGTCTATCCCCTTTTCAATAGCGCTAGACCAAGGAGATTGTTTTGGCGTCTGAGGTGGAGCGCCACACCTACAATCAGCTCCTTACTTTACTGCATAGATCCCTGTGCTACTCATACGCTGAGTTGGCGAGGACCGGTACCGAACTAGGAACCTTGTGGTTTCTAGCCGAACGCTCTACCGACTGAGCTAACCCGGCCCTTTTAGTAGAAGGGTAATTCTATGTCAAATCATCCAGCCCATATCACCCACACCCTTCAAATTTTCTGAAATTTTGTCCAAGTGTAGATTATGACAAAGCCAATTCCCCCCCCAAAAAAATCGAGCTTCCAATTCCAAAAATTGGCGGAGCTATGTCGATTTTTAGCTCTCCAAATTTGAGGGGGGGGGGGTCGCGATTAATGGCGACTTTTTGTAACCTATTTTTATCTGTAAAATGGAATTTTTGGAATTGGAAGCTCAAATTTTTGGATTGTCTAATGTTAAGATTGTCCACACCTGGAAAAAATTTCAGAAAAATAGAAGGGGGCGGGTGACAATTTTACTTTTTTTCTGGATGATTTCATGTTGAATTAACCAGAAAGAAGAATGCAGTAAAATCATATTCATGCATCCCAGTGTTTTTCTTTTTTCTTCTTCACCATTTCAAGCTAACTGTAAATACATTTCAATAGTTTTTTTTTTTTTTTTTTTTAGAAATGAATTACATTAAGATTATCAGGCATACAAAGAAAAAGAAGAGTGATAAAACTAATAAAAAGAGTAAAAGATTACAGTGACAGGGAGAGATTGGAGATATCAATATTAACTACTTTACTAGAAAGAAGAATGAGAGCTGATCTAATTGAAACTTTCAAAAATAATTATTGGAATTTTTAATTATAGTAGACATTTTTTGAATAGTTTTCTTTGAAGTGGAAATTTACTGTCAAAGAAAATTTCAAAAACTAAATCTATTAACCAATTGATTTTTTTCTTCTTTTTTTTTTTGCTAATAAAGTAAAGTAAGTAAAGTCGACGGGGTGGCCTAAAGTCAGTATCAGCCAATCAGCGAGGGAGTCTATCCCCTTTTCACTAGTGCTAGACCAAGGAGATTGTTTTAGCATCTGAGGTGGAGCGCCACACCTACCATCAGCTCCTTTACCGCACAGATGCCTGTGCTACTCATACTCTGAGTTGGCGAGGACCGGTATCGAACTAGAAACCTTGTGGTTTCTAGCCGAACGCTCTACTGACTGAGCTAACCAGGCCCCTTATTGCTAATACAGCAACGAATTTTCAGAGATGCTGATAGTTACACGTCATGTGTCCCTGACACACAAAAATATAAAAAGACACAGTAAAATCATATCCATGCATCCCAGTGTTTTTCTTTTTTTCTTCCTGACACCATTTCAAGTTAACTGTGAATACACTTCAATAGTTTTTTTTTAGAAATGAATTACACAGGATAGGTTACAAGGTAGGAGTTAGAGGTGGCTTTAGCTGGGACCCATAAATTTTCCTGGGGGACTCATTCAAAGCAAATATGCACTAAATAAAATAAAAAGCTATCAGCCTCACTGTATTTTTGGAAAAAAAAGAAGCCTAATCAGATGAAAAACAGCAAGAGTGTAAAAAGTTTAAGATTGAATTGGATGATTTCAGAAAAAAATGGTAAGAAAAAAAATATAAGATTGTATTTTTGGAAACTATCAGACAAATTACTAAACAGAATTTGATCTGTATATAGATATTGTATTAATATCTTATTATAATGGAGATTTAACTATCTGTCTATAACTGAAACTACATCACCACTGACATCACAATTTCCTTAGTTATTTAAGTTATATTCTCAATGATTATAAAATAGTCATTATCCCAATCTTAATTAGCATCTTATTCATTAAAAACGATCTCTTTTAAATTCTAACTGAATTTTGCTGCAAAACTACCAATCTTATTAATGCATTTAAAATCCAGAAATATTTATTATATATCTCTAAGAAATAAAGATTTCCATAGTATATGGTGGGAATAATTTGCATAATGATTTTAACAAAACTGGGTTTAATAAATAACTATTTGCTGTTACTAATTTCTAATACTATCAAATTATTCTCAAGCATATTTAAATCAATCCTATATATAATTTTATATAGAAATCAATTAAAATAACATTAAAATAATATAATATCTTTAAATTCGCTCTTATTTAGTTTTGTTAGTCTTTCTAATTTGATATAATATTTTATTACATTAAAACTTAAATACTTGCACCAAGTGGGTGCATACTTTTGCTGGTTGTATTAATATTACTAGCAAATATATGCACCCTCCGGGTGCAAGTATTTAAGTTTTAACATAATAATATATCATATTAAATTAGAAAGGCAAATGAAACTGAATAAGAATGCAGATAAAAAGATTAGTAACAGAGGGGTATGATTGAAAAATAGAACAACTTTGAAACTAACTCTTCCATCATTTTCCATCACTCCCTTCTTTCATTGGTAAATTTTCCTAATTTAACTATTTAGTTAAAATAGGAAATAAAGAATAAAAGTGTAGTTATTTCTTCTTGCTAATGGATTTCTTTTAAGATTTATTTACGAGATTTTTGCTCATATTCAATAAGGTAAAACCAAACAATTAGAAATCAATAATACTAAGCATATATTTATTAAAATCAAATTTTTAATATAAATAGGCAAATTAGCCTTCCCATTCACACTGTAAACCACTATTTTGTTGTATATATAAATACAATTGCATGTTATTAGTATGTAGATATGGTCAACAGTCTTAATGATGTAAAACAATTTTATTAATAATTAAGGTTTAAATACAAATAAAGTCATGGAGAATGTGATGTAAATAACAAAGGGAATTGTGACTTGTATAGTAATATAGTTTCGGTTACAGACAGAAAAACACACAATCTCTATTATAATAAGATATATGTTTCTGAGCATTATATATGAATTAATATAATTAGCAAATATACACACCCTACGGGTGTAAGGGTATTTGCCTCTCATCCCACTTATGAGGGTGTGACACAAGGACATTTTTATGTGGGCCCACCCACAAGCCGAAACTCATGGGTGGTAGGCACAAAAAATGCGTCGATCCCGTCCGCATTTCCCCTCAAGGGGGGCGCCTCCTGGGATTGACGCTATTAATTTACTTTACTGGTCCAGTGGCCAAAGCACACTGGACCCCTGGCTGGGCCGAGTACATAAGGTAAGTACTGGTGTAAGTATTGAAGTTTTAATGTAATAAAATATTATATCAAGTTAGAAAGGCTAATGAAACTAAATAAGAATGAAGATAAAAAGATTTGAAACAGAGGGGGTATAATTGAAAAATAGAACAACTGAAACTTACACTTCCATCACTCCAATTTTGAATTAGAAAAATTTAGCAATTTAGTTATAATAGGAAGTAAAGAATAAAATTACAGTTATTTCTTCTTGTTAATGGATTTCTTTTTAAGATTTATTTCTGAGAGCATTGCTGATATTCATTAAGATAGAACCAAACAATTAGAAATCAATAATACCAAGCACATATTTATTAAAATCAAATTTTTAATATCAATATGCAAATTAGCCTCCCTGTTCACACTGTAAACCGCTATTTTGTTGTATATATAAATACAATTGCATGTTATTAGCATGGTCAACAGTATTAATAATGTAAAATGATTTTATCAATAATTGAGGTTTAAATAAAAATGAAATCATGGAGAATGTGATGTTAATAACTAAGGGAATTGTGACTTGAGTAGTAATATAGTTTTGATTACAGACAGAAAAACACACAATCTCCATTATAATAAGATACTATGTAGTTTTATGTCTGATTTTCAGAGATGAGGAACTATTAAGCAGTAGTTTACTTGGACTAGCCACAGCCAAGCCGATCCTGGTTGAAATAATTCAGTGTCTTGGACATTATACCCTAAAGTCGTTGTCTTCTTCAGGTGCCAGTGGTATTTGGTAACCTTTCAAGAATTTGGAACCAAACCCTTTATTCAATCCATAGAAACAGGTTATTTTTATTTCTTCCCATCCAAGTCAGCTGAGATCTTGCGATGCTAATTCCGTTCATTCTATTGAATCCGTGTATAATGAATTTCCAAGACTGACAAGCGGAATGAAAACAAATCTACCCCTCGCGGATTCAATAAAAGGATCCCCCTTTGAAATTCCCAGAAGATGATCAAATACGACAGGCGCCTCAAGATGGCCTCTGTTGTTACAGTACCTAAATTGTTGTGACTAAAATAACAAAGAAGAGGACACTGGCTCAATAAATATATATTTACCAACACCTCCGCATGAGCAGGATGTGACACAGGGTCAATTTCTTAAGTGGAGTTTAACAGGTTTGAATTCAGAATTTTCCTTCTCTTATACTGGTTACCTAGCCATGGTTTAAAGAGCCCAGTCTGCCTTGCTATTTGACCATAGCTGGAGGGAGAATTGGATTCATACCTTTCCCAAGGGTATTAGCGCCATGTGAAATGCAAACAGCTTCGTCCAGGAATTGAACTCGGGTTGACGTGTCCATTTCCTACTGACTCAACAAATAAGTGCATACTATGTAGGAGGTGTCTGTAGTGTAATGGTTATTATTGTGGGAAATGAGCACAGTGAGAAGGAGTTCAAATCCTGGACGAGGCTGTTTGCATTTCACGCAGGTCTATTCTCAAAGCCCTGTAATGAATAATGGTGGAGGGAGATAGTTTAAAAGGACCGAATTATGTACTACTAACCCTACTCAGGGTTTCAGTAAAAAAGTTTGTTTTTTTTTAGCTCAAAACACACTAGGAAATGGATTTTTTGTCCACATATCCAGAATTATCACTGCTTCAGCTTTTCTTAATGTTTTATTACATGTTATTATGCCACTGATGATTGACAAAAATATTTTGATTTCGGGACGGTCCAAACCACATTTGGGACGGTTGATCATTTTTGTTTGGGACGGTCATGAAAAAAGTTAGTGTTGGGGCCTGGCAGAGGAGTTAGGTAAATACATATAATTATCTTATTCTTTTACTTTTTGCTCCAGTTCTAATGAGGCAGCTGTGGTGTAATGGTTATCATTATAGGAAATGGACATAGTGACACAAGTTCAAATCCTGGATGAGGTTGTTTACATTTCACATAGCCTTAATAACCATTTTTAGTAAGGTATGAATCCAACTATTCTTGCTCCAGCTATGGGTATATTGTAGGCAGTCTGGGCTCTTTAACCATATTATGGTAACCAGTCTAGGAGAAGGAAAACTCTAAATTCAAAGCATGTAAACTCAGAGATACTGATAGGTATGTGTCCTGTGTTCCTAACTCACAAAGATTTAAAAGGATGCAGTAAAATCATATCCATGCATCCCAGTGTTTTTCTTTTTTCTTCCCTCACCATTATCAAGCTAAGTGTAAATACATTTCAATAGTTTCTTAGAAAGGAATTACACAGGATAGTAGGAGTTAGATGGCTTTAGTTGGAACCCGTAGATTTTTCCAGAGACTCTCATTCAAAGCAAATATGTGCGTCCCAGGATGCACTAAATCAAAAAGCTATCAGCATCACTGAAACTGTTTAAAAATCTACTATGTGTCGCATCCTGCTTGAGCAGAGGGCTGGGTAAATACATACTTGGACTTATTCACTGGCAAGAAATAACTATTTCATGAGACAAGGTAATGATATTTTTACCCATGGCAGAACTACATTCCGGAATTATTTACATGATGACTTTAACAGAGACACTAAATTCACTATAAAATAAAAGATTGAAAAAAAATAAATAAATAAATAACTGCTATTCAATTCTAAAAAAAAAAAAAATATGAAGATCAATGGATATTATAGCTAAAAACTCAAACTACACCCCCACCTCAGAATGACTTAACAACAAATTCAACCAACAAAATAAAACTATGCTCTGCTACCATGTAAAAATGACAGAATAATGTTAATTACCATACTAAAAAAAAAAAAAAAATAAAAAAAATAATCAAGATTATACTTTTACATATTGAGTTGTCATCTCAGCTAAATAATGGACTATTCTGATTTTATTATAAAGAAAGAAAAGGAAGAAAAAGGATATGCTCCACAGAAAAATATAATAAGAAAGAAAGACAGTTAGGGAAATATATAGAGAGGAGTGAGTGCACAGAAGTGATAATACCAACTGTTTCAATCGAACTCAAAGAGAGAGAGAGAGAGAGAGAGAGAGAGAGAGAGAGAGAGAGAGAGAGAGAGAGAGTTGAATCAAGTTTATTATACTTTTTACATATTGAACTATTTAGCAATAGCTCTTAATTAAACATATCAAACATAGTAATAATTAAATTATCATACTGTGGTATATCCACAAATAATGCTAGTTATTGTTATTATATTTATTGTCTTATCTATTATTTGTTCTATGTTCGAAGGATTCTTCTTGTCTTCTCCTGTCTTCATGGGTTTATCTTCAGTTTGTCTTTATCTCCAGCTCACTTCTTGTTCTTATTAATAAACACAAAGATTTAGTTTATTTTTTCCAAGAATCCATATCCACATGTGGAGAAATAGCCATTATGTGTCTGTTCACTACAACACTGAGACTATGATTAACTAACTTATTCTCATGGGTCTGGAAAGTCACATGGCTAAACTACCGAATGAGAGACCTGCTTATAGGTCAGCCAGTGGTAAAGTCTTGTCTATCATACTAACATAAACCCCTGTATGAGTTCTTACTTTTAAACTGTTATTCATAATTTCTACACTTACTTACAAAATGAATAAGACAATCTATTATTCAACATATTATGACAGCGGGCAAGAGAGAATCATGGTAATCTATGCTAAAAAGATGAGATGTAGAGATAAGAAAACTTCAAGGGAGAGAGAGAGATGTGGAGAGAAAGAGAGAGTGTAACAGAAGCAGGGACATTAAAAAGCCTGCAGAGAGAGAGAAAGAGACAGACACATGCAGAGAGAGAGAAAGAGAGACAGACAGACACCTGCACAAATGTAGAGAGAGAGAGAGAGAGAGAGAGAGAGAGAGAGAGAGAGAGAGAGAGAGAGAGAGAGAGAGACACACACACACAGACA
Source organism: Doryteuthis pealeii (assembly GCA_023376005.1). NCBI lineage: Eukaryota > Metazoa > Mollusca > Cephalopoda > Myopsida > Loliginidae > Doryteuthis > Doryteuthis pealeii. The sequence continues at coordinate 51,916,909 of CM042163.1, forward strand.
CCTGCACGATTGTAGAGAGAGAAAGAGAGAGAGAGAGAGACAGACAGACAGACACACACCTGCACGAAGAGAGAGAGAGAGACATGTACAAATGCTGAGAGACATACACACACATGTAAAGAGAGAGAAAGAGAAAGACATACACATGCACAAATCTTGAGACAGAGAAAGTAAATACATCAGATCAGAGAAGGTGACAATGAATTAGTGAGAGGGGAGGTCAAAGCAGAGGGGGAGAGAGAGAGAGAGGAGGGGGAGAGAGAGGGAGGGGGAGAGAAAAGAAGAAAAGAGAAGGGTTAATCTCAAAGAGCCAGTAACACTTCTGACAGCTGGAGTGGGCAACACTGTATAATCGATTCAGATCAGCTGTCAGGTTAAAAAAAGAACAAAAAGAAAAAGAACCCCACCCCCTCCCATCAATTTGGGGCACGGTTTTTGCTTTTCTGCAAGTGGTCTTGACAGATTTTCTTTAAAGAAATCTTTTACCGCTGACAAGTACTTAGTTTTTCTAGAGGTTCGTGCCTCTTGGACACTACAACTTCCTTCTCCTTATTTTTCCTATTTATTTTTAAAGCTTGTTGAATAAATGTGTTTGTTTTTTTGTTGTTTTTGTTCCTAGAAAGTGAAAGTAAAATTAGATAAAATTCTTCAGGCCCAAATCTGAATATTGAAAACAAAACCTATCGACATGAAATTAATGCCTGAATATCTTGCTTCTAAACAACAACCTCTTTCAGATGTTCATTAAAAATACGAGTTTTGAGGCATTTTAAAGACGTAGATTTTTTTTTTTTGTAAATGAAGGTTAGGTAGGAGGATGCTAAAAAAAAAAAAAAAAAAAAAAAAAATCAAAGTTTTAATATCCTTGTATCCCGTATCCCCTGCACAATAACATCACAACATATTTAGATGTATTTCTTAAATGAAAAAGGAAGTTCCTTTTATTCGCACGGATTAGACTAGTATTTCTCTATTTCTAAAAATTTTCTTTATCATTATTTTTTTCTATACTTCAGGGCTCATCTGTAGAGTAATTAAAACTCTGGGGCACACTTTGAATTTCAACAAAATAAAATTAGCCATAAATATTGTTGATTGATTCTAACATTGAAATAAAATGTTGGAACAACCATCTACTACATTAGAGTCACGTGCTTTCTATTTGAGTCCTTTTAGAAATACAGATTAAATAATGAACAAAATTCATAAATTGATCTTTCATTAAAAAACAACTGAGGAACCTTTCAGGGCAGAACACTGAGAAATGATTGATTACACAATAGCTGAAGTTAATTAGAACAATTTTTAAAAAATCTTTAAACTACTCTCGTAAGGAATCCCCCAAATAACAGTATATATATATATATATAATATATATATATATATATATATATAATCCAAAAGAAGAAATCTTCCTTATGACACAAGAGTTTTATTTAAAAAAACCTGTCGCAGTTTGAGAGCTCAATGTGTCCTCTTAATGTTAGAGTCACAGAGCAAATATATAAGTAAAGAAATAACAAAAGACTTAGAGATTTAGCATTATAGTCTATTTCAGGGAGCTTAGACAAATAATCTAACTCTCCCTACTCATCAGATGTGAATTATGAATTCTTTATTACTTTAAAGGCATTTGAAAACAGATTTTTATTTTTAATTTTTTTAATTTGTAAAATTTTATAGTCCTGTGATATGATATATATATATATATATATCAAATATTAAATATTATAATACATAATATATATTAATATCTCATTATTATTATTAGTTTCATGCTTACTGCAATCATCAGACGAGACTTACAAAATGTTAAGATTTTGATATTTAAAAAAACGGTGGTTTGTTTAGTGTTTATATAAATGTGAAGCGTGTTCATGCGATGGAATGATATACTGCTAATGTTTAAAAAAAAAAACTGTGGCTTATCTAATATTTGATTGTAAATCTGCTCTGCTTTTTAGCACTGAGCACCTTTATATGCCAATACTTTTCTCATTCATTCTCTATTCATTCTATATATATATATATATATAGATAGATAGATAGATAAAGACTTTATTATTTGCTTTACTTAGGTATTGAGCACGTTTTACATTTTAGCTTTAGATAATCCTAGCAGTTATATATATATATATATATATATATTTTTTTCTTTTCGCCAAGTGTTATAGTATTAATCGATTATTTTTGGTTGGTACAATCCTCTTTGTCTTTTCTTTTCATTTTTTTTCCCAGGTGAAGTTTGGTTGTATATTTTTACTATCAAACCATTTGCCGTTTTTTCTTACCACAAGGGTTTTCCAATAAGTTTGGTATATATATATATATATTGGTAAGTAAAGTTAGCATAGTGTCCTATTGTCATTATCAACTCGACAGTGAGGGAGTCTATCCCCCTTTAGCTCGCACTAGACCAGGGAGATTGTTTTTGCATCTGATGTGGAGTGCCACCTACCGTCAGATCCCCACTTTACTGCACAGATCAGATTACCCACTGCATGCTACTCATGCTCCGAGTTGGCCGGGAACCAGTGCAATTTCTCTGTCTGGGTATCTGGGTTGGTTCTCTGTTCTGACTTCTTGGGGCTTCTTCATCTATGTGTTTAATGTTGTTTTTAGTAACAAACACAAAGCTGTTTCCTCCAGAACCTAAGCTAGAACTCCCCAAATTCCAAGTTCCCCTACAGACCAACAAGTCAAAAAGTCAGTGAAATGTCAAAGCCCTGGAAATTCAGAATTACCATTATTTTGGATTATCTGCATTATTCGGACTATTGTCCTCATCTTCATTGTTAGCTGTACAATGTTTCGTCCAATATGCCTTCCGGCCTTCTTCAGGTATTTCTTCTTGGACTCGGAAACCTTCTTTTCGGACTTGGGAACTTTCTTGTCGTAATCGGGAGCCATTTCGGGAGAAATACCTGAAGAAGGCCAGAGGGCATATCGGGCGAAACGTTGTACAGCTAACAATGAAAATGAGGACAATAGTCTGAATAACGCAGATAATACTAATCATCAAGCCTCATCTCAAACATTTAGAGAAATATTATTTTGGAATTTCTACTCCACCTTACTGTAACACTATATATACACTTTTGTATAGTTAAGAGTTTTCATTTCATTTTAATGATGCTTTCTAATAAATGGTTCAGGGTGGTAGGAATCATGTGAAAAAGATTACTTTTTACCAAAGAGTGCCTAACTAGGTAAATGACAACTGAATGAGGAAGTAGTTGACATGATATGCAAGGATTATTTTTCTTTCTTTTAACAAGAGTCAACTGCAATTTTAAAATGGTTTTCTTTGCTTTGATTGCAGTGTATTGAGGTCAGTCATTCAGTCAGTATACTGTTGATTTGGACAACAGCAGCTGGCTAAGCACAACTGAACTAGTGCCCAAGATAGCTGGTACTTATGGGACTCAAAAATAGTCCATTTATGTATTTGGGTGATTCCATTCCTTGAGTCCTGATTGGCTGCTTGGTTTCTATGATGTTATGAGGCTTCATTCTGCAGTAGGATTGCAGCAAGGTTAGATCTGTATTGAGTTACAGCTACTTGTTGCATTGTCTTACCAATTTGACGGTAATTGGAACTTAGTATGATTATTCTACACCCCCCCCCCATTGAAGGGCATAGTGGCCTTTGAGGGGAAATTAATTCCTTTTGGCCAGGTCGATTACAGGGGAGCAACCTGGACAATGCATGGGGTATTTTTGATGGCATTGGCTTAGGGGGGTGGAGTGACATTGGGTGAGGCCAGGTCCCTAGTTGATGTTGTTATCATTCCTTTGGTTTGTGGGGCATCTTCGAATGTTGGTTTAGGGAGCTCAGGCAAAGCACTAAGAATAGGGGTAGGGACCGCTGGTGCTTGAAGCTTCCTAAGGAATCGGCGATTCTGCAATGTAATTCTACCTGATCCATAAATCCTGATTCGGTATTGATGATTAGGGAGGGTTTCGACAACTCAGCCTGTTATGTCCCACCGATGGCTGTTTGGACGTTGTACGGAGACTTGTGAAGTGGATACAGTGTATGCGCTGTGCAAGGGTGATAACAGGAATCAGTGATTATTAATCAGGTTTAAGTTTATAATTTTTGGTACAATTATATTTCTCTCAAGAAGTACGAGGTTGGTTGGTGGATTTTAATGGCACATCAACTTGTCTGGGGCAGATCCAAGGAAGAAATGGAATAAAATGAAAATGAATTTTGACCTTTAAAAAACTCATAAAAGGTTCAAACATTTATTCCT
>CM042163.1:51923667-51982431 GCA_023376005.1 Doryteuthis pealeii
AGCACCGCTGCCTTCATGTCTTCATTACACTCACTTAGATATACATGCCCTCTCAATGATATTGACCACATTTTACTAATAAATATAGTAAACGGGTCAGTTTAGTCAAGTCAGTAAAGCATCCACATCGGATCAAAAATCTTCCAGGTTTGATACCGGCCCTCGCCAACAGCTCATGAATAGCACAGCTTGAGTGCTGTACATTAGAGTAGAAAGCTGATGGTAGTTGCGGCGATCCACCTCAGACGCATCTACAAACAAGAAAGTCAATTAGAAGGAAGCACTTATTATATTTATTAAGTTTCTTGCTTATAATATTTCAGTCGTCTTTCGGTAAAGTGGTTCTAATTTCTAAGACATCACTTAAGGAATTTTACTTTGACAGGAGAGAATTCTGTTGTTATATTGGAGGCACGTGGACTAATGGTTAGAGTCGCAGGAAATGGATTCATCAACCCGAGTTCAATTCCTGGATGAAGCTGTTGGCATTTCACATGGCGCTAATACCCTTGGGAAAGGTATGAAACCAATTCTCCCTCCAGCTATGGGTAAATAGCAGGGCAGACTAGACTCGTTAACCATGGCTAGGAGAAGGAAAACTCTGAATTCAAACCTGTTAAACTCTGCTTAAGAAATTGACCTTGTGTCTCATCCTGCTCGTGTGGAGGGGTTGGTATATATATATATTGGAGGCATGTGGTGTAATAGAACATAAGAAATGGACATGGTGAGACGAGTTCAAATCCTGGACACAGCTGTTTACATTTCACATAGTGCTAATGTCCTTAGGAGGAGGTATGAATCCAACTATTCTCCCTCCAACTATGGGTAAATATTAGGGTAGTCTGGACTCTTTAACCTTGGTATGGCAACCTGTCTAGGAGAAGGAAAACTCTAAATTCAAACCAAAGGGGCTCTCTACTCGTTAGTCAAAAAACTACTTTGAGAGCTCCTATATAGTCCAGGTTAAAAGTGCAGTAAGGGTAACGCGAAGCCAAACCTTTTTAGACCGTATTTTTTTCCAATGCAGGTATCATTGGGGATCGAGAAAAGTTTTGGTAAACAGGCCAAAGAAAAAAAATAAGGTCTAAAAAAGTTTGGCTTCAGTTTACCATTTTAATGAAATCTATCATAAAAGCAGAGAATCTAACTGGTTATTTCCTATAAGTCTAACATAAACAAAGGGGAACCACTCTTGACTGATAAATTATTTATTTATTGATCTACTAGGAAAAAAGAAAACGGGGTTAGGGTTAGTTTAATGGGAAAATAAATAATTTATCAGTCAAGAGTGGTTCCCCTTTGTTTATGTTAGACTTATAGGAAATAACCATCTAACATTTGTTTACATTAACACACAGGCCTTGGGCTGCTACCATACCAGTTATAGTATTTTGCTCTATACATTGGGTCAACCAAGTAAGTATAGAGCAAAGACATGTTATGTCATGTAGAAATACCTATATCCTGTTGGTGACTGGTAAATTCCACCACATCAAATTACCCCACGGAAAATTACATCACTGAAAATTCAGCTACAGTCGATATAAACAGAAAAATAAAAAATAGGATAAAGAAACAATAAATTGAAACAATAAAACGATAAAAGTAAAGTAAGTAAAGTCTTCGGGGCGGCCTAATGTCGGTATCAGCCAGACAGCGAGGGAGTCTATCCTCTTTTCACTGGCGCTAGATCAAGGAGATTATTTTAGCATCTAAGGTGGAGCGCCACACCTACCACCAACTCCTTACTTTACCGCACAGATCCCTGTGCTACTCATACGATGAGTTGGCGAGGGCCGGTATCGAACCAGGAAACTTGTGATTCCTAGCTGAACGCTCTACTGACTGAGCTAAACCGGCCCTAAAACAACTATATTTATAACCAATCCTTTTTATTTAGTTAGGGTTAGTTAAGGTTTGGTTTTGGTTTGTTGGATTTTCCGGCATTTCAACCCTTGTTGGATTATTTTATGCTGAAGACGTTTGGTTCTATTCATGCTTGATGAGTATTTAAAACTTTTAAAAAATTCAATTTAAAAAAAAAAAAACTCTTTTTTCTATTCAAACCATCTTTAGAGCTTGTTTTTACTCCGGACTCAGACCTACCATGAACGGGTTAAAACTCATTCTGTTTGAAAAAGAGAATTTGTCTATTGTTGAATTTGAAGTATGTCTTCTTTTTTCAAAAACTGTTACACTAAGATATACATGATTGTCGCTGACTGAGAAACGCGTGGAGGATGTGCTTATATTTGAAACTACCACATGACTTTTTTGGAACATCAATGTTTTTTCGTTTTGAATTCAAATTATTTTCAGCTCCTCTCTCGATGAGTCTGGAGTAAAACAAGCTCTGAAGATTATTTTTATAAATCGAAATATTGTTCAATATTAGCTATGAATATGATATAAAATGTTTTCACTTTAACAGCACATTGTGTGTTTTCATATCCTTTTATCTATATATATATATATATATATATATATATATATATTTTGAAGGCAATAACAATGTGTATATTGTATAAAATTCGATAATTATTGAAAATAATCATGACACATGTGCGACGTGCCGGTAGCCCAGAGGTAGAGTCTCTAACTCTGCGTGCTGGGTTCTTGGGTTCGATCTCTGTCAGAGGGAGATCGTAGGTATAGATCGCTGATGAGACTTAATAAAGTTGAAACAGCTGTACAGTGTTCCATGTCACACGCGTTATTCGCCGATTGTTTATTTTCAATAATCGAACTTTATACAATATACGCATTGTAATTCAAAAAAAATATGATCTTAATTTTCTTAACAATGCTTCAAAAACAAATTATCAAATACTATTATTTATTTATATATATATATATATATATATATATAAGAAAACTGAAAATGCACAAACGACATTTGAAAAGACTCTTGATTTGTTTGTCAATTCCTTTCTGAATCCATTTTCCGTCCACTTTGTGTCGTTTGATGATTCACTTTTTTCAATCAATTGTCAATGCGCACAATTCACAGAAGAAAACATAATTAGGAAAGTATGAAGCAATTAATTTGTTAAAAGTAAACCATCCCCCTTTGACATTCAATATTAACAATCTAATTAATGTTTCACGACTCAAGTACACTTGCACACGATACATATACAAAGACAAAGAACAGAAAAGAACAATTAGAAATGCCTACGTCAATTACGAAATGAACTAAAGAACATCTACAAAAATGAAGAAACATTTTAATGTTGTCTTAAATTCTTAGATGAAGTAGTTTTATGTATTATTCTGATGTTTTAGACGGTTGTCCTCAATTGTTATTGTTATACATACACAACGTTTCAGTTTATGTGCACCCTTAGCCTTCTTCAGGTCGTTCTCATTGAACTCTGGAACCTTCACTCAATAATATTACCATCTTCAAATGTTTAATGTTGTCTTAAATTCTTAGATAAAAGTTAAGTAAGTAAAGTCGTCGGGGCGGACTAAGTCGGTATCAGTCAGTCAGCGAGGGAGTCTATCCCCTTTTCCCTAGCACTAGACCAAGGAGATTGTTTTGGTGTCTGAGGTGGAGCGCCACACCTACCTTCGGTATATAAGACGTGCTGCAATCCACTACTTAGATGTATAGACTAAGTGAGGTCACGTGGTTTAAACCTCAGCCAATCATCAGCCAGAATATGTGATTGATTAAATATTCAGTTGCCGATATTAACAGACATCCATTGGCACGCATTGACGAATGACCTGCAACACTGAAGAGCACCAAGGAACAACCAAAGGATCATACCCAACATTAAGGGACACCAAGGAACCAAAGGATCATACCAACATTAAGGGACACCAAGGAACAACCAAAGGATCATACCCAACATTAAGGGACACCAAGGAACAACCAAAGGATCATCATACCCAACATTAAGGGACACCAAGGAACAACCAAAGGATCATACCCAACATTAAGGGACACCAAGGAACAACCAAACAAGGGACACCAAGGAACAACCAAAGGATCATACCCAACATTAAGGGCAACAAAGGATCATACCCAACATTAAGGGACAACAAGGAACAACCAAAGGATCATACCCAACATTAAAAGACACCAAGGAGCAACCAAAGGATTCTTCACTAAGGATCGTGCTCTACTTAACACAAAGGATCTCCAACGGACAGTGCTCTTGCTTGATGCCAAAAGGATGGCCACAAAAATCAATCAGGTGTTTTCATGGAACTTTGAACAAAACCCTTTATTTAATTTATAGGAGTAGATTGTTCTCATTTTGTTAACCTGGATTGGGTACAAGTGTTAAGCTGTTAAATATTCTGTTATTTTCACCTGTAGTCAGGATTGAACCTACAGATGATTGTTACTTAAAACTGAATTAAATCAACCCTTATAACCATTGTACCATGTTTTATATACCCTCATTGGGTATATACATGAGAGAGCGACTTCGGAGAGTTCTCAGAGAGAGAGAGAGAGAGAGAGAGAGAGAGAGATATTCCAGACTTACTTGGTTAGAAATCTTACTTCTGCTAACTTCTTGCTATCTTGTCTAGTAGCCATCTTGTCTTCTAGTTGGGTTCTTCTAACTGCTTCTATTAAGGCTTCTTTTGGGCTAGCTTTAGTCATTGCAATTAGTTGAATAAACTACAAGACATTTTTATTGTTAACTTGATCAAGCTTCTTTATTTAGCCCATGTTTTTCTGCCTAGGGAGATATCAACCCCAGCAGAAAGAGGCAAGTCCTCTCCGCTCAAAACTCAGGTTGTATCTAATTCTCTAAACTAACTAGTTACGTGTTTCTCATGACACGCGAGATTTGCGCATCTAGGGGTCAGAGGGCTATAACCGTTACTGGTAAATTTCTACTCTCTGATCTCTGGCCCCCATATTCAGATTACAACATTAAGGCTCCTGAGTTTGACAAGAAACAGCTGAAGAAGCCATCAATGAGGAGGTACACAACACTCCCCAGATCTCCAGAACTGGAGTCTCACCACCAGATGCAGTTTAATGTTTAAACCTAGGACACCTGTTTTTTTAAGGGAACCTTACCCTATCTGCAGGAGATAGAGTCAGCATATTCTAAGTCCCGCCAACAAGGGTGAACAAATTTTAAAGTTTTGGAATCATTTTCCAACATAGCTTCCCATCATCATTATTTACTTAATTTTATGCAACTTTTCTGTTTTAAAAAACTTTTATTTGAAATCTTTTTAAAAACTGAAAATCTCCACTTGGGGCATTTTGAAACTGAAAAAAAATCTTACAGTTCCTTCCTTCACAATGTATTCTTCGCAAATATGAATTTTATATTCCTTGCAGTCAGCTTTAGTTCCATTAGAGAGCCCAGCTTGATTGCATATAAATACAAAAACTAAAGAACGAAGAGTAAAATTCTTTATATATTTGCTGAAAAATTAATGGAATGAAATTAAACTTTTTACTAAAAAAATCAATAAAATCTTGAAAATAAAAAAATAAAAAATTGCAAAGTTATCAATAAAAAAAAAAAAAAAATCTAAATAGAAAAATAAACAAATTCTTGAGTAATAGAAAAATAAGTATAGAAAAATAATATTTAAAAAATATTTAATAAAAAAAAAAAAAAAAAAAATATTCAAGAATCATGTTTTGTGTCTTCTGGGCCAAAACTGACATGGATTTCGCGATAATGACAACGCGTGAACATTTACAGTCGTCACTATTTTTCTTCAATTCTATCAACAAGAAAATCCTATCTGTTTAAATCTGTCTTTAATGGACATTTAAAAGAATTTCTCAGACAAATCCATAAATACCAATTTGCATTAGAGAAAATGGTGGTTCTTCTTGAAATCTCCAAACCAAGAATAATTACCAAATGGGAATGGTTAAAGAACAAAAAAAATTATATATATATCTTAGAATATTTACAATTGGAATCTGTTGACAGATTACTATTTGTAAAGTTAGGGTTTTATCTACATACATACACTCTGAGACAAAATTATATATATATATATATATGTGTGTATGAAAGATTTTTGTAGGTCCAATGAGAGAAAAATGAATATTCTATAATAATAATAATAAAAAATAAGGTCTGTAAAATGGTTTAAATTTTTTTTTATTAGATGTGCTAATATAATAAAATTCAAAGTGTGTGTGTGTGTGTGTATATATATATATATATATATATATATATATATACTTTGAGCTTTTATTTTATTTATTATATTAGCACATCTAATCTACAATAATAAAAAAAAAATAATAAAAAATAAGGTCCGTAAAATGGTTAAAATTTTTTTTTATTAGGTGTGCTAATATAATAAAATTCAAAGTATATATATATATATATATACTTTGAATTTTTATTTTATTTATTATATTAACACACTTAAAAAAATTTAAACCATTTTACAGATCTTATTTTTTATTTTATTATTATAGAATATTCATTTTTCTCTCATTAGACCTACAAAAATCTTTCATATATACATACAAGGTGTGTCATAAAAGTGCAAGTTTGAAGCTGTATTTACCAAGATAGAAATGAACAATTAATGGAATGTTAATTTTTTCAGAATACAAGGTGTCAAAAAGTACAAAAAATCTCAATACTTTTTTGACACACCTTGTATACTTATATATATTAATATTGATAATATACAGTGCGATATTTATAAGTAAATAGTGCTCAATATCATGGATAGAGTATGTATATCTAAATTGGTGTAGCGTGGGCATGAAGTTGGCACTTGGTTACTGATAGTTTCTCGCCAATGTGATTTTTAAGCCAAATAGTTTGAAAATAATATTGAGTTATTTAATGCCAAAGCCTTCTTTGTAGAAGCAGTGGTAATATTTAACCCATAGCTGGGTGTGGGGGTGGGGGTGAAGGGGTTTATGCTTTTCCCAAGCGCATTAGTCCGAAAGTGAATGTAACTTTACTGTTGTAATGTCTTTTTTTTATGGAGTGCTTGTAGCCTTGTGTCAGATTTGTAAATACTTATTTGATCCTCATAAATGAATTAGTTTCATATTTCAAACTAGTCATTAGTATTTGAATTCTCGTAAAAGTGTTGCATTATGGTTTGGTTTGGTTTGTTTTATGGCATATCAACCTCGGTGGGTCATTTAATGCCGACAAAGTTGTGAAATAAATTCATTTTAATGCATAATACAATTTTGTATATAAACTCATGTTTTTTTATTCAACCCATAGATGGGACCCTAACAGGTACTACCACTCTGGGTCAGAGTGGACCAGGGAGCAATGGTGATGAAGAGGTGCTCCACATTCCACAAATCTCCAGAACTGGAACCTCACCATCAGATAAAGTTTAACGTTATTCCCAGGACATGTAGACCCTCAGCCACCTCCTTCTAGCACCCATATGATAAGAAGGATTGGAGGTTGCCATAAGAGCAATACGGTTGGGGTTATCATATAGGTGCTAGGGCTTGACATAGCCAGCCGATTGATTGGAGGGGGCCCTCTCCAATTGCCTGTCTAGCCCAAAAAAAGCCTAAAGTGGAATATTGCACGTCATGGACTGCTCAGCCACCTGGGTTCTATCCTTAAGCCTCACGGGTCGCCACCCACGGCCAACAGGTGGCCCCATTGGTGGAATCTTACCCCTCTGCAGAGGTGCATTCTAACGCCCCACCGACAGGGCGGTGTTGCGTTATGCTTTCCATTTGCTTGGAGAGATGAAGTGTCAACGTTTATGGCAATCATTTCCAAATGGAGTGATGATGTATTGATAGAGATATTTCTATACTTAATTCTGCACTCATGGCCTTGTGTCAGACTAAACTAAGCTTTTTAAATACTTATTTGTTCCTCATAAATGAAATAGTTTCATATTTTACAATAGTGGTTAGTATTTGAATCCCGGTAAATGTCTAATCATTTCTTTGAACAGCGTTATGGTTTAAAGTATTCCTATCCAATACTAATAATTTTTAAATTTCCTATCCAACACTAATCATTTTTAAATTTTCAAGTATTCCTATCTTAAATTAAAAGTATTACAAGTATTCCTATCCAATACTAATCAATTTCAAGTATTCCTCTCCAATACTAATAATTTTTAAAATTTCAAGTATTCGTATCCAATACTAATAATTTTTAAAATTTCAAGTATTCGTATCCAATACTAATGATTTTTAAAATTTCAAGTATTCCTCTCCAATACTAATAATTTTTAAAATTTCAAGTATTCATCTCCAATACTAATGATTTTTAAAATTTCAAGTATTCCTCTCCAATACTAATAAGTTTTAAAATTTCAAGTATTCCTATCCAATACTAATAATTTTTAAAATTTCAAATATTCCTATCCAATACTAATCATTCTGAAAACTTCAAGTATTCCTATCCAATACTAATAATTTTTAAACAAATCTATTTGATCCATAAATACAAAAAGAATGATCTAGCACTAGTGAAAATACCAGTCCACGCCAACTCAGTACATGAGTGGCAATGCTTGGGTGATCTAATCTGTGCGGTAAAGCATCTGGGAATTGGTGGTAGGTGTGTTGCTCCACATCAGCAAAAACAACCTCCCAGGTCTATCACTAGCAAAAAGGGGATAGATTCCCTTGCTGTTTGGCTGGTACCGACAGTAGGCCACTCCACCAACTTTTACTTTAAAAATATAAAATGTGAAAAGTTTTATTTAAAAAAAAAAAAAGAATAATAATAAAAAAACAAGGAACTTTTGTAAATGTGTATTATTTGGATTATTTGGACTATTGTCCTCATCTTTATTGTTATCTGTACAACATTTTGGCTGATGTGCCCTCCGGCCTTCTTCGGGTATTTCTTGTTAGACTCGGGAGCCTTCTTGAACTAGAGAACTGTTGCAATGGAATATTCCACACACTCTCTCACCCGTGTTTGACTATATACATAGTGAGCATGGCATTATGCTGGGCTGGCTTAGAGGATTAGTACCATACCTCACTTTTCCTTGTCTGTCTTATTGTATCTCTCTGCAATAAAACCCTCTATCTTTAATCTACGAACGTGTTGACTGGTTCTTCCACTCCACTACAACCATGTCCGATTGTATTCTTTGTTAAGGACACAACAGGAACCTTCTCTTCGAACTCGGGAAATACCTGAAGAAGGGCAGAGGGCACATTGGTTGAAACGTTGTACAGATAACAATAAAGATGAGGACAATAGTCCGAATAATCCAAATTATCAAGCCTCATCTCAAAAATTCAGAGAAATTTTGTAAATGTATTATATTTCTATTATTTTAATTATTTTTACTTATAGAACTCATGAGAACAGTCGATCAATTCTCTAAACAAGATGGCTACACTTCAAATTTACCGATACCGGCTACATCACTTGTTTTGGCCGTGTTGCAATGTGGGAGGGGAATGGAAAAGTTGGTCAAAAAAAAAAAAAAAAAAAAATCAATCGTCAGCCTATTGACAGGACTGATTTGATTAGATAGGTCTAGCTGACATTTTTATAAATGAGAAAGCCAAAAGGGTTTTATTTTTTGTTTTGTTTTGTTCTTGTGAGAGAGGGGGGGTCTAATTAGTTGCTTCTGCCCCAAACAACACAAAGCAATAAAATATATTTATAGTAGAACGTTAATGAAATAAAATACACTAGTAGGTGACTTAGATTGAGTAGAAGTAGATACTAAACTTAGCTAAATCAGTATTTAACAGCAGCCTCATACCCCTCCAGTTTTAGTCTGTACCATGTAGTTACCTTACAAAGAGGGCTGATATGCATGGGTTAGGCCTAAAATAGTCCCAGTCCTGTGACCAATGTCTCAGCCTTGCTTTTTTTGTTGTTTTCCTGTCAGAAGACAAGAATATGCTGAGGTAGATGTATAAATACAACATTTAAAATTGGATCTCGGGAAAAAAAACCCTAATAAAGTTTGGGGAAGACCCAAGAAGGGGGGGAAAATCAACAAAAAAAACAAAAGTGGAGCACAAAGTACAAGGGTAATCCCAAAATTTAAAATGAATGACACAATGATAGGTTACATGGTAGGAGTTAGACAGCTTTAGTTGGGATCCATAAATTTTCCCGAGGACTCATTCAAAGCAAATATGTGCGTTCCAGGAAGCACTAAATCAAAAAGCTATCAGCATCACTGGGTGATACCACTCCGGGTCAGAGTGGACCTGAGAGTAATGGTGTTGAAAAGGTACTCCACACTCCCCAGATCTCCTGAATTGGAAATTCACCATTAGATACTGATATTTGGAGACTATTAACTCTCCCTAGTACTCAGGACACCTTACTTTTGGTTTGGTTTGGTTTGTTTTATGGCATATCAACCTTGGTGGGTCATTTAATGCCGACAAAGTTGTGAAATAAATTCATTCTTAATGCATAATACAATTTTGTTTATAAACTCATGGTTTTCTATTTAACCCATAGATGGGACCCTAACAGGTACTACTACTCCGGGTCAGAGTGGACCAGGGAGCAATGGTGATGAAGGGGTGCTCCACATTCCCCAAACCTCCAGAACTGGAACCTCACCATCAGATAGAGTTTAACGTCATTCCCAGGACATGTAGACCCTCAGTCACTGCCTTCTAGCACCCATATGATAAGGATTGGGGGTTGCCATAAGGGCAATACTTACTTTTGGGATTACCCTCATAAAATTAACTTAGTTAGCCGAGATTTACTGTTTACCTAACAGGTACTACCACTCCGGGTCAGAATGGACCCGAGAGTAATGGCATTGAAAAGGTGCCCCACACTACCCAGTGCTCCAAAATTGGAACTTCACCATTAAATACTGATATCTGGAGACTATTAACATAACCACAAAAAAAGATTAGTGTCAAGTTTACAAGCCAAACAAGAGTATTTGCCATTAATTTAGCCTTTTGCTGTCAATGTCTGAACAACAAATAAATTAAGGCTATAAATTCAAATATACAACTTTTCTATTGATTCAAATTAGTGGGGAATAGTGAGAGGAGAAATGGAGGAGTGGCCTCACTCCCTGATCTTGTCTTTTAAGACTGCTGCCTTTTCAACAAAGGTTTAACACCTTTGCATATGTGGTTTGGTTTGTTTTATGGCATATCAACCTCAGTGGGTCATTTAATGCGACCATATCAAGGTCATTTAATGCCGACAAAGTTGTGAAATAAATTCATTCTTAATGCATAATATTTTGTATATAAACTCATTTTTTTTATTAACCCATAGATGGGACCCTAACAATACTACAACTACTCCAGGTCAGAGTGGACCACAGAGCAACGGTGATGAAGGGGTGCTCCACATTCCCCAAACCTCCAGAACTGGAACCTCACTCACCATCAGAGTTTAATGTTATTCCCAGGACATGAAGACCCTAAGCCACCGCCTTCTAGCACATATATGATAAAACTGGTTGGAACTTGCCATAAGGGCAATATAGTTGAGACAATCATATCGGTGCTATTGGCCAGGGCCAAAGTGTCATGAACTGCTTAGCCATCTGGGTTCCATCTTTAATCATCATGGGTCACCATCCACGGCCAACAGGTGGCCCCATTGGGGAAGTCTTATCCCTCAGCAGAGGTGCAGTCAGTGTATTCTAACGCCCAGCTTGCATATATGGTGAATTGTACAAAGATATAGCAAGTTGCATTAGTCACATTGGTTATCAACTTCAAGTGATTGATTTTATTGGCCTATTAACTCTTTGCCGACCAAATTATTATTATTCCATTCAACTGGTTCCTATTGCAAAAGGATCAAGTACCAGTCTCAGGGTTGGTTCACTGACAAAACAGAAGATGGCAGGATATTCATGCAGTGATTTTTTAATGTAAACAAGTGACACAGGCATAGGCAGCTGCCAGTGGCTTACGTTAGTATCGCAGTGGTGGGAGAGCCGCTGTGAGCAGTTAAAGCAGACAAAGAACTAAAAGGTCATTTTTTTTTTTTTGTTTATGTGAGAGATGGGGGTCTAATTGGTTGCTTCTGCCCCAAAAAGCAAAACTGATAATAATCATTTGTTTGCACACTGGTTTTGAATAACTAATTGTGGGGGATAATGAAGGAGGAGGAGTCATACTCCCCAAATCTTGCTTTTTAAGACTACTGCCTTTTCAAAAAAGTTGGTTTAAAAAAAAAAAAAAATGTAGCACTGTATGAAAATGCAAGGTTGTTGGAAATTAAAATTTTAACACAGGATAGAGAAATGCTTCTACCTTAAAAGTGACTTAAGAGAACTTTATGTGTTGACTAGCTAGCTTGTATCCCAATCCATGTGTGTTATGGCAGAAGCCTCATTTCCAGTCATAACCTCCCACAATGCAACTTTCAAGGGAGACAACTGTCCCCTACTAATCAAGAGGAATAACTCTAGATTTCCTTAGTCTGCAACCTAACACTAAGTTATTGAACCCAGAGCCTTATTGTCCCAAGGCAGATGCTCTACCAACTGAGCTAAACTGTACCCTATGTAGTAAGCCTCTGTTAGAGCAAAACCTTCAAGGCTGTAAGGATGGTCTTATGAGAACCTCCTTGATCTCTGTTTTCCAAACTTAATTTGTTCATAATGTAATAAGTGGGCAGAGACATTAGTTTCATTTGCAAATAAGAAATATTTTATTTGATATGAATAATTATGATATTTCAGACTGTTGTCCATATCTTTATTGTGTATAAACACAATGTTCAGACCACATAATTGTCACCCAATTGGGTCGCTTTTCAGCTAGTAAATAAATAAATAAATGTCAAAATAAAGCAACATACAACTAAAATATTTTTCCCTATTCTATAAAAATTATAAATCAATAATATTAAAATATTTCATCATTTCTTTCTTGACAATGACCAAGAGAAGTCAAAAGTACTCAATAGCTATACAATGATAATGTTACATAATCTATGCGGTTGCATAAGATTATTGTCAATCCCCTGTATTTCTGAGGGGATGACCCTTTTCATATCATGGCCGGGTCCTTCCATGGAAAATTACAGAAGCCTGCGAAATATGTGAAGTCACGTGGGACCTTTTTGAGTCCCCAGTTTGCAGTTGGACGTCAGGCAGTGAAGATGTACTGCCTGAACTGTGATTCACTCTGCATATGCGCGATATGTTAGTTAGCAGATGTCTGGTGGGGATTTAACAATAAAATAAGATCAAAAGTAAATCAAAGTCTTGTGTTTATTATCTAAAAACTAACAATGATACAGGGCTTCTGATAAGGAGAAATCCCTAACAGACAAACCAGACCGAGGTCCCCAAGTCAACACCAAATGCAAGATCTTAGAAGATGCCAGACCAAGTCAAGACAAGATGTTAGAAGATTCCAAAGACGGCCAGAAGAATAGAGTAAGAAAGAAGTAATGAGAGGGTATGCAACAATAAACTTTGGACAGTTCTTGTATAATTTTGATCACTTTCTGAGATATCATATTGTAATGGTTACCACTGCCTATGAATTCAAACAAAATTGTGACTAGATATAGAAAAATTAAAGAGTAATCATCTGAAGATGAGCCAGAGGTTAGAGTGGCCAGAACATTGTGTTTATACACAATAAAGATGAGGACAACAGTCTGAAAATGACTTATTTTAAGGTAATTAAAATAATTAATAAAAAAACACCTAAAACATAGTTTGAGGTTACAATGGCCTGAACATTGTGTTTATACACAATAAAGATGAGGACAACAGTCCAAAATACCATAATTATTCATATTACATGGTGACCCCCCCCAAAAAAAAACAACAAAAAAAAAAACAAAAAAACAACAGAATTTGGGTTTTTTTTTTGTCACCCTGTAATATCTTTTTGTCTTTTTTATTAATTTACAAACTTTCTGTAGACAGAGAAAACTTGATAAATTGTCAAAGAAATTAATAAGTCTGAGTTCAAAGATCTACAAAATTATATTCAGTTTTTTTGTTTTTTTTTTTTAGTTAGAAAACATTCCCTTAATGTATAATTCATTGAAGAATAACAATAATATCAGTTTCCAGCACTTTTAAGATAATTTGTTAGTTTTTGATGAAAAAACAAAAAAGATACTTTCACTTTAATATTCAATGAATTTTTAAAACTCACCATCTTTGTTTTCATCATCTCTTTCTTGCGTTTAAGCCAATTTATTTTCCCAGCGTTCTCAGTATAGAATCAAGATATAATACTCACCTTCACAAGAAGGTTCCAACTAGCGTCCAGTTGACAGGCTGTAACCAAATACAGACCCTGTACTAATTCCCATAAAATAGCCATGTATTGGGTATACATTGATCAAAGTATCCACCCCAAAATGAGTAGCCAATCAGAACCCAGATAATAAGCTTTCCCAAGCTGTATAATGGAATGTCACAGCCTGCTATATAAAGCACCTACCAACTCAACTCTGGAGTTCTTCTTCAGAGCAGACTCAATTAGGAATTCAGCTGTGTCCTGCTAAACTCTACGTAAAAGGAAACTGGGCTGTAACTCAATACAGACCCTATAGTCAAGCACACAGTGCAATTGGATGATGGATACATATTGATCAAAGTATCCACTCCAAAACAAGCAGCCAATCAGAACTGGTTTTGAATAACTAATTGTGGGGGATTATGAGAGGAGGAATAGGGGAGTAGTCATACTCCCCAATCTTGATTTTTAAGACTGCCTTTTAAAAAAAAATTTGTTTAAAAAAAAAAAAAAAAATATGGAGCACTGTATGAAAATGCAATACCAGGTTGTTGGAAATTAACAAGGTTTTAACACAGGATAGAGAAATGCTTCTACCTTAAAAGTGACTTAAGAGAACTTATGTGTGGGACTAGCTAGCTTGTATCCCAATCCATGTGTGTTATGGCAGAAGCCTCATTTCCAGTCATAACCTCCCACAATGCAACTTTCAAGGGAGACAACTGTCCCCAACTAATCAAGAGGAGTAACTAGAATTTCCTTAGGTCTGCACCTAACACTAAGTTATTGAACCCGAGCCTTATTGTCCCAAGGCAGATGCTCTACCAAAACAAGCAGCCAATCAGAACCTAGAGAATAAGCTTGCCCAAGTTGCATAATGGAACAACCCAGAATGCTATATAAAGCACTTACCAACTCACTCTGATATTCTCAGAACAGACTCAACTTGCAATAATGCCTTATTTAAAATTCTATATTGCCACCAGCATTTGCCTCCAGCCTCTCATGCCGCTCAGGAATTGCATCAATAGATCTTACCAGAAACTCTTGTGGAATGGCAGAAATAAATTCTCATATTCGCCCTTCAAGTTCTTCCAAAATTGTTGATTTGTTCTTTCAACCAACCCCAAAGGGTGTTAAATCAGGGCTTCTGTGCAGACACTCATGCAGACAACATCTACCTAGCCATCTCCCAGGAAAATGCTGATTTGGCCATTTACAAACAACCATAGTAAAATGTGGAGGAGCACCATCTTGCATAAAAATCAAATCTTCAATATTCTCTCAAGTATTGACATAACTGCATATAAAAAAATATGAATAGCTTAAAATAGGGAGTTAATTTTCAATCACTGTGTGTGTAAAATCGTCGGGGTGGCTTAAAGTCAGTATCAGCCAGACAGTGAGGGAGTCTATCCCTTTTTCACAAGTGCTAAACCAAGGAGATTGTTTTGGCGTCTGGGGTGAACTGCCACACCTACCATCAGCTCCTTACTTTACCGCACAGATCCCTGTGCTACTTATACGCTGATTTGGCAAGGACCGATATCGAATCAGGAACCTTGTAGTTTCTAGTCAGAGTCTGACTAGAAACCACAAGGTCTGACTCAGACCCTCTACTGACTAAGCTAAACCAGTGTTTAGCAGTGGAGAGCTGCGACATACAGGGGTGCAGAACTGTTTGAAGCAGAAAGGGTGGATAGGGCAAAACTCAGGAGAGTGTGCCAAAAACGTGAAACTCTGCCGGCTAATTCTGGTAAGGAGTGTGACTGGGCCCTGTTGTCAAAGGCAGGCTTGGTCAACAACACGAAATCACATGAGAGCTACCCGACTGCAATTATTGTATCTCCCATGCCACACTCATGATCCTCAGCCTGAGGACTTTTTATGTTCCTGCTGCACAAAAGTGTGCCAAACAGCTAGTGGTCTCAAGCTTCACATGAGAATTCATAGTGATACGTATACAACGTCAACACCAATTGTTATGTGTACCAGATATGTTCTAAGTTATGCAAGACGTTGGCAGGATTGAAAAGTCATGAACGAGCTCACAAATGGACAATGAATGAAGGAGTGGCAGTTGCCTGACAAGACATTGTGATCAATATATATATATATATATATATATATATATATATATATGAGTAAGAAAAGGTGGAATGAAAACATCACACAATGTTGTTAAAGAAGAAAACAATTTATAATATAATCATAGCTGATACTGATCAATATTTCGATTTTACAAAAATCATCATCAGAGCTCATTCACTCGCGTAGTTGTTTGGGTCGGAGAGGAAAGTCAAATCAGTTTACAAAACAAAAAACCTTAATACTGCAAAAAAGGAATGAAAGACGTTACAATATTCACCAACGTGGGCATTCGCGCCATATATATGTCGGTCATGTCTCATATGTATACCTTTTGTCATCCAAATGTAGCGGATTTTTCAGAAGTTGGCAACAAGACGAAACAATTAAACGGAAGGGGATGGGTATTAAGAAATGTGACGGTTGGAATTCAAAAGATTTTTTAGTAAAGGAATTTTTTTACGATTAATTGTTTTTATTTTTTAAATTTTTATTTTTAAGTTCTGTATTTCATAAATGATTAGATATTTACTGTATTTTGTTTTTATATATAAAGTAAAAATGTTATGGGCGGAATATGTTATTATTTTAGAAAAGGAATTTTTTATATTTTTTATTTTACGATTAATTATTTTTAATTTTTAATTATTATTTTTAAGTTCTGTATTTAATAAATGATTAAATATTTATTGTGTTTTGTTTTTATATATAAAGTAAAAAAGGTTATGGGCGGAATTGGTTATTATTTTAGATAATGTTAAGCAATTTGGATCTAATGTAAGGTATTATTTTCAAAACCGAAATCAAAACAAAATAAAACGGAAAAGATCTTATTTATTTTGTGAAATAGTGACCATCTCACACTACAGTATATATATATATATATATATATACACACACACACACACACATATACATACAGATGCTGATAGGTATGCATCCTGCATCCCTGATGCACAAAAATCTAAAAGGACACAGTAAAATTGTATCCATGCATCTTTTTCTTTTTTCTTCCCTCACCATTTCAAGCTAAATGTAAATACATTTCAATAATTTCTTAGAAACGAAATACACAGGATAGGTTACAAGGTAGGAGTTAGACGGCTTTAGTTGTTTCCCCAGATTATAAATAAAAACCCTACAATCTATTAAGAAACTTTAGTTGGGACTCATTCAAAGCAAATATGTGTGTCTCAGGATGCACTAAATTAAAAAGCTATCAGCATCACTATATATATATATATATATATATATATATATATATATATATATAAGTAATGTTGTTTGGGTGTTCTAAAGTCAGTATCATCCAGACAATGAGAGAGTCTATCCCCTTTTCACTTGAGCTAAACCAAGGAGATTGTTTTATATATATATATATATATATATATATATCAAAATAAATAAAGTATTGTTATGGGTCCAATGGAAGAAAATTATATATTTATTAAAAAAAAAAAAGGACTGCAAAATGGATTGTTCTTTTTTTTTTTTTTTTTTTTTAAATTTTTAAATTATTATTATTATTTTACATTTGTGACACGTGTTTCAGATCTTCTGATATCTTCTTTAGGCATTAATTAACCATATTCTGTCCCTGAATTCTGACAGAATACGGTTAATTAATGTCTGAGGAAGACATCAGAAGATCTGAAACACATGTCGCAAATGTAAAATAATAATAAAAATTATTTAAAAAAAAAAACAAAAAAAACAAACAAAAAAACAATCTATTTTGCAGACCTTTTTTTAATAAAATATATAATTTTCTTCCATTGGACCCATAACAATACTTTATTTATTTTGATATATATCTATATATATATATATATATCAATGAGGTGTGTATGTTTCCAGAGCTCAATTGTTTTAAATGATGATATTTCTAATTTAAACAACCTTGTCTCAATTGCTGTTTTTCTGCAACTTCAACAACAGCAACTAATTAATTTGCTTTATTCACAGATTGGCAATTTGTCTCATTTGACCTTTGATGCATTTATAAACTTATTAAGAACTTTCCTTTCACATGACAAAACAATTTCAAGTGATTGGCATATTACAATAATTAGTAAGCTCATTTTCAAGTTTTCTTTTTTGTGTGTAAAAAGATCAAAATGATATTATAGAAATTACTAAATATAACACTATGTGCATATAACTAACTTCATTGGAGGAGAGAGAGAGGAGAGAGAGAGTGGGAGGGAGAGAGAGAGAGGGTGGGAGGGAGAGAGAGGGTGGGAGAGATAGTGGGAGTGGGAGAGGCTGAACAGAGAGAACTGCTCATTTAATTAAGTCTGGTTTTATGTACTAAGATCATTAACAAGACATATATTGAATTTCATTGCTTGATATAAAAACTACAAATTGAACGAGGGACGTTCAAAAAGTACTAAGCCTCACCAAGATACTGCTTGAGCCTCTATTTTGACCTTTTTTAGATTGGTTGCTTATCTTACC
Source organism: Doryteuthis pealeii (assembly GCA_023376005.1). NCBI lineage: Eukaryota > Metazoa > Mollusca > Cephalopoda > Myopsida > Loliginidae > Doryteuthis > Doryteuthis pealeii. Next base: position 51,942,362 of record CM042163.1, read on the forward strand.
TTTAATTGTTTGATTTTTTTTTTTTTTTTACGGCATATCAACCCTTTTTAATACTGAATCAAGTTATTTTTGATAAACAATGGACTCAAATTCCGACCGTAATTGGTTAAAATCACAATTTCTTACATATTTCTGGTACAAACTTAAAAATTCTTATATGGCTGGAAAGAAAAGAAAATAATCTTTCTAAATATGCAATTTTTGTGTGTTTTTATCCATTGAATTTATTTTTTTACGGCGAGTTAAAATGGTATTTTGCTTTGAGCAGCCGAAAATGCGTAAGTTTTTTTTTCAAAAACTAAATTTTACAAATTTCTTCTGTAAAATGGCTAATCTTTATCAATATTCATGAAATTTGACACTTAATTAGAATATACCTAAAAATACAAGCAGGAACATAAGAATACAAAGTTGTAATAAAATTGCTACAAAAATAAAGAAATTACTGAATTTCTTGTTCTGAATTGGTCTGTGATTTGACATATTTTTTTTTTTTTAACAAAATCATGTCCACTTTTGTACCCCCAATTTTGGGGATTTAAATTCTCATAACTTTAGATCCACTGGGGATATTTGCATAATTCAACCAGTTTTAAACTCCATTTACACAGTTCTATTTAACTAATATGATTAAATAAGAATAACCTAAAAAAAAGTTTTTTTTAAATCAACTGGAAATGCTACTCCCGACAACATGGGCTTGTCCAATTTAGGGTTAAGTTACATAATTTTTTGAATTTTTGCTTTAGTGAGAGCATTGTCTGTTTGAACCATTAGGAAGTGTATTTACCCAACCCCTTCACAGCAGCAGGATGAGACACACAGGCTATTTTAAGCCAAGTTTAATAGGTTTTAATTCAAGTTTTCCTTCTCTGAGACTGGTTACCATATCAAGGTTGAAGATCCCAGTCTGCTCTACTTACTATTCACCCTGAGCTGAAGGGAAAATAGATGCATGCCTTTCTCAAGGGTATTAGTGCTATATGTGAAATGCTACCAGCCTCATCCAGGATTTGAACTCATGTTGCCATGTCCATTTCTACCATGATAATCATTATACCATTAGCAAGTTGGGATGATAATTTCCAATCTATTTAATGACCAACTGATGGAGTTAAAGACATTTAGTTAAATTACTTTTTCTTTCTTTTTTTTTTAGTAGGATCCTTATATCCGAGCAAATACATAAGTTATAGTTATCGAAGTTTCAAAAATTTTATGATAAGAAAAAAAAAAAAAAAAAAAAAAAAAAAAGAAAAAAATCATATTTCAATTACGCAGCAAAGACCCAAAAATAATTTAGATAAATATGGTGTAAAATTAATACTAGATAAATGCTTCAAGCTCAAATTTTAAAATATTTTCTAATCTTCTTGTGCAGACATTTTTAAAAAGAAGAAAAAAAATCTAGTTGTTATCATATTTAGTCTATTCATACATTGCGTTAAAAGTAAAATTAATGCAATATGGTTGGTTGGTTGGTTTTTATGGTATGTCAACCCTTGTTGGGTTATTTTAATCAGAAGATGTTTTTGTTTTATTCATGCTTGTTGGGTATTCAATTTTTAAACTCAATTTTTTTAACCAAATAAGGAATAAATAAATGAATAGAATAAACCACACGCGGAAATTGGAACAAATATGAACTAACATAGCATTTAACCATTACTATCGGAAAAGACGTTTATCTTAGTCAAGTATAAGGTAGAGTCCTGATGAGATCATTTAGATTGAAACCATGGTAGACCCTTAACTTTTTCACAATTACTATTATTACTATTTATATATATATATATATATATATATATATATATATATATATATATATATATATATATATATATATATATATATGAAAGTGGTGACTTACTGGTGAAATTGGTTTCAATGGTTAGTTGATACAAGTTTAACAATGATAAAATGGTATATAAAAAAATAACTGGTTATTCCTGTATATACCATTGTAATATATATATATATATATATATATATATATATATATATATAGGTAAAAGTAGTGGGTGTGTTTGAAGAGGAGAGTTTCCACTGGTCTTATAAAAGATTAGGCTCATATTAAGTACTGTTCAAAATAAATTCATAAGAGCCAAATGATGGTTTGTAAAGTTTTTCTTTCTTTGAAAGTATAGGCTTAGAATTTTTTTTATTTTATCATTGTTATCCGTCATAAATTTTGCGAATATTGAGAAGATTTTTTTCTGGTTGTATAATTTCTTTTTTCAGAGGATCCCTATATTTTGTAAAACCCGTCTGAAGAGACTGAGGCTCAAATGAATTAAAAAAATCTTTTTTTAGTTTCTGGTTAAAATAAATTATAACGGGATGATGCTTTGTTAAGTTTTTCTTTCTTTGAAAGTTAAATATTGCTCTGTATATAATCTAATTTATTGATTATTATACATTGAGCCCTTTTTTAGGGATTTATAAACTTACACATGTGTTTTGGTCAGTTCATCTGTGTGAAAATATTACACATGTGTAAGTGATATTGATTAAATTCATCTTTTATTATCCATTCTATTCTTTTTTTTCTTTATTCATTCTTCCTCATATTGTTGGATTCATTTCCAATTTCCATTTTTACACACACACACACACACACATATATATATATATATATATAAAGTAAAAGTAAAGTCATTGGGGTGGCCTAAAGTCGGTATCAACCAATCAGCGAGGGAGTCAATCCCCTTTTCACTAGTGCTAGACCAAGGAGATTGTTTTTGCGCCTATTATACTCATACGCTGAGTTGGTTAGGGCTAGTATCGAACTAGGAACCTTGTGGTTTCTAGCCGAACTCTCTACCAACTGAGCTAAGCCGGCCCTTACATATATATATATAACTATAGTGTGGGATTGGCACTGTTTCAGCTTTTACTGGAACGGTATGCCAAAGTGCAATATTATTGGGAGAGTGGTCAATATAATATAGAGCTATTATATAACATAATAAAAAAATAAATATATAAAGGTTTTATATATTTAATGACATAGGAACAATCACTGTACTGTCAATAAACACACATACACATTCATAACAACACCACATACATATGCATAACCTTTTATCCAATCAAAAATACATCCTATGCCTGTAAAACTTTTTGAAATTTTCAGGTTTAAATAAGTTGAGGGGTAAGTTTATTGGCTGACGCTGCAGTGTTTCGATCTATTAATTAGATCATCTTCAGGGCATTACACATACACACACTTTCATACTCACACCATAAAAGAGAATATTTGACGTCATATTTCAAACCGTCCACTTTTTTCAGCGTCCTTTCTTCAGATTTCAAAATTTGAACAGACTGATAAACAAGGACTATCACTTGCTTTTCTCGTTATTCTGTGATAAAACTTTTTTTTATCACCTTCCATATACCAACAAATGCCCTGAAGATGATATAATTAATAGATCGAAACACTGCAGCGTCGGCCAATAAACTTACCACTCAACTTATTTAAACCTGTGTTTTTTCAATTTTCTTAATATACTACATACCGTAGGATTCACTTCCATTTCTTCACACACACACTATATATATATATATATATATATATATACACATACACACACACATATATATATATATTTCTAAATGTTTTTTTTATGAGAATGTCTAAAGGAATTTCATCCTTTCACATCTCACAATAATAAGATTGAATAATATCTGAAATTTTGAGAGTAAGGTTTGGCATTATTTCCTTATTAAAGAGTCAAATACATTGAATATTATGGATGTTTTTACTCGGTTAACTTGGCAAAAGGTCAAATAAAAAAGGGAAATAAAAAGGGAAGGTTAGAGCAATCTTTCAAATGAGGAGGAGGAAGTGGAAACCTTTTTGGTGGACCAACGTTTGCCTTTCATGGAAAAATCAGTATGAGAAATCCAAGCCTCTATTTGAACTTGTTCAATGATCATGGGTGCAGCAGTTGTGAAATACTTAACTATCCACTCATCAAGCTCTTTTAAGGATTTAAATAAATAAATAAATAAAATAAATAAAAATAAAAATAAAAAATAAAATAAAAAGACTTGTTTATGCAGCAATGATGGATTCGTTTAAAGATGAACTATACAGAAATCAGAATATGTATATTCTCATCATATGAGAGAGAGAGAGAGAGGGGAGGGGGAATGAGAGGGGGGCATGCATAGATGGAGAGAGAGAACAGGGCATGCGCAAAGAGAGAGAGAGAGAGAGAGAGATAATAGGAACATCCAGAGAGAGAGAGAGAGAGAGAGAGAGAGAGAGAGAGATAATAAGGGCAATATATATATAGAGAGAGGAGAGAGATAATAGGGGCATGCATAGATAGGGAGGAAAAGAGTGAAAGCGAGAGAGAGAGAGAAAAAAAAGGAGAGATAATAATGTGGTAATGCTAGTAAACCAACTTCCCTTTTTGTCTAAGAGAGAGAGAGAGAGAGAGAGAGAGAGAGAGAGAGAGAGAGAGAGAGAGAGAGAGAGAAACTTCTCTTTTTGTCTGAGAGAGAGAGAGAGAGAGAGACTTCTCTTTTTGTCTGCCCATTGAGTCTGTAGTGATCTACCAATTGTCTTTCCATTCACATGTGTAAAAATCTCCTTAATGGAACTGGTCCTTGATTTCCCAATGAATTTAAGATTCATTTAAAATGAATCTAGACCATTCAACAACAACACTGACAATATGTCATCAATATTGACACACTAAATTTTCTCTTATCAGATTGATGGAATTGGTTTTCTAACTTCATTTTTTCTGGGGAGAAAATTGAATTTACTAAAGTTTTATCAAGAAAAAAAAAATCTGATATCTAAATAATATTAATCACTGTCAATCATCCGGAGGGGATTTAGCACTATATATATATATATTTAGATAGATAGATAGATAGATAGAGAGAGAGATAGAGAGATTTAGAAAGAGAGATAGATAAAGACAGAGACACACAAACACAGGCCCAGAGAGAGAGAGAGAGAGAGAGAGAGAGAGATAGACAGACAGACACACAGACGGAGAGAGAGAGAGATGAGAGAGAGAGAGAGAGAGAGAGAGAGAGAGAGACATTGGAGCACTTTATGGCGGCCTTTACATATATACAGATGTGTGTATTAAAACAGTTAAAATCCTCTTCGCATTCTGTGGGTGACAATGGCCGAGCGGTTGAGGTGTTTCAAATGCAAGGAAAATCAAAAAAATTTCAAAACATCTTCACCTGATGATTGTATTGCATGAAACCAATATGGTTGTGAATGTTCCTTTGTCACCCAATAAATAGATATGTAAAACCTTTATATAGTTATCTTATTATATTATATAACAGCTCTATTTTATATTGAGCACTCTACCAATAATACTGCCTTTGGTACGCGATTCCAGCAAAAGCTGAAACAGTGACCATCACACACTATAGTATATATATATATATATATATATATATAGATAGATAGATAGATAGAGAGAGAGAGAGAGATAGAGAGAGATATGCTGAATGAATATGTCCCCCTATATCCTTAAGTTCTAATTTGGGTAATGACATAAAAAAAAAAAAGAAAAAAAGGGAGAGAGGTATCCCATTGAAAGATGATGTAACACTCATGTAAAGAAGGCCAAAGAGACTACCGGCCAAAGCATTATGATCAAATTGAAGAAGAGTTAGATAATAGTTAAAAAACAATAGATCAAATAATATCCAACATATTTATTAAAACAGCTATCATGCAACAAGGTTGTATTTCAATGAAATGAAATGAACACTTATACTTTAAATGAAATAACCCATAAGCAATGTCGATATAAATAAAATATCAAAGCTTGGAAGAAAGTCAAAAATGATTGCAAATTAATTTGTTTTTGCCTCGGGGTGTTGAGAAGATTAAATGTCTATTTAAACTCAACAGATCAAGCAAGTCAGTAAATGAAGAAGAAGCAAAAAGTTGAAAAAAAACAAAAAACAACAAAAACAAAAAAAACAAAAACAAAAACAAAAAACAAAAAAAACTGGTTGTACTTTTTTTCAGGTAGGATTTATTCTAAAACACTAAATAACATTATGACTGGTAGTAGTAGTAGTAGTAGTAGTATGTCAGTGATACTGAGAGTCTTTTCAATGCTACTACTAAATGAAGAAGAAGCAAAAAGTTGGAAAAAAAAACAACAAAAAACCAAAACAAAAAAAACAAAAAAACAAAAAAAAACTGGTTGTACTTTTTTTTCAGGTAGGATTTATTCTAAAACACTAAATAACATTATGACTGTTAGTATTAGTAGTAGTATGTCAGTGATACTGAGAGTCTTTTCAATACTACTACTCTTGGGTACACTCTGTCCCGGAGTGGTAGTACCCAGTGATGCTGATAGCTTTTTGATTTACTGCTTCCTGGAACGCACATATTTGTTTCGAATGTGTCCCCAGTGAAAAATTTATGGGTCCCAACTAAAGCCGTCAAACTTCTACCTTGTAACCTATCCTATGTAATTCGTTTCTAACAAACTATTGAAATATATTTACAGTTAGCTTGAAATGGTGAGGGAAGAAAAAAAACAAAAAACACTGACACAAACTGCCCTTTATATATGCAGTGATACTGATAGCTTTTTGATTTAGTGCATCCTGGGATGCACATATTTGCTTTGAATGAGTCCACAGGAAAATTTATGGGTCCCAACTAAAGTTTCTTAATAAATTGTAGGGTTTTTATTTATGATCTGGGGAAACAACTAAAGCCATCTAACTCCTACATTGTAACCTATCCTGTGTTTCTAAGAAACTATTGAAATGTATTTACAGTTAGCTTGCAATAGTGAGGAAAAGAAAAAAGAAAACACTTTACTGCGTCCTTTTAGAATTTTGTGCGTCAGTGACGCAGGATGTGTACCTATCAGCCTCTCTGCTATGTATGTATTCTCCCTCCCCTGTCAGATGGGTATAACGTTAAACTGCATCTAATGGTGAAGTTCCAATTTTGGAGCTCTGGGGAATGTGGAGTACCCCTTCATCACCATTACTCATATGTCCACTCTGACCTGGAGTGGTAGTACCTGTTAGGGTCCCATCTATGAGTTAAAAAGTTTAAAAAAAAAAATTTGAATATCCATCAAGAATGAATAAAACAAAATGTCTTTGGCATAAAATAACCCATCAGGGGTTGATATTCCATAAAAACTAACCAACCAGCAGGATGTGAAACAAGATTGATTTTTAAGTAAAACTAGTTTGAATTCAGAATTTCATTCTCCTAGACAAGTTACTATACCCTACATTTTATCCACAGTTTGATTTTTTGTTTTGTTTTACGGCATATCAACCTTGGTGGGTCATTTAATGCCGACAAAGTTTTGAAATAAATTCATTCTTAATGGATAATCAAATTTTGTTTATCAACTCATGTTTTTCTATTTAGCCCTAACAGGTACAACCACTCCAGGTCAGAGTGGACCACAGAGCAATGGTGATGAAGGGGTGCTCCACATTCCCCAAATCTCCAAAACTGGAACCTCACCATCATATAAAGTTTAACGTCATTCCCATGACATGAAGACCCTCAGCCACCGCCTTCTAGCACCCATATGATAAAAAGGTTGGGGCTTGCCATAAGGGCAATAGGGTTGGGGCAATCATATAGGTGCTAGGGCTTGATGTGACCAGACGATTTATTGGAGGGGGTCTCTCCGACCACCCTTCTAGCCTAAGTAAGGGTCTAAGTGGAGTGTTGCAGGTCATGGACTGCTCATCCACCAAGACTCCTCCTTAAGCACCACAGGTTGCCACCCACGGCCAACAGGTGGCCCCATTTGGGGGAGTCTTACCCCTCTGCAGAGGTGCAGTCAGTGCATTCTAATGCCCCAGCTGACAGGGAGAATATGTATGTTCTTATCCAAGGTTAAACAACCATTGTAGATGAAGGAAACCTCTAAATAGAAACCAGCTGTACTCTGCTTAAAAATTAACCTTGTTAAGTCCATTATTAGTGAGTCTGCTTCTCACTCTGTGCCCCTATCCAACCAAGAAAAATTTGGTACAGCTGTGGGGGAAAAAAATTTGGTAGGCAATGAGTTAAATTTCATATAAATCAGAGGGGAAAAAATTCAGCATGAGTTTGAGTGCCCCAGGGAACCCTTTAATCAAAATGAAATATACTTATCTAAGTACCCTGGGTAATGTAGTTTCAGTATATATATGGTTATGGGGTCTATCTCCAAAACCCTACAAGGAGTTTGTGAACGAATAAATAAACAAAAAGGAACTACTATATAAAACGTCTCTGAAGATAAAGTTTACTTTGAAATCGATAAGACAAAAAAAGATCTTTTTGTTTTTATTTTTTATGTGCATTGTATTGGCCTTCAAATCATTAATATATAATAACATAATTAACAATGCTTCAAGTAAATTACCAATTACTTTTATATATATATAACTTTCAAAAGAAAGAAAAACTTAACAAAACGTCATTTAACTATGATAAAATTATTTCAACCAGAAACTTAAAATGACTCATTTGTTAATTTTTTTCTTTGAAAGTTAAATATTGCTCTGTATTTAATTAATTTATTAGTTATTATACATTGAGCTCTCTTAGGGATTTATAAAAATCCTTCTATGAGTCTATAAGTTTGCACCTACAAGAGCATACAGTATGGATGTACAATAGGATTTTGATGATCCCAAATAGAATCATCCCTTTCTTACCAGTCATTTGAATTATCTTATATATATATATATATATATATATATATATATATACATACACATACACACACACACACACACGGTGTTAATAAAGTCCTGCAGCAGTTTTGAAATTTAAAATTCAATTGCTCACGTTGTAGAAATAATAAACTAATTTAGTCAAAACCAAATGAAATTTTAACTCTTGAAGTTTTATTTTTCATATATTTTTTGATTATAGCATTTCAACATGACCATCTCTGTTTATACATTTTAAATCTGCTGCAGGACTTAATGACTATATATATATATATATATATATATATATATAGATAGATAGATAGATAGAGAGAGAGAGAGAGAGAAGAGGATGTCTAAAATTGTAAACTAGTATTCAATAAGTACCGTATTTGACGGCATATAGGACGCACTTTTTCTCCCAAAATTTTGGCTCAAAAAATTGCCCTGCGTCTTATACATCATAGGTGAAGTTTGAGACCTCCCGTAGGCCTAGGCTAATCTTCTCTATGATGCTCACTAACCCAGCATACGCTCAGTACTTTTACCTACCCTAAACTCCATGCATCCTTATTTTATTGCTGTTTCTCCTTGTGTAATGCACAGCTAGACTGTTTTCAACAATATATGCTTAAATACACTAAAAATTTTATTTCCTGAATCTGACCTGCTGAAATGGGGGTGTGTCTTATATGCCATTAAATACAGTGATTACGTTATTGTTTTTTTTTCTTAACCCTTACTGTGCAGGAACAGAGTTTTATCTAGTTCTGTGTATGTACAGTTGAGACAGAGGAACGTAGTTAACTTGTTTTTCATAATGGGGTACTTTCTTGGATTCTCCACATTTCCTAACATGTAAAATGCGTTTAATTTTTACAGGCCACTCAAAGGAAGTTGCTAGAACTGATTTGCATATGATTAGCATGTTATATTACCAACTTGTGGGGGTGTATTTCCAAATTTAGAATGAGAGTGAAACTCCAATTGCAAAAACAAAGCAAGATGGTGGAAAGTAATTTCTTCGATTTGTACTTTGGTAAGATCTTTGACCCTGAAAATATAGTTCCATTTTATAATGTTGAGGTTAAGTCACTATCTGTGAAATGACAAGAAAATATTTGATTGTAGGTGAACCAAATATCACTGCTGAATTTTTTCTGAATTTAAATGAGGGATTTTTAACAAGAAAAAAAAAAAAAAAAAAAAAAGGGTTAAATCAAACTTAACAGACCTAAATTCCACCCTCATATGTCACCTCGCCAAAAGAAAAAAAATACCAAAAATCAGGGAATTAACCGAATTTAATGAGATTTTCAGTATTGATATATTAATGAATAAAAGTGGTATCGTTTTTCATAATGAGCCAGTTATTTTATTTAAAAACTTTTACATTTTTTCAGGTCAGTTAACTTTGAACATATCTTTCAGAATCTGTGTTACGCCTCAAAAAATTTATATTTATTCACCTCTCTTCCTCAAATGGTAAGCCAACAATGAACTCTTCAACTAATTAGCTTAATTTGTAATTAGGAACTTAACAGAAATAAGTGAGCAAGCCTATATTACTGTTCATTTCCTTTATTTCTAAGACACCTCTTTTTTTTTTATGTGATATCTAGCATCTTATTTCTCTGAACTTTTGAGATGAGGCTTGATAATTAGTATTATTTGGATTATTCGAATTATGGTTAGCGGAATGAGAACAGGATACCCCTGTGGGTCAAATAAAGGGTTAGGATCAAAGTTCCGTGATGGCTCCTGATTATGGCAAGAAGATTCCAGAGTTCGAAAAGAAGGTTCCCGAGTTCGACAAGAAATACCTGAAGAAGACCGGGGGGCACATTGGCTGAAAGCCAACAAAGAACTCCTTTTCTACTAATTAGCTTAATTTCTAATTAGGAGCTCAACAGAAATATTTGAACAAGCCTATATTTCTATTTATTTCCTTTCTAAGACACCTCTTTTTCTACCCTTCATGTGATATCTACTGTTTTGTTTCATATTTTTGTTAATTAGTTGGTTGGATTTTCCGGCATGTCAACCCTTATTGGGTTATTTTATGCTGAAGATGTTTTTGTTTCATTCACACTTGATGGGTATTCAATTTCTTTTTTTTTTAACACTTTTTTTTAAAATTCATGTTTTTCTATTTAATCCATAGATGGGACCCTAACAGGTACTACCAATCTGGGTCAGAGTGGACCTGGAAGTAATGGTGATGAAGGGGTACTCCACATTCCCTAGAGCTCAAGAATTGAAACCTCACCATCAGATAGAGTTTAACATCATACCCAGGATAGTAAGACCTTCAGTCATTGCCTCTAGAACATATATGATAAAAAAAGGTTGGGGGTTTGCCATGAGGAGAAAAGGTTGGGACAATCATATAGTTGCTAGGGCTTAATGTAACCAACCTCTCTGACCACCCGTCTAGCCTAAGTAAGGGCCAAAGTGGAATGTTGCATGTTATGGACTGCTCAGCTACCAGGGTTCTATGCTTAAGCATCACGGTTCGCCACCACGACCACCTGGTGGCCACATTGGTGGGGGTGTCTTACCCCTCTGCAGAGGTGCAGTCGGTGTATTTTAAAGCTCCAGCTGACAGGGCTTTTATACTCAACAGAAATATTTGAGTTAGTCTATATTTCTGTTCATTTCTCCTTCATGTGATATTTACCTTTTTGTTTCATATTTTGTTAGTTGGTTGGATTTTATAGCATGTCAAACCCTTGTTGGGTTATTTTATGCCAAAGATGTTTTGTTTTTTTTTCATTCTTGATGGGTATTCAATTTAAAAAAAAAAAAAATTACTTTCTTAAACTCATGTTTTACTATTTAACCCATAATCCGACAAAGAAGTCATATATAATAACAAACAGACTTTATTCTGTGAGCATGTGGAGAAAAACATACGTGACAGGTATACACATACTCATGACAAGGTACAGTAAGATATATGGAACAGATACATAAATATACACAAATGATGTTAGGACTAAGTCTTAACAAAGTGATACAGAGTTATATCTAGAAATAAGTCACTTACTGATTAAGGGGCAAGGCACCAAGCACCTAACCCAAGTGCATTGGTTGCTGAACTGAGAGAAAGAGAGATTTTGCTGTTTACATATAGGCAAAAACCTGCCTCAAGGGAAGATAACCCAAGTGGATTCATGTCCATCCCAAAATGTCTCATAACTCATTTTTCACTTTTGTAGAAGTTATCCTCCAGATATAGAAACAATATGATACTCACCGTCGCAGTGGGGGTTCTAACTACCGTCGAGTTAGTAGACGACAACAACAGGCAAGCTGTAACTTAAATACAGTCCTTGCATGCTGCTGGCATAATGCAAAGTGATGGCTGAAGAGTGGGTACTTATCCCTGTTCTTACTCACCCTGAAATCCAACAGCCAATCAGAACTCAGGAAATGAACTTGCCTGAGTTCATAATGGAACAATCCAAAGCTCCATATAAGCTGTAGAATACTGGTAATTGTTATTCTGTGTTACTTTCACCCTTAGCCAGGATTGAACCTGCAGTCTGGAAATGACTGTTACAGATTGTTAACTATTGGACAGTGGAACAGTCAAACACCTCCTCAGCTTAATGGACTCTTCCTGGCAGTAGTGGCAGTAATTATTTAAGCTGTTATAGTGGGTTCATTGGAGAACTAGTAACTGCATGGTTAGGCTTGGCCAGTCACATTGCTCAAACCAATTGTTGACTGTCTAACTGACTGACTTCAATATAAGCCACCTAACAAACTCTAGTTTTAGTCTTGCATTCATCTTGTAACAGAGTTGAGTACTTTACACAAAATCCAACAACTTTGTAATTGTAAATAAATTACTTGTCTGTTTCAATTTGTACACCGAGTTTGAGTCAGATTTGTTTGTGTGCCTAAAAACACTGTAATTCCACTTTATAATTCTTCATGTATTTTCTGTACGGCTATATAGATGTGTTATAAGAGTTTTATATAATTCTTATGATATAAATCTTTACACAGAATTAGCGAGGGCTGGTATTGAACCCAGAAGCCTGTGATTCCAAGGCAGATGCTCTACCGACTGAAAGGCATCGATATAATTGAGGACCATTATCAATATTATTGAATTTGATGGCATATTGACAATAAACTATAAACGTTTCTGTGATTTCTAAATATTTTGGAAACCTTACCTAGTAAAAAAAATAGTTACTCACCCCACCACTCCGGGTCAGAGTGGACCTGGGATCAATGGTGATGAAGGGGTGCTCCACATTCCCCAAACCTCCAGAACTGGAACCTCATCATCAGATAGAGTTTAATATCATTCCCAGGACATGTAGACCCTCAGCCACCGCCTTCTAGCACCCATAAGATAAGAAGATTGGGGGTTGCCATAAGGGCAATAGTGGTTGGGGCAATCATATAGGTGCTAGGGCTTGACGTGGCCAGCCGATTGATCGGAGGGGGTCTCTCTGACCGACCGTCTAGCTCAAGAAAAGCCTAAAGTGGAATATTGCAAGTCATGGACTGCTCAGCTACCTGGGTTCTATCCTTAAGCATCATGGATCGCCACCCATGGCCAACAAGTGGCCTCATTGGGGGAGTCTTACCCCTATGCAGAGGTGCAGTCGGTGCATTCTAATGCCCCACCGACAGTGATGAATATCACTTTTATATTTCCTAAACTGGAAATTCTCCCAGTAGAAAGATTTGAGGAGGTGGTAAAGAAATAAGATGACGCAGCTTCACACCATAGAGTTTCTGAGGTGCTTTGACCAATGGAAAACTCACTGGAATATTTGAAGAAAATTCAGAGACTGCAACGCCAATGAATGAATCTAGCTAGAGAGTTGGGCTAAGAAGCAGGAGAAATAATATGAAGAAACACTAGTATTGAAATAATGTTTAAAAAAAGCAAACTTCATTTAAATAGATCAAGGATGGTTGGTTGGTTGGATTTTATGGCATGTCAACCCCTTGTGTTATTGTATGCTGAAACATTTTTTTTTAAATTCATTTTTGTTGGGTATTCAATTTTTTAAACTCATTTTTTTTATCTATTTGTTTGACCAATAGATGGGACCCTAACAGGTACTACCATTCTGGGTCAGAGTGGACCTGAGAGCAACGGTGATGAAGGGGTACTCCATATTCCACAGAGTTGCAGAACTGGAACTTCCCCACTAGATGTAGTTTAATGTCATACCCAATGACAACGATACCCTCAACCACTGCCTTCTAGAACACATATGATAAAAAGGGTTAGAGTTTGCCATGAGTGCTATAAGGTCGGGACAATGATATAAGTGTTAGGGCTTGACGTAACCAGCCAATTGAATGGAGGGGGCCTCTCCGACTGCTTGTCTAGGGCCAAAGTGGAATGTTGCATGTCATGGACTGCTCAGCCACCAGGATTCTGTCCTTAAGCAGCACAGTCACCACCCAAGGCCAATAGATGGACCTATTGCAGAGGCGCAGTCGATGTATTCTAAAGCCCCAGTTGACAGGGAGTTGGGGTGGGGATCTCATAGGCTATCAAACATAGTCGTCTATTTTGAATCATGAAAAGTGCAAACTGTTATTTTTGTAATAGAAAAGATGAGTTTCTATCTTTCCTTTCAGTTTGTACTTAAGATGAATCATTTGGAGTGAAAACATAAACAAGAAATAAATGTCAAATTATATAATCTTATATTTCAAATAACCGTAGCTGACATTTTACTTATGTTCAGAATTCTTCCACAAAGAGGATCAAATAATTTGTTTATGACACATGAATTTTATGAAACCAAAGAGAAACGCGAGATATTTCTGTACACAGCCTATATATATATATATATATATATATATATATATTGTGTGTGTGCATGTATGTATATATGTGTGTGCATGTATGTATATATGTGTGTGTGAGTATATATATGTGTGTGTGAGTGTGTGAGTATATATGTATGTGAGTGTGAGTATATATGTATATATGAGTGTGTGAGTATATATGTATATATGAGTGTGTGAGTATGTATGTATATATGTGAGTGTGTGAGTATATATGCATATATGTGTGTGTATGTGTATGTGTGTATATGTGTATATGTGTGTGTATGTATATGTATATATATGTGTGTGTGTATATGTATATGTGTGTGTGTGTATATGTATATGTGTGTGTATATGTATATATATATATATATATGTGTGTGTGTGTGTGTGTGTATATGTATATATATATATATGTGTGTGTGTGTATATGTATATATATATGTGTGTGTGTGTGTGTGTATGTATATATATATGTGTGTGTGTGTGTGTGTATGTATGTGTGTGTGTGTATATATATATATATATATATAAAATGAAAATTACAGAAATTTCCATTAACATTTTGATTTGTTGATTCTTTTTTCTGGACACCATAATTATTCAGATTTACCGTCCGTTCAATTCTACGTAGAGGCATAATGCTATTAATGCTATTAATTTAACTACCACAAATTTATGTCGGCACAAGGTGCTTAAAAATATTACAGACATATCTGATGACTTACTGTCAGTGTTTGTTGTTTATCAAGAGAGGAATATATTGGTTGTTTGTTTTACGGCATATCAACCCTTTTCGGGTCATTTAATACTGAATCAAGTCGTTTTTTTTTCTTTCTTTGTTTTATGGCATATCAACCTCAGTGGGTCATTTAATGCTGACAAAGTTGTGAAATAAATTAATTCTTAATGCATAATACAATTTTGTTTATAAATTCATGTTTTTCTATTCAGCCCATAGATGGGACCCGAACAGGTACTACCACTCCGGGTCAGAGTGGACCAGGGAGCAATGGTGATGAAGGGGTGCTCCACATTCCCCAAACCTCACCATCAGATAGAGTTTAACATCATTCCCAAGACATGTAGACCCTCAGCCACCGCCTTCTAGTACCCATATGATAAGAAGGATTGGAGGTTGCCATATGGGCAATAGGGTTGGGGCAATCATATAGGTGCTAGGGCTTGATGTGGCCAGCTGATTGATCGGACCGTCTAGCCCAAGAAAAGCCTAAAGTGGAATATTGCAATTCATGGACTTCTCAGCCACCTGGGTTCTAGCCTTAAGCATCATGGGTTGCCACCCATGGCAAACAGTTGGCCCCATTGGTGGAGTCTTACCCCTCTGCAGAGGTGCAGTCGATGCATTCTAACGCCCCATCCGACAGGGCGGTCAAGTCATTTTTGATTAACAAAGCACTGAGCTTGCTTACAGTGGAGCGCAAAATCACCCTAACCCAAAAGCTTTTGCATTGCTATAACATTTAAATATATTACCTAACTTTTGCCAGTTGTGGATGGTCTCGGTTTTTCCTCTGATTTCCAGTTCACCCAAATACTTTTCCAGAGCTTTGGGTAATGTTCCAAGGGCACCAATTACAATTGGTATGAACTTCACCTTCATGTTCCACAGCTTCCTCAGTTCTCTGGCAAGGTCCAAGTATTTGTATATCTTTTCGCTTTCTTTCATTTTCATTTTCCCTCGGTGATCGGCTGGGGCAGCAAAATCCACGAGAGGGCAGGTTCTCTCTTTCTTGTCAATTAATACTAGGTCCGGTTAAAAAATAATAATAATAATAACAATAATAATAATAATAATAATAATACCAGCAGATCACAGGGTGAAGCTGAAGGAAAATGAAAAAATAGACAAATATCTGGACCTTGCCAGAGAACTGAAAAAGTTATGGAATATGAAAGTGAAGGTGATACCAATTGTAGTTGGTGCACTTGGAACAGTCCCAAAAGGATTGGAAAAGGGTCTGGAATGTTTGGAAATCAGAGGAAGGATTAAAACCATTCAGAACACTGCACTGCTGCAATCTGCCAGAATACTCAGAAGAGTCCTGGAGACCTGAGGAGACTTGCTGTCACTCAGACTCAAGTGAAAGACCATCAGCTAATGCTGATGTGAAAACTCAAAAGGAGTAAATAATAATTAACAATAAAAAATAATAACTAACAATAACGATAATAATAATTATTATTACTATTATTACTTCTAATAACAATAATCTTATTTAGATGAAGATTCGTCACTTATCATAATTAATTCTAATGAATATTTTTCTTCATCTTATCTTTTAAATTTCAGCTCATTTGGGTTGTCAGGTACTGTAAGAAAGCCAAGGCCACTATGCCATATCCAATCAAAGCTTAGTAAATAACAACTCACTCTTCTTTACAAGAGTGAAAAACACCTCCTACAATAAATGATCAGCTTTTAGTGAGAATAACATAATAATAAAATCTATTTTTTTGTGTCTTATGCACTGATACACAAAATGACTTCTCTGAACTTATGGTGAAATTACAAAAGTATGGCAGATTTTATGGGAAACTTCCTTAATGTGATTTATCAATATCATCATCAAGATATTCCAACAGCATGGATTCACTTGATTCTCTCTTGCCATCCATCCCTATCAGTTATTGCTCTTGGCAAGTCATCTAGACCAGTGTTTTTAAAACTTCATTTTTGCTGCAATCTACAGTCAGAACAACAATTTGAATTGTAACATAATAAAACTAAGGGTAATATGAAATAAGTAGATCAAAGACAAACCCTGCTCCCATTTTTATTTTACAACCCACTTAAGGGTTGGGACCTATAGTTTGAAAATCTCTGCTCTAGATGACATCCAGTGTCCACACATAGCTGATGAATGTTTTTGCTGGTCATCCAACACTGGTGTGTCTATGTGTAGGAGTCCATAGGAGAACGTTGCTTATGAATTTGTGCTCATTTTCTTACTTGGGTCATCTCCCCTACAAGAGTGAAAAACACCTCCAACAATAAACAATCAGCTTTTGGTGAGAATAACATAATAAAATCTATTTTTTTTGTGTCTTATGCACTGATACACAAAATGACTATCTGGAGTTAATGGTTGGTTGGATTTTATGCCATGTCAACCCTTGTTGGGTTATTTTATGTCAAAGATTTTTTTATTAGTTTAGCCCTGTGGGCTTGGGGTGTAGAATACACAGACTGCATCTTTGCAAGGGGTAAGACCCCCCCCATGGAGCCATCGGTTGGGCGCGGTTGGTGACCCATGATGATTAAGGACGGAATCCTGGTGGCTGAGCAGTCTACCTGAGATCCTTACTTAGGCTAGACGGCTCGGTGAGGCCCCCTCTGATCAATCGGCTAGTCATGTCAAGCCCTAGCACCTATATGATTGTCCAAACCGTATTGCCCTTACGGCAAGCAGACAACTATTTCTTTCTTTAGGATGTTCGTCCTGTTTTGTATCTGTATTTTATGTTACATGTGCTCAGACAATAAAGATTTGTTATGTACCCCTTTGTTGGATTTTATAACATATATATACATCTACAGGAGAATGTCGCTTATGAGCTCGTCCTTGCTTCTCCAGCAGTGTCCAGCATGCCTTGTCCATATCACTTGGATGGTTTGTGAGATGGGGGACAGGTGACCATACAGCTGCTTGTGGAAACCAACACATGGACATGCTAATGTGGGCTGCCCACCAAGGACCTACATTGACCAACTCTGTGAGGATACGGGATACTGTGCAGAGGACCTCCCTGGGACAATGAATGATAGAGAAGGTTGACAAGAGATTGTCATGAATATCCATGCAAATTGTGCGACATCTTATTATAATGGAGATTGTGTGTTTTTCTGTCTGTAACCGAAACTATATTACTATTCAAGTAACAATTCCCTTAGTTATTTACGTCACCTTCTACAGGATTTTATTTATATTTAAACCTCAATTATTAGTAAAATTGTTTTACAACATTAAGACTGTTAACAATATCTACATATGAATAACATGCAATTGTATTTATATATTCAACGAAATAGCGGTTTACAGTGTGAATGGAAAGGCTAATTTGCATATTGATCTTAAAAAATTTGATTTTAATAAATATATGCTTAGTATTATTGGTTTCTAATTGTTTGGTTTTATCTTAATAAATATGAGCAAAAATCTCGGGGATAAATCTTAAAAGAAATCCATTAACACGAAGGAATAGCTGTAATTTTATTCTTTTCTTCCTATTTTAACTAAATAGTTAAATTAGGGAAATTTACCACTGAAAGACGGGAGTAAGGGAAAATGGTGGAACAGTTAGTTTCAAAGTTGTTCTATTTTCCGATTATACCCCCTCTGTTCCAAATATTTTTATCTGAATTCTTATTCAGTTTTATTAGCCTTTCTAATTTAACATGATATTTTATTATATTAAAACTTAAATACTTGCACCCGGAGGGTGCATATATTTGCTAGTGATGATAATGATGATATTCATCTACGTTTGAAGGTTTCTCCGAAGCATCCTAACGTATTATAAGAAGTGGTTTTAGCCACTAAAACTAAAACTACTTTTAATTCTTATAATGTCAACTGTGTCCACACCTGGTACTTGACAGTTTTGATAAACATATCAATTTAATAGCTTGCAAGTGACCTTTGATTGAATCTGTAAACACACTCACAGGATACAATATTTTAATGTATTTTCATTGTAAACAAAATCATTAACTTTGACTTATAAAAAGAATTTTACGCTTTTCTCATTTATCTATATATTATTGTGTTTCCTAAAGTGAAAACATAAAAAGCTCAATTATTATACATAAAATATCAGAAAGATAAAACAGAAAACAAGAAAATAAAACAATCAAAGACAAAGACAATCCATACAATTGGAAATGTTAGAAAATAAATTTGAGCACCATAGACTTTAGTTATATACTTTAGTGAAATAGATCATTAATTAGGACTGAGCCTAAATCCACTATGAAGCTGCAAATAACCTCACCTTTCCTGGGTATTACTGGGTATAGTAACTAGTAATTTTATATAGTCAAGTATTTTTGATATAGAAAAAGCATCATACAGTGAGTATCTTATTATAATGGATGTTGTCTGTAACAGAAACTATATTACTATTCAAGTCACAATTCCCTTAGTTATTTATGTCACATTCTCTATGATTTTTTTTTATTCAAACCTCACTTATTAATAAAATTGTGTTACATTATTAATACTGTTAATCATATCTACATACTAATAACAAGCAATTGTATTTATATATACAACCCCCCCCAAAAAAAAAAAAAAAACGGTTTACAGTGTGAACAGGAAGGTTAATTTGCATATTGATATTAAACATTTTGTATTAATAAATATGTGCTCAGTATTATTGATTTTTAATTGTTTGGTTTTATCTTAATGAATATGAGCAAAAATCTCGGGGATAAATCTTAAAAGAAATCCATTAACAAGAAGAAATAATTTTATTTTTTACTTCATATTTTAACAATAGATAAATTAGGAAAATTTAGCAATGAAAGACAGGGGTGATGGAAGAGTAAGTTTCAGTTGTTCTATTTTTCAATTATACCCCACTTCTGTTTCAAATCTTTTAATCTGCATTTTTATTTAGTTTCATTAACCTTTGTAATTTAATATAATATTTTATTACATTAAAACTTAAATACTTAAACCCAGTATATATATATACTTGCTGGTATATTTAACACAGAAAAAGCATCATACAGTGAGTATGCAATTAACGTACATAAAAAGAAATAAGAAGCAGAACAAAACAAAATAATAAAATGAAAACATAAAAAGATCAATTATTGTACATAAAAGATCAGAAACATAAAACAGAAAACAAGAAAATAAAACAATCAAAAACTATACAAAGACAATCCATACAATTGGAAATGTTAGAAAATAATTTTGAGCATCATAGACTGAGTATTTCAGGTCAAGTTTCAATCCAAACATTAATTGGTGTCAAAGAAAATGCCAATGCAAAGAATTCACAATCTCTATATCCATACTCGTGTTCTTTAAAAGTACAACCGTTATCATCTTGCAACACCCTCTGGTTAAAAACGAAACCATCCAAGATGAAATGCTAAAATGTAAATCCTGATTATCTGGTGTTGCTTATCTGCCGAATTCCTATTTCTTATGAGTTTCATCACTTCAGCTAAATAATAGACCATTCCATTTTTATCATAAAGAAAAGAAAGGAAGAAAAAGCACATGCTACATAGAAAAAATATAAGAAAGAAAGAAAGAAAGAGAATAGGAGAACGATAGAGAGAAGGATAGAGTGCACAGAAGTGATAACACTAATCTGTTTCAATCGAATATAATAAAAAATAAAAAGGGGAAAAAAAAAAAAAAAAAAAAAAAAAAGTGAGAAAGTTCAATCAAGATTATCATACATTTCAGATATTGAACTATTTTCGCAATAGCTCTTAAGTAAACACATCAAATGTTCTAATAATCAAATTATCATACTGTGGTATATGAACAGGTCCTGCTAGTCATAATTAATTTGGTAATTTATGAGGAAGTGCGTCCCGGTCTCCTACCTTAAGAGTTGCTGCCCTGTGACTATTAAAATAACAACCCAGCTCAGTCTATTCAAAACTATCCATCTATCTATCTCAATTTGTTCATATTTATCTATATTACTTTAAATACTAAAATTTTTTTATTCATGTTTGTTTAATGTCTTGTTTTTAGTTTAAATAAACAAGAATTACGACAAAAAAAGAAGCGACCACCCCCTCCAAATACATTTACTTGTCGAAAATATCTATCTATCTCCATTTGTTCGTATCTATCTATCTATCTATATTATTTTGTTTGTTTATCTATCTATCTATCTCAGTCAATTCAAAACTATATATCCATCTTCATACTAAACAAGAATTACGACAAATTACGATAAATAAACAAGAATTATGACAAGCTGGGGTTGTTATTTTAATAGTCACCGGGTAGCAGTTTTTGAGACGGGAGACTGGGACACACTTTCTCACAAATTACCATTAATTTTAATGAGTATTTTTCTTCATCTTATTTTAGATTGGAACTTATTTGGGTTGTCAGGTACTGTAAGAAAGCTGGGGCTTGTGTGCCATATTTAAACAAAGTAAATAACAATGTGTTTGGGGGGTCATCCCCCCTACAAGAGTGAAAAAACAGCTCCAACAATAAACGATCAGCTTTTGGTGAGAATAACATAATAATAAAATCTATTTTTTTTGTGTCTTATGCACTGATACACAAAATGACTTCTCTGAAGTTATGGTGAAATTACAAAAGTATGGCAGATTTTATGGGAAACTTCCTTAATGTGATTTATCAATATCATCATCAAGACATTCCAACAGCATGGATTCACTTGACTCTCTCTTGCCATCCACCCCTATCAATTATCATACTTGGCAGCTCCTTCAGACCAGTGTTTTTCAAACTTCTTTTTACTCTAACCCACAGCCAGAACAGCAATTTGAATTGCTACCAATCAAAATCTAAGTGTAATGATATGAAATGAGAAAATCAAAGACAAACACTGTCCACAGTTTTCCTTTATTTTGCATTGACAAAATTCATGCAAATTTCTTATGGTCCATACCCTAACAGGTATTACCACTCCAGGTCAGAATGAACATGGGATTAATGGCGATGAAGGGGTACTCCACACTCCCCAGACCTCCAAAATCGGAACCTATGGATTCAGGAATTGCATTCATTATATTTTTTATGTAGTTGTTTTTTTTTGTGATTTTTTTTGTGTGATTTTTTTCACTTTTTGCAAACAGTTCCATTCAATAAAAATAATTTGTAAACAGACCCATTTAGAAAATAAATGAGAGTCTAACAGGTACTACCACTCCAGGTCAAAGTGGACCTGGGGGTAATGGCAATGAAGGGTAAACTGTAAGATTGGTTGACTATTCTAAAAATATCAATTTCTCTCTCTTTTTTCTTTTTTTTCTTCCTATTAACAAGAATATATATTTCCCTACATATATCTTTTTTGATAACTAGAAGATTAGACTGTAATGTAATTAAATTTTCCACTTTCTGATTTTCCATCAGTGAAGAGACGAGAAGAAAATAAGATTAAATCTTAAATTTAATCCTTTTATAGGTTGTGTGCACATCCTTAATATAGTTTCAATCACAAATAGTTAAATTACTATAGCAGCTACTCTTTTTTTTTAGAGGATATATATGGGAGTAAATATGGAAAATAAATCCGACAATATTAAGAAAATTTGAAAAAACAAGTGCTCCGAAAATAGGATGAATTTATTCATCGATATTTAAACATTTCGGTTTCTTTAAACCTTCATCAGGATGTATCTTGGGGTGAAGAAAATGATGGATGTGTTTATAGATGACAGGAGATGAAAATCTTTTTAGTTGTGTAACTGTATTTGTTCAGCATTATATTTTTGAAAGACAAGTCGCGATCCACACACGCAAAGATGTCATGACGCGTGACACAACTCGTATATATATATATATATATATATATATATATATTGTCATCCATATACAGTCCTGCTATCACAATGCAAGTGTTAAGAAAATATTTTATGATGAAAAATCCGTTTGTCAGAAGTCTTCTGACGAAGGGATTTTTCATCAGCTAGAAAGTGATGGCTGAGGGTCTTAGTATCCTGGATATGATTTGGAAAAAAGTTTGGAAAAGAAATTTAAAAAAATTGAATACCCAACAAGAATGAATAAAACAAAATGTCTTTGGCAAATAATCCAAAAAGGGTTCGCAAGCTGTAAAATCAACCAACCATGGTACTATGGTTTAGTTTGAATTTTCAAATCACACACGGAGTGAAGCAATGCACAACATGACAGCACACCAACTACAACAATACTACCAAACACAATGGCTACCTTCCACATTTTGAACTGCTTCGGTCACATGCAGGGCTCGACATTAATGCCGTCCCGTCCTCCCAGGGATGATAAAATTACATCCGGGACGATCAATATGTCATCCGGGACAGTTTGCCAGGGACGGTAAAAATTTTTCCTAAAAGTTAGTACTACATTCCAATATTGGCGGTCCAGTGATTGAATGCTGACCTCAAAAAACGGTCTAGTTCTAAACTTAAAATTACTAATGGCAACAACACTGAAGAAATAGACACAGTCACACAGTATATATTTTTATGATTGGAACATGTCTGTATAAAGATGGAAATAGAATAAATTTTAGTTTATAAAATTTTTATTTTATTATTCTGGATTATAAATGTTTCTGTCAACTGCTTCAGCTTTTCTTAATGTTTTATTACATGTTATTATGCTACTGATGACTGACAAGTATAGATGATGCTAATGAATTAAACAAAAATATTTTGATTTCGGGACGGTCCAAACCCTATTCGGGATGGTTGATACTTTTTGTTCGGGACGGTCATGAAAAAAGTTAGTGTCTGGGCCTGGTCACATGATATACCCACTGCAAATAGCATCTATTTTCTGACCTCCTGCCATGTCAGATGAGCACTAAGTCCGATTATTGAGGGGAGTCATGCACAAACTGAAGCTCATGCAGTGGCCAGTATAAAAACTGTGTGTATCCCGTCAGCAATCCTCTTTTGAGGTGCCTCAAACACCAGGCAATAAACCCACCCAACCCTGTCCCTTTTAAGACGAGGGGGGCAGCTGTTGACTGGGGGATGGCCCCCTTGAATTCACGCTAATGATATATATCTTACTAGTCCAATGGCATCAAACACGGGTTGAACCAATGCACAACATGACAGCACACCAAATACAACAATATTGTCTATTACATTGGGTACCTTCCATGGCTTGAACTGATTTGGTCATACATATTTAACAATCCCTCCGCATGAGCAGGGTGTGAAACAAAGTCAATTTTTTAAGCGGAGTTTTTTCCTTCTACACTGATTACCTAGCCATAGTTAAAGAGCCCAATCCGCGCTACTATTTGTGTATAGCTGGAGGGAGAGTAGTTGGATGCATACCTTTCCCAAGGGTATTAGTGCTGTGTGAAGTGCAAACGGCTTCATCCAGGATTTGAACTCAGATCGACGAGTCCATTTCCTATGACTAACCATTACACCACACACCTCCATAAGGTCACACAATATACGCACTAAGCATTTTCAAATCACACACAGAGTGATTCAATGCACAACATGACAGCACACCAACTACAACTATACTACCAACCACAATGGGTACCTTCCACATTTTGAACTGCTTCGGTCACATGATATATGCTCTGCAAATATTGCAAAACTTTTGACTCATCCTCATATAACATCTTCTTTGGATTTGGCAATTCTTCTCTTTCACTCTTTGTTATATCTTGAAGAATCCTGTCAGTTTTATCTGTTATCTGTGTCCATACAAATGTCATTGAATCGATGATGACTGACAAATATTTTCTTTATCAGACAATAAAGAAGGTAAAAAAAATAAAAAACACAAACAAGTTCTTAGTGATAGCAGCAGTATTACTATTATGGCAATGACATAATTTTCACCAATGGAAATCAACCATAAAAAATTATATGCACTGGTTAGATTTATATAGATTAAACCTTAAATAACTAGTTAGATTTATATAGATTCTGTAGTGAATTATTATAATTTAGGAAATTGTAATGATAGATTTATATAGATTCTGTAGAGTGTATCATTACAATTTCCTAAATTATAATAATTCACTACAGAATCTATATAAATCTAACTAGTTATTTAAGGTTCTATTCCTAAATTGTAATGATACACTACAGAATCTAAATAATAAAATCTTAAATAACTAGTAAGATTTATATAGATTCTGTAGAGTGTATCATTACAATTTAGGAATAAAACCTTAAATAACTAGTGAGATTTATATAGATTCAGTAGAGTGTATCATTACAATTTAGGAATAAAACCTTAAATAACTAGTTAGATTTATATAGATTCTGTAGAGTGTATCATTACAATTTAGGAATAAAACCGTAAATAACTAGTGAGATTTATATACATTTTGTAGTGTATCATTACAATTTAGGAATAAAACCTTAAATAACTAGTGAGATTTATATAGATTCTGTAGTGTATCATTACAATTTAGGAATAAAACCTTAAATAACTAGTTAGATTTATATAGATTCTGTAGAGTGTATCATTACAATTTAGGAATAAAACCGTAAATAACTAGTGAGATTTATATACATTTTGTAGTGTATCATTACAATTTAGGAATAAAACCTTAAATAACTAGTGAGATTTATATAGATTCTGTAGTGTATCATTACAATTTAGGAATAGAACCTTAAATAACTAGTTAGATTTATATAGATTCTGTAGTGTATCATTACAATTTAGGAATAAAACCTTAAATAACTAGTGAGATTTATATAGATTCTGTAGTGTATCATTACAATTTAGGAATAAAACCTTAAATAACTAGTGAGATTTATATAGATTCTGTAGTGTATCATTACAATTTCCTAAATTACACTACAGAATCTATAAAAATTTAACTAGTTATTTAAGACTTTATTCCTAAATTTTAATGATACACTACAGAATCTAAATAATAATAAAACCTTAAATAACTAGTTAGATTTATATAGATTCTATAGTGTATCATTATAATTTAGGAATAACACCTTAAATAACTAAGATACTCAATTATGGACACCTCGCCTGGTGTAGTAGTTAGCAAACTTGACTAGCAAATTATTACTTGTGAGTTCAAGTCTCACTGGGTACTCCATACACCTGGCCTTGTGCCAGAACTAAGTAAAGGTTAATAAATAATTACTTAATTATACTGGAAAGAATGTCATATTCATTTGTTCTGTTTGCATTTACCCAACCTCTCCATTACAAACAGGATGTGACATGAGGTTGATTTTTTCTTTCATTTATGTTAGGGATGCAAGTCATATGATTGTCATCTATATAAGAAGCATACATGGACCCCCCCCGCACTCTCTCTCTCTCTCTCTATATATATATATATATATATATATATATATATATATATATATATATATATATATATATATATATATATATATATATGTTGATATAGTTTAAGAAAAATGATGTAGAGAATGGAAAATAACTATAGTGGAGGATGGTTATGTATAGAAAGAAAAGACAATTATAGTTAATCAATTATTGAAGTTAATATTTGATATTGATATATATTTATTTTTAGTATTTATGTGAAGTAAAACAAGAAGGTGAAGTAGAAATAAAGTAATTATATTAATATATTAGAGGTTGATGGTTATATAATGTAAAAAATTTTTTGATTAATAAATTGAAGATGATTAATAGATTTTAACACACACACATATTGGGAGAGGGCATAGGTAAATCTAAGTTAGAATAGCATAGACACAAAGTTAATGATGCTTGGTGACAACCATTTTCTTGCCTATGCAATCATCAGACCGAGAGTTCTTAATCTGATTATATATATATATATATATATATATATATATATATATATATATAAATAAAAGGCCCGAGTTAGCTCAGTCGGTAGAGTGTTCGACTAGAAACCACAAGGTTCCTAGTTCGATACCCGCCCTCGCCAACTCAGCTTATGAGCAGCACACCACCCCAGACGCTAAAATAATCTCCTTGGTCTAGCGCTAGTGAAAAGGGGATAGACTCCCTCGCTGCATGGCTGATACCAACATTAGGCCGCCCCAACGACTTTACTTTACTTTTATAAATATATATATATATATATATATATATATATATATATATGATAAGTTGTAAACACGGTGTGTTTGGATATGGCTTTTTGCCGACAATTTTTGGGAGAATATGTGCTTAATTGGAGTTGTACCTAATTTTTGAATTAATTATTAATTGATGAATTTTCAAAAATTAGGTATGACTCCAATTAAGCACATATTCTCCCAAAAATATATATATATATATAACAAACACAGGATGTTATGATTAGGGGAAACAATTTTATGTGTCAATAACAGTGTCCTGAAGATGGTACAATATACCGAAATGCTTAAGTATTGACACATAAAATTGTTTCCCCTAATCATAACATCCTGTGTTTGTTATATTTTTAAAATATTTTCTTCTCATATATATTATATATATATATATATATATATATATGGAGTGAGAGAGAGAGAGAGAGCCATTGGATTTTATGGCATGTCAACCCTAGTTGGGTTATTTTATACTGAAGACGTTTTTGCTTTATTCATTCTTGTTGGGCATTCACATTTTTAAAAAAATTCATTTTAACCTTTAGATGGAACCCTAACAAGTATTAGCACTCTGGTTCAGAGTGGACTTGGGAGCAATGGTGATGAAGGGGTACTCCACACTACCCCAAAGTTCCAAATTGAAACTTCATTAGATACAGTTTAACGTCATACCCAGGACATGAGCCAGATTTGGCCAAACAGTAAATATATTGGATACTGTAAAATGAATTGGAATCACTACTTTAATGAATTTCATATTCACTAGTCGTCATATCATTATTGCCTTAAGCTAAAGATTTAATATCTACATGTCCTCAAGATGAACACTCACAATAGTGAGAAGTTCTTATTTGATAAAAGTAAATAAATACATGAGCCAAGGAGGCAAATATCCAAGGTAAAAGACAAATATCCTAGAAACTTTCTCTGTTGTAACTTAAGTATCAGAGTTAACAGAGAAATAATAGGAACACAACGGGTAGTAAGGATAGGGGAAAAGGTTTACTAATGGTTTGGTTTGGTTTATTTTGTTTTACGGCATATCAACCTCAGTAGGTAATTTAATGCCGATAAAGTTTTGAAATAAATTAATTCTTAATGGATACGCAATAGGGTTGGTTGGGTTTTACAGCATGTCAACCACTTGGGTCATTTTATGCCGAATACTTCTATTGGTAAAATAAATGTTTAATGCTGACAAAGTTTTGAAATAATTTCATTTTTAATGCATAATACAATGTTTATAAACTCATGTTTTTCTATTTAACCCATACATGGGATCCTAACAGGTACTACCACTCCAGGTCAGAGTGGACGTGCTCCACACTCCCCCAAACCTCCAAAACTGGAACCTCACCATCAGATAGAGTTTAACGTCATTCCCAAGACATGTAGACCCTCAGTCACCGCCTTCTTGCACCCATATGATAAAAGGGGGTTGCCATAAGGGCAATAGGGTTGGGAAAAAGGTTTACTAAGCAAAGATAGAAGGTAGATAGTAATTAGGAATTGCTAGGTTGAATTAACAAGTCTTATGAGATCTCATTGGTTTGTTTTGTTTTATGGCATATCAACCTCAGTCATTTAATGTCGACAAAGTTTTGAAATAAATTCATTCTTAATGGATACTCAATTTTTTTATAAACACATTTTTCTAATTAGCCCATAGATGGGACCCTAACAGGTACTACCACTCCGGGTCAGAGTGGACCTGGGAGCAATGGTGATAAAAGGGTGCTCAACATTCCCCAAACCTCCAGAACTGGAACCTCACCATCAGATAGAGTTTAACATCATTACCAGGACATGTAGACCCTCAGCCACTGCCTTCTAGCACCATATGATAAAAAGGGTTGGGGCTTGCCATAAGGGCAATAGGTTTGGGGCAATCATATAGGGGCTAGGGCTTGATGTGACTAGCCGATTGATCGAAGGGGGCCTCTTTGCTGGCCTGTCTAGCCGCTAAGTAAGGGTCTAAGTGGAATGTTTTCTCTGTTGTAACTTAAGTATCAGAGTTAACAGAGAAATAATAGGAACATACTGGGTAATAAGTATAGGGAAAAAGGTTTACTAAGCAAGGATAGAAGGTGGATAGTAATTAGCAATTGCTAGGTGGAATTAACAAGTCCTGTGAGATCTCATTGGTTCTCTCGTCTGAGGTTTCGTCAAACATTTATATGAAAAACGGATGATTCCATTCTCATTGTTTAGGTATTATATGAACTCTGGAAAGTCATGTGATTTCACTGGAAGAGAGAGAATATAGTGTCAATGTCTCAAATTAGTCAACCAGTTCATATACCTAGATAGTAATATCTCATCTACAGAAAGTGATGTCAATATAAGGA
Source organism: Doryteuthis pealeii (assembly GCA_023376005.1). Taxonomy (NCBI): domain Eukaryota; kingdom Metazoa; phylum Mollusca; class Cephalopoda; order Myopsida; family Loliginidae; genus Doryteuthis; species Doryteuthis pealeii. Next base: position 51,971,990 of record CM042163.1, read on the forward strand.
TAGGAAAGGCAATGACCGTCATAGACAGATTATCCATCATATGGAAATCTGATCTCCCTGATAAGATAAAGCAAGAATTCTTCCAAGCTGTAGCCATGTATCACAAACCATCCAAGTAAGCCGAACAAGACATGCTGGAGAAGCAAGGACAAACTCATAAATTATGTTCCCCTGTAGACAATTACACATGGACACATCAGTGTAGACTAAAAAAAAACCCTATATCAATCAGCTCTGTATGGATATTGAATGTCATGCAGAAGACCTGCCAGTGACTATGACCGATAGGGACAGGTGGCGAGAGATGGTCATGGGAATCCATGATGTCAGCACATGATGATGATGATGATGATGATTAGCTAAAACCCATCTACACCTTGGACTTTAAGTTATATAAACTGATCATAAATTTATTTATCTCACTTATTACAGTAATGAATACAAGCATAGCTTCTGCCCTGTCAGTGAGCCTTAAAATACTGTTTCCCTTGCAGAGAGGTAAGACCTCCCCCCCCCAAAAAAAAGTGGAGTCTTCTGGATATATACTTAAGCTGCATCTGATCGTTAGGCTCCAGTTCTGGAGATCTGGAGCGTTTGTAGTCACCCATTCATTAAGTTTTCCCACCCTATCGGTGGGGCTTAGAACACACTGACCGTATCCCCTGCAGAGGAGTGCCCCCAAAAACTGTGGGATGGATATATCACTAAATTGCATCTGATGGTTAGTCTTCATATCTAGAAATCTGGGGAGTATGAAGTACCCTTCAACGACATTACTCCCAGGTCCACTTTGATCTGCAGTAATAGTACTGGCTAGGGTCCCATCTATGGGGTCAAATAGACTTGTTTGAAAATTATTTGTACAGTTTAACCTCACATCTACGGACCCACCATTAATGGACTTCGGATGCAATGGAAAAAATCTACAGGCAAAAAAACACTTTCAAATAGTCATCGATATATTTCATTAGTTTGTAAAGTGACTATGTGATCACTGTAATTATAGAAAATTTGGTAGATTTAGCGCTAGCCAAGCTTGAGTTGTGCTCTTATAGACAGAACCCCCACCCCTCCACATCTAAAGAGAAAAAAAAAAAAAAAAAAAAAACAACTTTTTTGAATTAAAGTAAAGGTGTGAAAGAAGAAAGATTTGATGGTTGATTGATTTTAACGGTATATCAACCTGTCTAGGGTTATGTCATGCCTAGCGGTTGAAAGATTTGAGTAATCAACAAAATTGCAAATTTCTTTTTTATTTATACAAAAATATCGAATAGATGTCCAAAGAGATGAATTGTTATTAATGGAGAAATATTGAAAAATTCAGTCAGCAGAAATGTTATCAGGGATTGCGGTGGCAGTAGTGGTGGTGAGGAGGGGGGTTCTTTTTAATGTAAAAATCATGTTCCAAGTTTGAACTTTTATTGACTGAATTCTTCTTTTGTGTTCCTGTGGCCAGACAGCTGTTTTAACCTAATTGGTTGTTGGCTGATAAACAACAGTGTAAAACAATTTGGTTTTTCTGTAGCCTCTCCATTCTCTGACCCGCACACTCTACTTCTACTCCCCCACTCACTCTCTCTTTCTCTTGACCTCAAAGTTATTGTTTTATTGGCAAGTGTCCTTCATTGTCCTGAGAGTCTGCTCCTCATTTGGCAGCGGCCAAATTTTTTTTTTTTTTTTTAATTCTTGGAAGCTTAACTCAGAGAAAATTTTCTAGTGCTAATCTTTTACAAACAAATAAAAAAAAAAAAGAAAAAAAAAAAAAAAAAAGAAACATGAAAAGAGTTAGTATTATTTGTATTATTTGGACTATTGTCCTCATCTTCATTGTTATTTGTACAACGTTTGGCTGATGTGCCCTCTGGCCTTCTTCAGGTATTTCTTGTCGGACTCTGGAACCTTCTCGTGACTACCTGAAGAAGGCCAGAGGGCACATCAGCCGAAACGTTGTACAAATAACAACGAAGATGAGGACAATGGTCCGAATAATACAAATAATACTAATTATCAAGCCTCATCTAAAAAATTCAGAGAAATTAAAAGAGTTTTATAATTTGCTTGAAGCATTGTGTGTATACTAGCAGGACCTGTGCAGAGATGCTGATAGGTACGCATCCTGCATCCCTGATGCACAAAAATCTAAAAGGACACAGTAAAATAATATCCATGCATCCCAGTGTTTTTCTTTTTTCTTCCCTCACCATTTTAAGCTAACTGTAAATACATTTCAATAGTTTCTTAGAAACGAATTACACAGGATAGGTTACAAGGTAGGAGTTAGACAGCTTTAGTTGGGACCCATAAATTTTCCTGTGGACTCAGTCAAAATAAATATGTGCATCCCAGGATGTACTAAATCAAAAAGCTATCAGCATCACTGCCTGTGGATATTTCACAGTATGATAATTTAATTATTATGACATTTAATGTTTACTTAAGAGCTATTGCTAATTCTTCAATATATAAAAAGTATAATAATCTTGACCTAACTCTGTCTCATACTTTCTTAAAGGAGGGGGGTGCAAAATATTTACATTGCTTTGCTGATAAAAATCTGGGGGAGGTGTTTAAAATATCTACATTAATTTGCCGACAAAAGAGTGACAAAAACATGAGTCGGAAAATATCTAAATTGGGTTGGAAATTCGTCTGATGCTGGCTTGCTAAAACCGCATAAATTAAGGCAGGCCGGAATGACATAAGATCAAAATTACCAAAATATATTCCGTAATTCACAATTTCAATATTACACATAAAACAAACATGTAACTTTTTTTTTTTTTTCAATTTCTTTTAATTTTGCCAACAAAAAAGTGACAAAAACACAACTCGGAAAATATCTATATTGAACTGGAACCTCACCATCAGTTTAACGTCATACCCAGGACACTAAGACCCTCAGCCACTGTCTTCTAGCACCCATATGATAAAAAGGGTTGGGGCTTACCATGAAGGCAATAGGGTTGGGATAATCATATAGGTGCTAGGGCAAGACATGACACCCGATTGATCAGAGGGGCTCTCTCCAACCTTAATAAGGGCCAAAGTGGAGTGCTGCATGTCATGAATTGCTCAGCCAGCAGGATTCTGTTCTTAAGCATAACAGGTCACCATCCACGGCCAACAGGTGGCCCCATTGGGGTGGGGGTCTTATCCCTCTGCAGAGGTGCAGTCTGTGTATTCTAAAGCCCTAGCCGACAGGGCTACAATCAGGCAAGGTTAGGTATGCTAAAGCCATGGGTTCTGAGGCCGTTCTCAAAGCCATAGTCAAATCTGGTGAGAGTATCAGGCGAGCTTGGTATCTTACAGTCCAGTGTGGTTCATCACTTGCATCAACTCAGCAAAAGTATCCGGAGCAAGCACATTTGCAAAACTTTTGACTCGTCCGAGTAGAGAGCTATGGAGTCATGGAGGTGGAAATAATTAAGGGGTCACTGAAATTGGAGTTGGTAAAACTATTCAGACTGACACCAGTTGAATTTACAGTTTATATAGCCAGTGATGCTGATAGCTTTTTAATTTAGTGCATTCTGGGACATACATATTTGCTTTGAATGAGTCCCCAGGAAAATCAATGGGTCCCAACTAAAGTTTCTTAATAAATTGTAGAGTTTTTATTTATGATCTAGGGAAACAACTAAAGCCGTCTAACCCCTACCTTGTAACCTATGCTATGTAATTAATTTCTAAGAAACTATTGAAATTTATTTACAGTTAGCTTGAAATGGTGAGGGAAGAAAAAAGAAAACACTGGGACACATGGATACAATTTTACTGCATACTTTTAGATTTTTATGCGTCAGGGACGCAGGACACATATCTATCAGCAATTTCTAATGGCTTTAGTTTAGTCTGTAAAGTTAGACAGTGCATACTCCTTGAATATTTTATAAAAAAATCATCATGGTTTTATATTTATAGGCCATAATCAATTATGTAAAGAGGAATTGGAGGTGCCAATAAGAAGAGAGGAGTTGGAGTCAATGGTTTTGTGTTCCAATTCCACAGCCCTGCCCTAGAATTAATTATCTAACAAAGTACTAAAAGAAAATTACTCTTCACACTTATTCAACCTTGTGAAAAGGCAATAAAGGAATTGATGGAATTATTGAGTCTGGTTAATGCTAAGAGAAGAAAGATTTTACATTTAATGCAGGGGTTCCCAACCTTTTTTGCCATGACCCACCTAATTATCTCTAAAATTCTAATGTCCCCCATCATGTGTTAATATATAATTTTTACAATTTAAAAAGTGAACTATATTTGAGCTGAAGTAGCTTAAAACATCAATAACTTGGTTCAAACAAGTTTCAAAAGAAAGCTTTTCAATTAGCACAGGGGTTCCCAACCTTTCCCCCCACCTGACCCACCTAATTACTTCTAATTGATGTGGTAATATATAATTCATACAATTTAAAAAGTGAACTACGTTTGAGCTGAAGAAGCTTAAGACGCCAATAACTCGGTTCAAACAAGCTCCAAAAGAAAGCGTTTCATTTAGCACGGGGTTCCCAACCTTTTTCCCCCCCCCATGACCCATCTAATTACCTCTAAAATCCTAATGTCCCACCATGTGGTAATATATAATTTTTACAATTCAAAAAGTGAACTCTATTTGAGCAGAAAAAACGTAAAACACAAATACCTTGGTTTAAAAAAGCCATCTATGAAAAGTAAAAATGAAATAAACAAAAGACAGAAAATGATAAAGAGAGAAAATTTCTACATAAATATTTCAATAAATTTATTGAAATATATTTGTTCAATAAAATAAGGGTACGTATATAATAGACAGTATACAAAAAAATATTTACTCAAAATAACATCTAAAACAAAAACTACATAGTTATGTTTAAATGATGGAAAAAAAAAAAAAAAAATTAGACATGGACATTGTTAGTCTCAATTTCTTGCCCCCCTTAAAAACCAAATTGCCCCCCAGTGTGGCGTATACCCTACATTGGTAACCACTGATTTAGCATGACTCAACTTAGTGTGAAAAGTTCATAAGATATCTGTTGTTACTTTTTTTTTTTACTAATGGGATCCAAACATGGTAACACCAATGGAAGAGGTGTGAGGCCTGCAAAGGAGACTATGCTGAAAAATAAACCCGCTTTATCCTTTTTGCTGTAATAACATTTTTGCAAATTTTAGTTTTTGATTTTACATATTTGAATAATAGTTTGGTTAGTTTAAAGGCATATAAACCCTTGTGGGTGATTTAATGCCAAATATTGTTTTTTTATTATATATATCATATGTATCAATAAGTTGGTCGAAATTTACTTCATGTGTATCAATAAACTGGTAGAAATAATTCACATTAACTTGCAAACAGATCTATTTGACCCATAGATGGGTTGTTTCGTTGGATTTTATGGCATGTCAACCTATCGGAAATCCAATAGTGAATTATCTCTCCCTGTCGCTAGGGGGAAAATCGCCAACAGGAGGTTGGCGTGAGAATCAAACCAAACCTTACTTATCAGGGAGCAGTTACCGAGGGAAGTTGCAAAAATAAGCATTCCCTACTACTTGTCTGTAGGCCGTCGACCTGGACGGAGGTGTTTTTTAACAGCACATTTTCTGAAGGCCGTTTTGACAGCACACTTATCAGAAGGCTGAGGACCTAAATAGTCAACTTGAGAAGGGCCCCATCCACCGTCATTTAAAAGATTCTTACTTAGGCAAGTAGCTTCCAAAAAGCATTCCCTACACTTTTTTACCTATCGTACGAGAACTGACCAGAACTACAACCACAGCGACCAGAATACCCCTGTTAGTGCCACTTCTCCAACGAACCATATTTCACCTCACAGATAAGTCTCATAGCAAATGCCATTAAAATTTGCAACATATTCTTATACTATTTGTCAATACATGTGTTAAATTCCATTGTGTGCGTCTTCTTTCGTCCGAACAATTTGCCTACAACTGAGAGACTTAAGAGGCTCCCCCCTTAAACCCGTAATTCCTCTTAAACCCTTGTCGAGTTATGCTGAAGAGATTTTATTTTATTCAATCTTGATCAGTATTCAATTTTTTTTAAAACATCTTTTCTTAATACTAATTTTTTAAATCTATTTAACCCATAGATGGGACCCTAACAAGTACAACCACTCCGGGTCATAGTGGACCTGGAGGTAATGGCAACGAAGTTCCTTAGAACTCCAAAATTGGAACCTCACCACTAAATGCAGTTTAGTATCATACCCAGTACACTTCAATAATGGTTTACAATTGTATTTGATATTTTTTAACAATTTCATTAACTTTATAAGCGACGTTCTCCTGTGGAAGCGAACACATGGACATGCAAGTGTGGGGCGCCTGGCAAGGACCTACATTGACCAGCTATGCAAAGATGCTGGTTGCTCTGCAGAAGATCTCCCAGGTGCAATGAATGATAGGGAAAGTTGGCGAGAGATTGTCATGGATATCCGTGCTGCATGCACGACATGATGATGATGATATGTATCAATAAACTGGTAGAAATAATCACATTAACTTGCAAAGAGATCTATTTGATCCGTAAATAGGACCCTAACAGGTTCACAACAATACTGAACATTTTTAACAATTTTATTTTCATGTTTCAACTTTGCATTTATTTTCATTTATTTTTAATATTCATTTTGCTTACTTAAAGCATTTTGATAATTTTCCATACTAGGCATAATTCCAAATTCTTTCCAAGTTTTATTTTATTTACTTTTAGGTGAGATAACTGTAAAAAGTAAATAAAATTGGTGGAGTTGCCTATTATCAATATCAACCAGACAGTTAGGGAATCTATCCCCCTTTTCACTAGTGCTAGACCAGGGAGATTGCTTGTGTGTCTGACATAGGGCACAGCACCTACCATCAGCTCACTACGTTACTGCACAGATCCAAACTGTACTACTCATTGCAATTCCCAGACACAGGGAAAAACAAAAAACTAAAACATCAAAGACAACCAGCCAACTAAGGTGGAGCGCCACACATACCATCCGCTACCTACTTTATCACACAGATCCAAGTTGTACTACTCATGCGCTGAATGGCAAGGGCCCATATAGAAAGAAACCTTTCTCTCCCACCAAAGTCATGAATTCTCAGACACAGGGCAATGCACACAAAAAAAAAAAAAAAAAAAAAAAAAAAAAAAAACACAACAAACAACCGAGGTGGGCGCTACACCCACTATCCCGCCCTGTCAGCTGGGGCGTTAGAATGTACCGACTGCACCTCTGCAGAGGGGTAAGACTCCCCCAATGGGGCCACCTGTTGGCTGTGGGTGGCGACCCGTGATGCTTAAGGATAGAGCCCAGGTGGATGAGCAGTTCATGACATGCAATACTCCACTTTGGCCCTACTTGGGCTAGACGGTCGGTCGGAGATGCCCCCTCCAATCAACCGGCTGGTCATGTCAAGCCCTAGCACCTATATGATTTTCACAACCCTATTACCCTTATGGCAAGCCCCAACCCCTTTTTATCATATGGGTGCTAGAAGGCGGTGGCTGCGGGTCTACATGTCCTGGGAATGACGTTAAACTCTATCTGATGGTGAGGTTCCAGTTTTGGAGGTTTGGGGAATGTGGAGCACCCCTTCATCACCATTGCTCCCTGGTCCACTCTGACTTGGAGTGGTAGTACCTGTTAGGGTCCCATCTACGGGTTAAATAGAAAAATGATGTATTTATAAAAAAATTATATTATCCATGAAGAATTGATTTATTTCAAAACTTTATCGGCATTAAATGACCCACTGAGGTTGATATGCCGTAAAACAAAACAAACCAAACACCTACCATCAGCTCCCAACTTTACTGCACAGATCCAAGCTGTACTACTCATGCGCCAAGTTGGCTGAACTGAACCCAGGACCTTATGGTTCCTGGGTAGATGCTCTATCGATTGAGCTAAACAGGCCATTAACCACATAGATATGTAATTCTGGCCACAAAAATCATCATTAAACATAATTGAGAAAACTTTTTAAAAAATTAGGCATTGAAGTTTTTTTCAAATCACATCCAAATCAATTAGAAATCTAATCAATAAAACAAATAGAAAAATTACTTTAGATGTATTTATATTATATTCCCTGTGAGAATTGTAAAAATGTTTGTCAGCATCTATTGATCAGGGGTCAGCTGAAAAGTTCATAGGCTAGCCAAACTATTTCTTTATAAACTTATATTGTTTTTTAATACTGTATTTCTTCATAAACTTATGTCTTCTAGTTCTACATTCCTCTATAAACTTAATACTGTCTTTTTAGTTCTACATTCCTCTATAAACTTAATACTGTCTTTTTAGTTGTATATTCCTTTATAAACTTATAACGTCTTTATAGTTTTGTATATTCTTTATAAACTTATACCGTCTTTGTAGTTCTATATTTCTTCATAAACTTATACGCCTTTAGTTCTATATTTTCTTCATAAACTTATAACCCTTTGTAGTTCTATATTTCTTCATAAACTTATACTGCCTTTGTAGTTCTATATTTCTTCATAAACTTATACTGCCTTTGTAGTTTCTATATTTTTTCATAAACTTATACTGCCTTTGTAGTTCTATATTTCTTCATAAACTTATACTGCCTTTGTAGTTCTATATTTCTTCATAAACTTATACGCCTTTGTAGTTCTATATTTCTTCATAAACTTATACTGCCTTTGTAGTATCTATAGTTCTTCATAAACTTATACTGGCCTTTGTAGTTCTATATTTCTTCATAAACTTACTGCCTTTGTAGTTCTATATTTCTTCATAAACTTAACTGCCCTTTGTAGTTCTATATTTCTTCATAAACTTATACTGGCCTTTGTAGTTCTAATATTCTTCATAAATAAACTTATACTGCCTTTGTAGTTCTATATTTCTTCATAAACTTATACTGCCTTTGTGTTCTAATTTCTTCATAAACTTATACTGCTTTGTAGTTTCTCTATTTCTCATAAACTTATACTTCTTTGTAGTTCTATATTTCTTCATAAACTTATACTGCCTTCTAGTACTGTCAGTTATATTTCTCATTTATTACTGTCCTTTGTAGTTCTTATTTCTTCATAAACTTATACTGTGCCTTTGTAGTTCTATATTTTCTTCATAAACTTATACTTGCCTTTGTATGTTCTATATTTCTTCAAAACTTATACTGCTTTGTAGTTCTATATTTTCTTCATAAACTTATACTGCTTTTGTAGTTCTCATATTTCTTCATAAACTTATACTGCCTTTGGTAGTTTCTATATTTCTTCATAAACTTATACTGTCTTTGTAGTTCTATTATTTTCTTCATAACTTATACCTGCTTTGTAGTTCTATATTTCTTTCATAACTTAATACTGTCTTTGTAAGTTCTATATTTTTTTCATAACTTAATAGAACTACAAAGACGTATAGTTTATGAAGAACATATAGAACTACAAAAGACAGTATAATTTCTTCATAAACTATATACTGTCTTTGTAGTTCTATAGTGCATAACTTGCACGCTGTTTGGAACATCAATGTTTTTCGTTTTGAATCTAAATTATTTTCTGTCTCTCTCGATGAGTCCGGATTAATAAACAAGCTCTGAAGATGATTTTTAAATCAAAATATTGTTCAATATTAACTATGAATATGATATAAAATATTTTAATTTTAACAGCATTGCGTGTTTTCATACCTTTTATCTATACTTATACTGTCAAATTCATTTCCTTACTCTTATCACACACACCATACATATACATACCAAACGATTAAAAAAATGGTATGAAAAACAGACTGACTAAAGTTTCCTCTTTAACTCTTAACATCCTATCCACCTCATTCCACCTGGTTGGAAGTCACATTCGTTTTCCTAATCTACCCCTTTGTTTAACGTGTAATATTAAACATATTTAGAAGTCTTATATTGAAAGGAAATAACAAGTAACTTTAAATGAAAAGCCATTTTTAGCCCTTGTTTTTATAGATCCTTACAGGAATGGGACTCTGGACTTAAATTCTCAACAGGATGTTAAGAGTTTAACTACACTAACAAATCCTCAGAGTAAAGGGTGGATTACTCTATGTTGGTTCTTCATAGAGATAGGTTGTTTCCAATTTTGGTGGTGGTTGGTGTTTCTACCCACTCATCTGTACTTCTCAATATCAATATATATATATATGTGTGTGTATGTGTGTGAGTGAATGAATTCCCCCCCCCAAAAAAAGTAAGCTGCTATAGTAATTTAACTATTTTTATCTATTTAATCATAGATTGAACCCAGGAGTATTGGTGATAAACGGGTACTCCACATTCCCCCCGGAGTTCCAGAATTGGAATTTCACCACTAGATGCAGTTTACATTTAATCCAGGATACTAAATCCCTTCGTCAGAAGACTTCTGACAATGGAATTTTTCATCATAAAATATTTTTTAACACTTGGCATTGTGATAGCAGGACTAT
>CM042163.1:51982531-52207531 GCA_023376005.1 Doryteuthis pealeii
ATACGACTTACAGCTGCTTGCAGTATATAATCCAGTACAATCTGTTATATATTACTTGGAGAGGAGTTGAGCACTGCCAGATAATTCTTCTTTATCTGAGAAATGCCACAAGGTTCCACCATGGTACCCCCGACAATACTAGGTCATAGTATAATTTGTTTTAATTAAATCTTAGGGTAGGTCAAAAGTTTTGCAATATCTTGGTAATGTGTGGTACAATTTGGATGCTTCTGCCAAGTTTGTGAAGGTAATGAACTGAGCTCACCTGATACTCTCCGAGTGCTACTCACTGGATTTGCCTTGATGGTGTAGAGCACAGCCTCAAAACCCACAGTTTTAGGCCTACCTGACCTTACCTAATCATCAAGGTTCTTGCAACCTGCATGAAATTTTTTGTTACTATATTGTGTTCAAATGCACCTTCAGATTTTTTCACAACAAACGTTTTCAGTTGCTTCCATGGCGTTACGGCCAAGTTCAAACTCATAAAGTATAAGTTCCTGAATTGCATGTTCATCTGTGCAGCTTTCAATGGAGGTGCGTGGTCTAATGGTTAGTCGTAGGAAATGGACTCGTCGACCCGAGTTCAATTCCTGGACGAAGCTGTTTGCATTTCACATGGCACTAATACCCTTGGGAATGGTATGAATCCAATTCTCCCTCCAGCTATGGGTAAATAGCAGGGTAGACTGGGCGCTTTAACCATGGTCTGTTAACCAGTCTAGGAGGAGGAAAACCTGTTAAACTCTGCTTAAGAAATTGACCTTGTGTCACATCCTGCATGTGCAGAGGGGTTGGTAAATATATATATATATATATATATATATATATATATATATATGCAGCTTTCAAATCAGACACAATGTGAAGCAATGCACAAAATATCAGCATACCAACTACAGCAGGTACCTACCACAGGTAGGTATAAATAACGAATTTTAATATATTTACGACAAAAAATTTTTTAAATAATAAATAATTCAATAATGAATAAAATCTAAAATTGAATAAAATTTAAAATGAATAAAATTTAAAAATGAATAAAAATTTAAAATTTAAAAATTCAGATTAAATATGAATTAACTAAATTAAATATAAGTCGTCGGGGCGGCCTAAATTCAGTATCAGCCAATCAGCGAGGAAGTCTATCCCCTTTTCACTTGTGCTAGACCAAGCAGATTATTTTAGCGTCTGAGGTGGAGCGCCACACCTAATTTTATATAATTATTCTTGAATTCAATATGGTACATATTTAAATTAAAAATTTGAATTAAAAACCTTCTTAATAAATAATTCAATAATAAATAATTTAAATAATAAACAATTCAATATTTACATAAATACATGCTCACATGACTTTCAGAAACATTTTTTCATGCTCAAAATTGCCAAGGCATGGAATAACCTGCCTGTGTCCGTTGTGGGCTGCCGAAACACTGCATCTTTCAAAGCCTCCATGCTTCCTGTAGTCCACCAACACTATACCTGATACCCCTCTTGACACACGTATGCACGCATACATGTATATTATTACTGTATGCGGTTCATGTTCCTGACACTAATACATTATTCTGTGTACTAGACATGAGACTTTGATGAGTTGTGGTGCACCTGAGCACTGTACACAATAAATTTCATTATCTTATCTTTATAATAAATTTTGATATAAGAGAGTTTTATAATTTGCTTGAAGCATTGTGTATATATTGGTTAGGAGGTTGATTTAGAAGGCTATCACAATGCAGGTGTAAAGAAAAAAAAAACGGTAATAATGATGTTGTGTGTTAATTTAAAGAATAAAATACAGGTTAACACACAACACCATTGTTACCGTATTATTTTTTTTTCTTTACACCTGCATTGTGATAGCTTTCTAAAATCAACCTCCTAACCAAATTTTAATATAATTGCATTCTGGGACATACATATTTGCTTTGAATGAGTCCCCAGGAAAAATCAAATGGGTCCCAACTAAAAGTCTTAATAAATTGTAGAGTTTTATTTATGATCTAGGGAAACAACTAAAAGCCGTCTACCCCTACCTTGTAACCTATGCTATATAATTAATTTCTAAGAAACTATTGAAATTTATTTACAGTTAGCTTGAAATGGTGAGGGAAAGAAAAAAGAAAAACACTGGGACATATGGATACAATATTTTTACTGCATCCTTTAGATTTTTATGCGTCAGGGACGCAGGACACATATCTATCAGCAATTTCTAATGGCTTTAGTTTTAGTCTGTAAAGTTAGACAGTGCATACTCTTGAATATTTTATAAAAAATCATCATGGTTTATATTTATTAGGCCATAATCAATTATGTAAAGAGGAATTGGAGGTGCCAATAAGAAGAGAGGAGTTGGAGTCAATGGTTTGGTGTTCCAATTCCCACAGCCCTGCCCTAGAATTAATTATCTAACAAAGTACTAAAGAAAATTACTCTTCACACTTATTCAACCTTGTGAAAAAGCAAAAGGAATTGGTGGAATTATTGAGTCTGGTTTAATGCCAAGAGAAGAAAGATTTTACATTTAATGCAGGGGTTCCCAACCTTTTTTTTGCCATGACCCACCTAATTATCTCTAAAATTCTAATGTCCCCATCATGTGTTAATATATAATTTTACAATTAAAAAAGTGAACTACGTTTTGAGCTGAAGAAGCTTAAAAACACAGTAACTTGGTTCAAACAAGCTTCAAAGAAAGCTTTTCAATTAGCACAGGGTTCCCAACCTTCCCCCCACCTGACCCACCTAATTACTTCTAATCGATGTGGTAATATATATTCATACAATTTAAAAAGTGAACTACGTTTGAGCTGAAGAAGCTTCAGACGCCAATAACTCGTTCAAACAAGCTCCAAAAGAAAAGCGTTTCATTTAAACCGGGTTCCCAACCTTTTTTCCCCCCATGACCCATCTAATTACCTCTAAAATCCTAATGTCCCACCATGTGGTAATATATAATTTTACAATTCAAAAAGTGAAACTCTATTTGAGCAGAAAAAACGTTAAAACACAAATACCTTGGTTTTAAAAAAGCCATCTATGAAAAGTAAAAATGAAATAAACAAAAAGACAGAAAATGATAAAGAGAGAAAATTTCTACATAATATTTTCAATAAATTTATTGAAATATATTTGTTCAATAAAATAAGGGTACGTATATAATAGACAGTATACAAAAAAATATTTACTCAAAATAACATCTAAAACAAAAACTACATAGTTATGTTTAAATGATGAAAAAAAAAAAAAAAAAAAAAAAAAAAAATTGGACATGGACATTGTTAGTCTCAATTTCTTGCCCCCCCCCCCATAAAAATCAAATCCCCCCCCCCCTCAGTGTGGCGTATACCCTACATTGGTAACCACTGATTTAGCATGACTCAACTTAGTGTGAAAAGTTCATAAGATATCTGTTGTTGCTTTTTTTTTTTTACTAATGGTATCCAAACATGGTAACACCAATGGAAGAGGTGTGAGGCCTGCAAAGGAGACCATGCTGAAAAATAAACCGCTTTATTCCTTTTTGCTGTAATAACATTTTTGCAAATTTTAGTTTTTGATTTTACATATTTGAATAATAGTTTGGTTGGTTTAAAGGCATATAAATCCTTGTGGGTGATTTAATGCCAAATATTGTTTTTTTATTATATATATCATATGTATCAATAAGTTGGTCGAAATTTACTTCATGTGTATCAATAAACTGGTAGAAATAATTCACATTAACTTGCAAACAGATCTATTTGACCCATAGATGGGTTGTTTCGTTGAATTTTATGGCATGTCAACCTATTGGAAATCCGATAGTGAATTATCTCCCACTGCCGCTAGGGGGAAAATCGCCAACAGGAGGTTGGCACAAGAATCAAACCAAACCTTACTTATCAGGGAGCAGTTACCGAGGGAATAAAAATAAGCATTCCCTACACTTTACTTGTCTGTAGGCCATCGACCTGGACGGAGGCGTTTTTTAACAGCATATTTTCTGAAGGCCGTTTCGGCAGCATACTTATCAGAAGGCTGAGGACCTAAATAGTCAACTTGAGAAGGGCCCTATCCACCGTCATTAAAAGATTCTTACTTAGGCAAGTAGCTTCCAAAAAGCATTCCCTACACTTTTTTTTACCTATCGTACGAGAACTGACCAGAACTACAACCACAGCGACCAGAAATACCCCTGTTAGTGCCACTTCTCCAACGAACCATATTTCACCTCACAGATAAGTCTCATAGCAAATGCCATTAAAATTTGCAACATATTCTTATACTATTTGTCAATACATGTGTTAAATTCCATTGTGTGCGTCTTCTTTTGTCCGAACAATTTGCCTACAACTGGGAGACTTAAGAGGCTCCCCCCTTAAACCCGTAATTCCTCTTAAACCCTTGTCGAGTTATGCTGAAGAGATTTTATTTTATTCAATCTTAATCAGTATTCAATTTTTTTTTAAAACATCTTTTCTTAATACTCATTTTTTTTTAATCTATTTAACCCATAGATGGGACCCTAACAATTACAACCACTCTGGGTCATAGTGGACCTGGAGGTAATGGCAATGAAGCTCCTTAGAACTCTAAAATTGGAACCTCACCACTAAATGCAGTTTAGCATCATACCCAGTACACTTCAATAATGGTTTACAATTGTATTTGATATTTTTTAACAATTTCATTAACTTTATAAGCGATGTTCTCCTGTGGAAGCCAACACATGGACATGCAAGTGTGGGGCGCCTGGCAAGGACCTACATTGACCAGTGATGCAAAGATGCTGGTTGCTCCGCAGAAGATCTCCCAGGTGCAATGAATGATAGGGAAGGTTGGCGAGAGATTGTCATGGATATCCGTGCTGCATGCGTGACATGATGATGATGATGATGATATGTATTAATAAACTGGTAGAAATAATCACATTAACTTGCAAAGAGATCTATTTGATCCGTAAATGGGACCCTAACAGATTCACAACAATACTGAACATTTTTAACAATTTTATTTTCATGTCTCAACTTTGCATTTATTTTCATTTTTTTTTTTTATATTCATTTTGCTTACTTAAAGCATTTTGAATTTATTTTTTCTACTAGGCATAATTCCAAATTCTTTCCAAGTTTTATTTTATTTACTTTTAGGTGAGATAACTGTAAAAAGTAAATAAAATTGGTGGAGTTGCCTATTATCAATATCAACCAGACAGTTAGGGAATCTATCCCCCTTTTCACTAGTGCTAGACCAGGGAGATTGTTTGTGTGTCTGACATAGGGCACAGCACCTACCATCAGCTCACTACATTACTGCACAGATCCAAACTGTACTACTCATTGCAATTCCCAGACACAGGGCAACACAAAAAACTAAAACATCAAAGACAACCAGCCAACTAAGGTGGAGCGCCACACATACCATCAGCTCCCCACTTTATCACACAGATCCAAGTTGTACTACTCATGCGCTGAGTTGGCAAGGGCCCATATAGAAGAAAACCTTTCCTCTCCCACCAAAGTCATGAATTCTCAGACACAGAGCAATACACACACAAAAAAACACAAAAAAAACCAAAAAAAAAAACACAAGCAAACAACCGAGGTGGGCGCTACACCTACCATCAGCTCTCAACTTTACTGCACAGATCCAAGCTGTACTACTCATGCGCCAAGTTGGCTAAACTGAGCCCAGGACCTTATGATTCCTGGGTAGATGCTCTATCGATTGAGCTAAACAGGCCATTAACCACATAGATATGTAATTCTGGCCACAAAATCATCATTAAACATAATTGAGAAAACTTTTTAAAAAATTAGGCATTGAAGTTTTTTTCAAATCACATCCAAATCAATTAGAAATCTAATCAATAAAACAAATAGAAAAATTACTTTAGATGTATTTATATTATATTCCCTGTGAGAATTGTAAAAATGTTTGTCAGCAATCTATTGATCAGGGTCAGCTGAAAAGTTCATAGGCTAACCAAACTATTTCTTTATAAACTTATATTGTCTTTTTAATACTGTATTTCTTCATAAACTTATGTCTTTTAGTTCTACATTCCTCTATAAACTTAATACTGTCTTTTTAGTTCTACATTCCTTTATAAACTTATACCGTCTTTGTAGTTGTATATTCCTTTATAAACTTATAACGTCTTATTAGTTGTATATTCCTTTATAAACTTATACCGTCTTTGTAGTTCTATATTTCTTCATAAACTTATACTGCCTTTGTAGTTCTATATTTCTTCATAAACTTATACTGCCTTTTAGTTCTATATTTCTTCATAAACTTATACTGCCTTTGTAGTTCTATATTTCTTCATAAACTTATACTGCCTTTGTAGTTCTATATTTCATAAACTTATACTGCCTTTGTAGTTCTATATTTCTTCATAAACTTATACTGTCTTTGTAGTTCTATATTTCTTCATAAACTTATACTGCCTTTGTAGTTCTATATTTCTTCATAACTTATACTGTCTTTGTAGTTCTATATTTCTTCATAAACTTATACTGTCTTTGTAGTTCTATATTTCTTCATAAACTTATACTGTCTTGTAGTCTTTGTAGTATATTTTCTTCATAAACTTATACTGTCTTTGTAGTTCTATATGTTCTTATACTGTCTTTGTAGTTCTATATTTCTTCATAAACTTATACTGTCTTTGTAGTTCTATATTTCTTCATAAACTTATGCTGTCTTTGTAGTTCTATATTTCTTCATAAACTTATACTGTCTTTGTAGTTCTATATTTCTTCATAAACTTATAGAACTACAAAGACAGTATAAGTTTATGAAGAAATATAGAACTACAAAGACAGTATATTTCTTCATAAACTTATACTGTCTTTGTAGTTCTATAGTGCATAACTTGCACGCTGTTTGGAACATCAATGTTTTTCGTTTTGAATCTAAATTATTTTCTGCTTCTCTCTCGATGAGTCCAGATTAATAAACAAGCTCTGAAGATGATTTTTATAAATCAAAATATTGTTCAATATTAACTATGAATATGATATAAAATATTTTAATTTTAACAGCATTGCGTGTTTTCATATCCTTTTATCTATACTTATACTGTCAAATTCATTTCCTTACTCTTATCACACACACACATACATATACATACACACACACAAACGATTAAAAAAGATGGTAGAAAAACAGACTGACTAAAGTTTCCTCTTTAACTCTTAACATCCTATATCACCTCATTCCACCTGGTTGGAAGTCACATTCGTTTTCCTAATCTACCCCTTTGTTTAAATGTAATATTAAACATATTTAGAAGTCTTATATTGAAAGGAAATAACAAGTAACTTTAAATGAAAAAGCCATTTTTAGCCCTTGTTTTTTATAGATCCTTACAGGAATGGGACTCTGGACTTAAATTCTGAACAGGATGTTAAGAGTTAACTACACTAACAAATCCTCAGAGTAAAGGGTGTTACTCTATGTTGGTTCTTCATAGAGATAGGTTGTTCCCAATTTTGGTGTGGTTGGTGTTTCTACCCACTCATCTGTACTTCTCAATATCAATATATATATATATATATATATGTGTGTGTATGTGTGTGAGTGAATGATATCCCCCCCCCAAAAAAAAAGTAGCTGCTATAGTAATTTAACTATTTTTGATCTATTTAATCCATAGATTGAACCCAGGAGTATTGGTGATAAACGGGTACTCCACATTCCCCAGAGTTCCAGAATTGGAATTTCACCACTAGATGCAGTTTAACATCATATCCAGGATACTAAGACCCTCAGCCATCACTTTCTAGCTGATGAAAAATCCCTTCGTCAGAAGACTTCTGACAAATGGATTTTTCATCATAAAATATTTTTTAACACTTGCATTGTGATATGGATGACTATATATCCTCTAAAAAAAAAAAAAAAAAAAAAAAAAAAGAGTATAGTAATTTAACTATTTGTGATTGAAACTATATTAAGGATGTGCACACAACCTATAAAAGGATTAAATTTAAGATTTAATCTTATTTTCTTCTCGTCTCTTCACTGATGGAAAATCAGAAAGTGGAAAATTTAATTACATTACAGTCTAATCTTCTAGTTATCAAAAAAGATATATGTAGGGAAATATATATTCTTGTTAATAGGAAGAAGGGAAAAAAAAAGAGAGAGAAATTGATATTTTTAGAATAGTCAATCAATCTTACATCGTTTAAAATCAATTTCCTCTCTTTTTAAACGATCAGACTTGTTCTTTGTTAAAATTGAGGACCCCCCCAAAAAAAACAAAAAACAAAGAACAAAAAAAAAACAACCCTTGTGGGTTATTCAATGCCAAATCTTTGTATATATGATTTGTAAGCAAATAATTTGTAGGTAGATATTTTCATTTGATTTTATAAACTGGTAGAAATAATTTTCATTAACTTCATGTGTATCAATAAAGTGGTAGAAATAATTTTACTTAACTTCATGTGTATCAATAAACTGGTAGAAATAATTTTCATTAACTTCATGTGTATCAATAAACTGGTAGAAATAATTTTCATTAACTTCATGTGTATCAATAAATTGGTAGAAATAATTTTAACTTCATGTGTATCAATAAACTGGTAGAAATATTTTCCTTAACTTCATGTGTATCAATAAACTGGTAGAAATAATTTTCCTTAACTTGTGTATCAATAAACTGGTAGAAATAATTTTCATTAACTTCATGTGTATCAATAAACTGGTAGAAATAATTTTCCTTAACTTCATGTGTAGCAATAAACTGGTAGAAATAATTTTCCTCATGTGTAGCAATAAAGTGGTAGAAATAATTTCCTTAACTTCATGTGTATCAATAAACTGGTAGAAATAATTTTCCTTAACTTCATGTGTATCAATAAACTGGTAGAAATAATTTTCCTTAACTTCATGTGTATCAATAAATTGGTAGAAATAATTTTCCTTAACTTCATGTGTATCAATAAACTGATAGAAATAATTTTCCTTAACTTCATGTGTATCAATAAACTGGTAGAAATAATTTCCTTAACTTCATGATCAATAACTGTAGAAATAATTTTGATTAACTTGCAAACAGATCTATTTGACCCATAGATAGGACCCTAAAATATACTACCAGTCCAAGTCAAAGTAAACCTGGGAGTTAACGGCAATGAAGGCGTATTTCACACTCCCCAGAGATTCAGAATTAGAACCTCACCACAAGATGCAGTTTAATATCATAACAAAATCATCTTTCGATCAGTTAAAACAAAAAAAGTAATGTAAATACTCGCAGATAGGTCATACCCCTAATTTGTGTCAGTTATTTATTTCAAAACTTTCTGATTTTTTTTCATGTCACTTAACTTTGACCCCCCCCCCTTATAATATCGGTGAAGTTATATACTTTTGAAACTAATTACAGTATAAATAAAAAGACAAAAGACCGAAGGTGTGAATAGAAGAAAAAAAAAAAAATTAAGGGTACTATCCTGTTAGAAAATAAGTACCGAAAATCGAAAATAAAATGAAAATAAAAACTAAAAAAATAATTGGCTATTATCTTATAAAAGAAAAATTATCCATCGATATTTGTTCTGTTTAAAAGGGGCGCTACATTTTCAACAGAGTTTTCGACAGAAAATTATTAGAATTCGATAATAAAGTAAAGTAGTTATTAAATAAAAATGTTTTTTAGAATCTAAAAATATGACATTTTAAACTTAACATGATGCTATTCATATTTTAGATGAATTTTATATATCAATTTACCAAGTTGACAAGAAACACCTGAAGAAGGCCGGAAGGCATATTGGCCGAAACATTGTGTATACAACAATAAAGATGAGGACAATAGTCCGGAAAATCCAAACAATACAAAATATCAAGCCTCATCTCAAAAAGTCTGACAAATAGCCTCTAATTTATGGTTGTCAAGTGGCTATTTGCAGGTAACCCGCAGATAGATCACATTATAATCTGGCTAGTCATACAACCTATTCTAACATAAAACTTATCAAATATTCACCTTTGTTTCAAGACTTTGCTTACAAATATTAAATCTAAAACACTTTGCTATAGATTGTAATGCATAATGCAAATAATGAAATAAGGCTTGCATTTTTTAGTACTATTATCGTAAATGAGCCTGGATAAAAATGTGTAACAGTCAACTCAATAATAAAAAAATCAATAATTATCTACCCAACTGTTACAAACAGTATAGAAGACTTTAGAAAAAAATGTTTAATTATTTAGGCGTAAGCATAGTTATTTAACTTCATCAGGACGGAATCCTAAAAATACTTCTTTACTGTCATCACTTTCAAATATTCTTTTCCTTTGTTCATCAGTTAAGGTGTAGTCATTATCCATATCATAGTTAAAACTTTGGCCCTGGACCGTATAAGTTAACATCGTTGATCCAAGGGAGCCATCCTCCCAGGTAACACATGCCCCCTCGACTTAGAGGGGCAGGGCTGGGTTTATTGTCTGGTGCCTGAGGCACCCTCCTTGAGGGGGAATGCCAACGGGATCAATGCATTTTTTGCACCCGCTTCAGTTCATGGGTGGTCCCACATTAATAGGGCCTTGTGCCTAACCTGTACAGATGGGGTACGTGGTAAATATTCATTATTCATGTCATAGTAATTGTTGAGCTCATCCTCACTTATGCTGTGTACAGCTTCATCATCATCCAAATCGTCATTTAACATATTATCCACGCTTGAAGTTGAAGCAATCAAATCCACATATAACGTCATCTTCAGTTCCATCAATTGCATTTGAGATGCAAAATCTTTTCAAGGATTCAGTAATTATTTCTGTTATGATTTGTGCAGCCATTTTAGGGCTGTAGGTGAAAGCAGTTTGACAGCAGAGATCCCTTGTGGCATAAAGTTAGATCCTTTCTTGAAGTAGAAAGATGTAGTATCAGTTTTAATCCTTGTCAACTGATCCGTGTTAAAGAGTTGTATAATCCTCGTCTGTTGGTCCGTGTTTAGAGAGTTGTATAATCCTTGTCTGCTAGTCTGTGCCTCCAGTGAGCAATTGTAGGACAATTTATCAATGCCTTTAAATAGTAAATTAAATATGACAATGTGATAATGAATTGGAAAGTAGGGCCTTTCAGTTACAAATAAGATGGCTACCCAGTTTGGTGTGTGTATATTAATTCTTCACACAACTAGTAGTTAAATACCAACTTGTTACATTTAAGTTAGAATGGAGGAGCCTTGTCATTAAGAGATTAGTCAGCTCTTTCTATTTCTGACCTAACTACCCATGCACATGTGAGCAAGAAATAAAATTAATGCAGAAGTTTGACGAAGCCAAAAAACAACTGTGTTTGTGCTTTTCTTTATGGCTAGTTTATGTCTACCTTTATGCCCTCTTACTCCTACCTACATTATAAATGACTACATCACATAAATAATTATAGTACCTGCTTATAGTACATTTGTTCAAGACAGCATGCTACATTCTGGTGTAAGTTCCTGTCTAGCTTTTTTATAAACAATTTGTTAGAATCCAAGTGGTGCAGGCATACAGTAGCACTGACAAAGCTACAGCTTAGAAGAATTCACACTTTATCTTATAAGAGAGATCAGATTTTACTTTCTTGCTTGTCTAGTATCCTTTTATCTAGGTTAAAAATGGAACTGACAAAATAAAATGTTCAAAATCATTACTGATTTTGAAGCCTATTTAAATAACCTGTAAAAGAGCAACACGGGAAAATCATATATATATATATATATATATATATAAAAAGAAAAAAAAAGTGAACGTTTCTGATGACGGATAATCACCTAAAAGTGATGTTCCGAAACCATTGGTAAGACAAACTTTTAATTGTATTGGTGACTATAAATAAATAAATAAATACAGCTCTTACAGAAGTAATTGAGCACTTTATAATCATTTCTCCAATAATAATAGCAAAAAATTAACTATATATATATATATATATATATATATATATATATACATACACACACACACACACATCACATTTAACAACCCCTCCACATGAACAGGATGTAACACAAGGTCAATTTCTTAAGTGGAGTTTGACAAGTTTGAAATTCAACTTTTTTCTATACTGGTTACCTAGCCAAAGTTAAAGAGCCTAGTCTGCCCTAGTATTTACCCATAGCTGGAGGGAGAGTATTTGGAATCATACCTTTCCCAAGGGGATTAGCGCTATGTGAAATGCAAACAGCCTTGTCCAGGATTGGAATTCTGGTTAACGATTCCATTTTCTATGACTAACCATTGATCCAGCCTCGAGAAAATCATGTGCTAGGGAAATACGCGACCAGCCAATTTATCAGACAAGGCCTCTCTGGCTACCCTCTAAACCAAAGTGGAGTGTTGCATGTTATGGACAGCTTAGCCACCAGGATTCTGTCCTTAAGCATCATGGGTCACCACTCAAGACCAACAGGTGACCTCATGGAGCGGGGATCTCACTCCTCGGTAGGGATGTAGTCAGCCCCAGCTGACAAGATGGGATGATGCTAGGGTTTCCAAATTTCCGGCTAACCATCTAGCCCAAAGTGGAGTGTTGCATGTTATAGGACAGCTTAGCCACCAGAGTTCTGTCCTTAAGCATCATGGTCACTACTCAAGGCCAACAGGTGACCCCATGGGAAGGCGGATCTTACCCTGCTGCAGTGGCGCAGTCAGCTGACAGGATGGGATGATGCTAGGGTCTCCAAATTTATTCTAATCACATCAATGTGTAACCATTAATGGGTGGATTTTTGTGTCAGAGAGTTGAGAATCAATAACATGAATAATAGATCAATAATCAATAATATTAATGAGGATTAATAAAAATACATTGATAGGATTTACATACTGGTTGGGAATAATAAGTAGAGACAATTATTCTATAATGAGAAACCACCAGTTTCTTATTCTGATGAAATAAATTGATATTATTTGCTTATCTTTTATACCCCCTCCTGCCACGGCTCCCCTCACCCCAAAAAACAAAGAAACTATCAAGTGTTTTTTTTTTAATTGCTATATTATATATATATATATATTATATATATATATATATATATTATATTTTTACAAATATCACATTATCAGTGGGGGATGGTTTAGCCCAGTCGGTAGAGCACCTGCCTAGGAATTGCAAGGTTCTGAGTTTGAAACTGCCAAATCAGCGCATGAGTAGCATAGCTTGGGTAATCTGATCTGTGCGGTAAGGAATCGGGGAGACGACTGTAAGTAAGGTGTTCCACCTCAGGAAAAAAAAACAAAAAAAAAAACAAAAAAGAAAAAGAAAAAAACAAAAACAATCTCCTTGGTATAACGCTAATGAAAAGGAGATAGACTCCCTCGCTGTCTGGCTGATGCCAATAATAGGCCACTTTATTTTTACAACATTATCAGTATTTTTCAATCACCTTTCTCTCACTGGTCCTGTAACCTGGATTGGTTGGAGGGGGGTGCTGTTTAGTGTGTCTAGGGCAGGAATAGCCTGGCAGAGCCCATCCCTCTCCAGGTCTACAACTGGTTTGAATTCAGAATTTTCCTTCTCCTAGACCACTTGCCATACTACGATTCTTTTACAACGATGGCTTTGGTATTAAATAACCCACAAAGTTTGATATGCCATTAAATAAAGAAACCAAACCAGACCAAAAATATAGTTCAGTGATAGTAACTCATCATAATCTTACCCCTAAAGTGCGTTTTAAGCCAGTATCTTAATTTCTTTAAAGCAATTCTTGTATTTATTCAACTTGTTGGTCGATTTTTTAAGCAGATCACAGCTGTTTTGAATTCAGAGTTTTTTTTTCTTCTAGAGTGGTTGTATTACCAACAAGGCTAAAGAATCCAGTCTGCATTACTATTTACCCATAGCTGGAGGGAGAACAGATGGCTTCATGCCCTTCCCAAGGGCATTAGTATGAATTTGAAAAGCTTCCTCCAGTATTTGATTGATTTTAACATGTAAACCCATGTACGGCTATTTTAGCCAAGAGTTTAGAGAATCCCATTCACTGAACATCTAAATTTATATTTTTTGTGTAGTTGTTTGACTAGATTTTTTTTTTTTTTGCAATCTCGAATATAAATATCTTTTAAACAGATCTATTTGGACCATTAGGGCTGGGTTAGCTCAGTCAGAAGAGCATTCAACTAGAAACCACGAGGTTCCTAGTTTAATACTGACCCTTGCCAACTCAGTGTACGAGTAGGACAGGGATGTGTGCAGTAAAGCAAGGAGCTGATTGTAGGCGTGGCACTCCATCTCAGATGAATAAAACAATCTCCTTGGTCTAGCACTAATGAAAAGGGGATTAACTCCCTCGCTGTATGGCACATACCGACATTAGGCTGCCCCGACGACTTTACTTTATTTGTACCATACATGAGACCCTAATAGGCACTACCATAGTTAGAGTGGATCTGGGAGTAATGGCAATGAAGGATACTTCACATACTCCAGAACTGGAGGCTTGCCATCGATGCTGTTAAGGGTCATACCCAGGACACCCCTCCTCTGCAGAGAATAGTCAGTGTATTCTCGCCGATTTGAACTCAGGTCACCAATTCAATTTCCTTCACTGATAACTCCAAAGCAATATTGAATTCTGTGCCCCATTTAACATTTTTTTAAAACAATCTGCATGAGAAAAAAAAATGAAATGATTATATTATCTATATATATATATGTAAGGTAATCCAAATGACTGGTTGTAAGGGATGATTCTATTTGGGATCTTCAAAACCTTACTGTATAACCATACTTTATACTCTTGTAGGTGCAAACATATACTCATACAAGGATTTTTATAAATCCCTAAAGAGAGCTTAATACACACACACACTTCATGTTGAAAAGATAATTGGAAGAAAAAAAAATATTTTGGTATGAATGAAATTTATCAGTTATTGTAGACATGTGTTTCGACCAAAATTCACTTACACACACAGAATTCTATTTAAAATTATTTCAAATATAAAAATAAAATACTAACAGAAAACAAAATTAAGCATGTAAAGAGAAGGTCTTCATCAGGGTAGAGTGTTTTGATTACCCCCCCCCCCAAAAAAAAAACAAGTATTATAGGAGAAACATTTGAAATTGATTACATCATGAAATGGAATCTTTAATAAACTCAAAAGCGTTTACTATATATATATATATATATATATATATATATAATCCAAAGAATGAGTGAAGAAATATCCCTTAAGATGTAGTGGTTTACAATAGTCATAATTTATAGAGCTCAATGTGTCCATTTATTGTTAGAGTTACTGAGGAAAAATATATAAGGAAAAATAAAGAAGATTTAGATTGAAAGCATAATTGCTATCAATCTAAATCTTCTTTGTTATTTTTTCCTTATATATATATATATATATATATATATTTAAAATAATCCAAATGACTGGTTGTAACGGATGATTCTATTTGGGATCATCAAAATCACACTGTATGACCATACCGTATGCTCTTGTAGGTGTAAACATATATACTCATAAAAGTTTTTTTTAATATAAATCCCTAAAAAGAGCTCATGTATAATAATCAATAAATTAAATTATATACAGAGTAATATTTAACTTTCATATAAAGAAAAACTGTCATCCTGTTATATTTTTATTTCGACCAGATTCCCTGTATTTGTAAAACCCATCTGATGAGGCTAGACTCATTTTTTGAGTTTCTGGTCGAAATAAAATATAATGGGATAACGGTTTGTTAAGTTTTTCTTTCTTTTAATGTTTATGTTTATATATATATATATATATAAAAATCTCAAATCCCCGCATAGTACAATAGCACTTCATTTTAACACCTTATCACACAACCTTACACACCTCAAATGCATCTTAGAACACACATTTCCAACAACGCAATCTAGAAAACAATCAGAAACTAAATGGATTCTAAAATTACAAACGCACATGAAGGGATTAAACGCAGACATCGGAATTCTCCGTTATTATAAATATTTCACAGACGCTGCCACTGTCGATAACAACAGAGACAAAGAAGCCATTAAACAGTAATAACATTTGACAAAGGGTATCTAACGAACCTGAAAATTTATGACAAAAAATAATTAAAAAATAAGTGAATCCAATACTCCATAATATCGAGTTCATTCATTTATACATTTTTAATGCTTCATAATAACGCCCAATTTAAAAAAAACATTTTAAAATATATATATATATATATATATATATATATATATATATATGAGAAGTAAACAAACAGACGATGTTTGTGATATGGCTATTTTCAGCCGACAATATTTGGGAGAATATGTGCTTAATTGAAATCGAACCTAATTTTATGAAAGTTAATTCATTAATAATTAATTAGGCGGGATTTACCTATTTAAATGTAAGGCTAAACAAATCGAGAAAAATCAATCTCTGTATGTACATTTCGGCCTATTAGGCCTCATCAGCAGAGCTATAGATACGAAGACTGCCCCGTGTGTGATTCGAAACCTGTCTGTCAAATTGACAGGCAAGCGTCTTACCCCCACACCAAATTTGACAGACAGGTTTCGAATCACACACGGGGCAGTCTTCGTATCTATAGCTCTGCTGATGAGGCCTAATAGGCCGAAATGTACATACAGAGATTGATTTTTCTTGATTTGTTTAGCCTTACATTTAAATAGGTAAATCCGCCTAATTAATTATTAATGAATTAACTTTCAAAAATTAGGTTCGACTTCAATTAAGCACATATTCTCCCAAATATATATATATATATATATATATATATATACACACACACATATGGTGTGGCACATTTAGCAATAAATTCAATGGGTGGCATACACTTTTGATCATAAAATAATAAAGCTTGCAAATAAAATTATTTGAGTTTTACAATTACAATAAAACAACAAATTCTGACAAGCAATTAAAATGTTGAATGGGAAAAAAAATCAGGATATATGTAGTGGGGTGGGGGGCGGTATATTGCACAAGTTTGTTTATAAAAGAATGTTTATTTACTGATACTTCAAAAGGCGACTGCTTAGAGATTTGTGGAGTGATTAGTACCCAGCTGTGTTGCAAGCTGAGTATGTTGCGGAGATCCAGACTTGGTAAGTGGTTTAAATAGTAGATTGGACTACTCCACTTGTGTATTTGGGTTATGTTCGCTTCCTGGATCCTGATTGGCTGCTGGTTCTAAAGTGGACACTTTCATCTATATAAACTGAACATTTGACTGTATTAAATCATTTAGTGCAGAGCGTATTCGGTTACGTTCTCTGGCCCTAAAAATTTAAAAACTGATACTTTATTACTTCTAAAACTTAAGTAAAACACTCTGTAGAATAAACTCACCTCCACAGCACGGCTATTGTTGCATAGCCATCAAATTGTCTATATGTTGCGTAGGGCCTTCTTCGCTGCTCTGAATCGTATACGTTGCTGGTATACTGCGGGTATCTAACCCTTAGACGATATATGTAGTGGTCGGTTAATGAAATCACAAGGCATGCTGTATGTAGTAGGAGATTGGCTTTTTATTTAATTCCCTCGTGGTGCGTGTGATTGGCGAGCGCTGACAATGGGAACTACTGCTGCTGTTGGGATGAATAGCGTTGGCGATCGGGAGGTATAAGGGGTAGGCGCGCCTCACTGCCCGCTGGCAGCGATTGACCGCAAGCGTCGGTCACGGTTCGCCGTCTCTTCCTGACTGGGGTCTGTTCACTACTGACTGTTCTTTTATATATCTCAAATGCCTACGCATTTTCTTTGTTCGCTCCCACCAGGAAAAAATCCTTTGTCACCTTTGTCATCCCCCCTCTGTTTAATTCAACCGGAAATTTCTATTTCCGTTTGTACAATATACAACACTATTACTAACGTCCAGTAACCAGACAATTTTTGTCTGGTTACTGGAAGTTAGTAATAATTTTTTGATTTTTAGGGTAGGCTGTATTGAACGAAAGGCACTTTCAGAGATGTGGTATATCACACAAGATCCAAAATTTCAAAATAAGTTGTATCTTGCCTTCAAACATTAAATACATTTGGATAACTTTAGTTGCTTTCTACACCCAAAAGGGTTAACAAACTATTTATCTTTGAATTCCACCACATTTTTTCTTTACATTTTTTTTTTTTTACTATTTCTCTGAATTTTTGAGATGAGGCTTGATAATTTGAATTATTGGGATTATTTGGACTATTCTCCTCATCTTTATTGTTATCTGTACAACATTTCAGTCAGAGGGTGTTGCAAGAAGGTTCCTGAGTCTGACAAGAAATATCTGAAGAAGACCGGAGGGCACATCGACCGAAACATTATACAGATAACAATAAAGACGAGGACAATGATGTTTGATAATTTGGATTATTTGGATTATCCGGACTATTGTCCCCATCTTTGTTATCTGTACAACGTTTCGGCCAGAGGGTGTTGCAAGAAGGGTCCCGAGTTTGAGAAGGCTCCTGAGTCTGACAAGAAATACCTTAAGATCAGAAGGCACATCAGCCAAAATATTGTACAGATAACAATTATAAAGATGAGGACAATAATCCAAATAATACACTATTTTTTATTTTTTTTTATTTTTTTATTGTTCAATTTATTTGTAGATATACATTGTTAAAAGTGGATCTGACAAACTCTTTTGTAATTTAATGAATGTTGGGTTTTATTTGAGCGAATCAGAACTATTTCAGGACAACAAATCAGACAAGTGCCGATTCCAAGACAGAAAGAAACAGGTCAGAATGGTTGGTGGAATGGTTGGCGGAATTCTTGGCATAATTGGATTAGTCAAAGAACTGTATTTAAAATTCAATATTTTTTACGACTAAAGTTAGACTGAAGTTTTTTTTAGATAATTCCTTCTCTCTCTCCCCCACCTCTCTCCTCTCTTTGTTTGAATTCACTTGAATGCTCCAAATAATTTCTTTTTCTTTATTAATTAACTTTAATTTCTTTAATGAAATTCAGAGGTGAAAACAAAAATAAATATTTATGATCAATGCACAAATTCATGCTACAGGTTAACTAATAATAAAGTTTGTTCATTGGTATCGAAGACGACCATAAACTTAGCAAATGAACTACACAGGATTGATTGATTGATTTTAACAGCATGTCAACCTGTCCAGGGTTATTTTATGCCCAGAGGTTAGGGTGTGGGGGTTATTTTTGTATTTGCCTGGGGAGTTGTCTGCCCGTTTAATGTCGCTGGTTCCCGCTAGGGCCCTTGTGTATTTAAGTGGTTGATTTGAACTTCTCTTCCTAATAGGCACTACCACTCATAGATGGGACCCTAACAGGCACTACCATCAGATGAGACCCTAACAGGCACTACTACACTCATGATGAGACCCTAACAGGCACTACCACTCATGGATGAGACCCTAACAGGCACTACCACTCATGGATGAGACCTAATAGGCACTACCACTCATGGATGAGACCCTAATATACCACTCATGGATGTATTACCACTATGGATGAGACCCTAATAGGCACTACCACTCATGGATGAGACCTAATAGGCACTACCACTCATGGATGAGACCTAATAGCACTACCACTCATGGATGAGACCCTAATAGGCACTCCACTCATGGATGAGACCCTAATAGGCACTACCACTCAGTAATGGCAATGAAGGAGTACACTACACTCCCTAGATCTGGAGCCTCCATAAACTTAACAAATGAACTACACTGGATTGATTTTAACAGCATGTTGACCTGTCTAGGGTTATTTTATGCCTAGATGTTAGGGAATCACATTCATATTTCCATTTTTTGTTTAGTTGTTCTATAAGAGATTTTTTTTTTTTGCACATGTTATTATCGAATACAAATAATTTTTAAACAGATCTAATTGACCATAAATTTAGCAAATGTGCTACACAGGATTGATTGATTTTAATGGTATGTCAACCTGTCTTGGGTTATTTTATGTTTAGAGGTTAGGGAATTGTATTCATTTTACATTCATATTTACCTTTTTTGTGTATTTGTTTTTTTTAAAGAGTTTAAGAATATGCAAGATTTACACATCTTTTAGACAGTTTAGATGGATTGATTTTAATGGCATGTTAACCTGTTGAGGGTTATTTTATGCCTAGAGGTTAGGGAATTGGTATCGAAGATGACCATAAACTTAGCAAATGAACTACACAGGGTTGATTGATTGATTTTAATGGCATGTCAACCTGTCAAGAGTTATTTTATGCCTTAGGGAATTGCATTAATATTTACATTTTTTGTACATTGTCCTATTGAATATGAATAATTCTTAAACAAATTTATTTGACCAATGGATGAAACCCTAACCGGTACAACCACTCTGGGTCAGACTGGACTGAAATACACAGGAGATTTATTTTATAGTGGTGAAGCCTTGTGTAGTAGTTAGCCATCATTTTTGGATGGGCTGATAACAGAAGAATGGTGAACCAGCGTATCACAGAAACTTCAAACAACACTCTTTAGGTTTTGAATTCGGTAAAAAAGGACTATTTGCTCGTAAATTCCTACCATAAAATAAACTGAACCCTCATTCTATGTCCGTGTTTTTGCAATAAATGTTTTATTTTTCTTGCACCCGTTATTTTACAATATTAAATATATTTTATTTATTTATTTTAATATTCACTTCAATATTTATATTCTAAAAGTTTTTATTTTGTGAGAATGTTTAGTTTTAAAGTGGAGGCTCGTTTTACAATTTAGGCATAAATTGGATCCACTTTTATGAGCATAATTTTTTTTTTTTGTCGACGATGATTAAAATCTGATGTTTTTATTTTAGAGTACCAAAGCCAAATTGAAAAGAAATAACAACAACAAAAGGTAATATTAAACTTTTTACTCGTAAATTCCTACCATAAAATTAGGCTTGGGCATTTTATGGTAGGAATTTACGAGTAAAAAGTTGAAGTGTAAAAACGAACCCCCACTTTAAAACTAACCATTCTCATAAAATAAAAACTTTTAGAATATACACATTGAAGTGAATATTAAAATAAATAAATAAAATATATTTAATATTGTAAAATAACGGGTGCAAGAAAAATAGCATAAACAGGATTTGAACTTGTAGGACCAGCCCCACACTTTTTGGATGAGCTGATAACAGAAGTTAAAAGTTTTTAAATGCCATCCTTGGCCAGTTGAAAAGGGCTTAAAGAAAGTCCTGAGTTATGGAATCCTTTGGTAAGCGTATAAGTCCTATCCTGCGTATTGGTAATGGTCCAGTGTTTTAATCCTATGTCCGTCGTCAATGGATGTCAACGTAATTATGGCCAGTAGGGTCAGTTAAGTATAGTATCAACCTCAGAGTACTGCCAGTGATTGGCCAAGAGATAGATCACTTGATTCTGGCCTAGTCTATAAGTAGGAGCGGGCATCTTACACACACCTTATATACAAAATTCTCTCAGCAAGAAGAATTGATTAATCAGCGCATCACAGATTCTCATAAACAATACTTCTCAGGTTTTGAATTCAGAATCTTTCCTTTCTCTAGACCAGTTGACCCCTTAAAGGCTAGAGAGCCCAGTCTACCCTACTATTTTACCTGAGGATGGGGGGGGGAGGAGAAATGAATATTTTTTCACAGGGCACTTGTGCAAAGTAAAATGAAAACAGCCTCATAGAGATTGGTATGCCTAGTCCATTTTC
The DNA here is from genome assembly GCA_023376005.1 of Doryteuthis pealeii. Taxonomy (NCBI): domain Eukaryota; kingdom Metazoa; phylum Mollusca; class Cephalopoda; order Myopsida; family Loliginidae; genus Doryteuthis; species Doryteuthis pealeii. The sequence continues at coordinate 52,004,177 of CM042163.1, forward strand.
TTACATAATAACCATTATACATAGGTAATCCAAAAGTAAGGTCTCCAAAGTGGGACACCTAGTCCATTTTCTTACATAATAACCATTATACATGGGTAATTCCAAAAGTAAGGTCTCCAAAGTGGGACACCTAGTCCATTTTCTTACATAATAACCATTATACATGGGTAATTCCAAAAGTAAGGTCTCCAGAGTGGGACACCTAGTCCATTTTCTTACATAATAACCATTATACATGGGTAATTCCAAAAGTAAGGTCTCCAAAGTGGGACACCTAGTCCATTTTCTTACATAATAACATTATACATGGGTAATTCCAAAAGTAAGGTAAAGTGACACCTAGTCCAGTAAGGTCTTCCAAGTGCAGGGAAATTGTTTGTGTGGCTATTGGCAACACTGTTGGTGTTGTTGTGTATATGCCTGCACCTGTCCCAGCATGTGCCTCACTGCCACGCTCAGTCTTGGTTTGGTAGACATTTCTGATCTGCCTTAAAAATATAGAAATTTTGATTTCTTTTTTCCCTCTTCGGTAAAAAGATCTTTTTTTATAAAAAAATGAAGTCTTAGGCAGGCCCGTCAGAAAGCACTGAGGGCCTCAACCATTTTTACTACAGAAGATCATAAGTGTAAAAAGTTGATTTTTTTTCTCTTTGGTAAAAAGATATTTCCCATAAAAAATTCAGAAAGCACTGTGTGCTTCAACCATTCTCACTACAGAAGATCATACAAGTATATTTCTATTTGAAATAGGGAAAATTTTATTTATTTTTCCTTTTTGGTAAAAAGATCTTTTCTATAAAAAAATTGAAATCTTAGGCAGGCCCTTCAGAAAGCACTGAGGGCCTCAACCATTTACACTATAGAAGGCCATAAGCGTAAGCATCTGTCTTAGAAAAAGTGAAAAAAAAAAAAGTGATTTTTTTTTCTCTTTGGTAAAAAGATCTTTTCTATAAAAAACTAAAGTCTTGCTATAATGTTATCACTGATATCAAAGTGATTAACACGCTGCTGCTGCTGCTGCTGCGATACATTATGGAATAATAAAAAGAAAAATGATGAATAGACAAAAAAAAAAAAAACAAATAAAAAAAATAAAATGATCAATGTATTCAATATGAATATAATCCGTGAATTGAAGGAAAAAATTGAATATTTTCATAATCCATGAATTAAAATTCTATTAAGACTACTTTCTTTAAATTACTGGTGCATGCTTTAATAAACATTATTTTCCTCATGGAATTAAGTTGGTTGGTTGGATTTAATGGCATGTCAACCCTTGTTGGGTTATTTTATGCATCCTTCTTGATGGTTATTCAATTTTTGGTTAAATCCTACTTAACGGACATATATTCCACCATTGTATGTCACCCGGCCAAAAAAAAAAAATTTTTTTTAAATACTAAAAATCAAGGAATTAACCGAATTTAATTAAATTTTCAGTGTTGATATATTAATGAATAAAAGATAATGCACCAGTTATTTTATTCAAAAACTTTTACATTTTTTCAGGTCAATTAACTTTGAACCACGTATGTTTGTAAATCTATGTTACGCCTCAAAGCTATGTGGTTCAAAGTTAACTGAGCTGAAAAAACATTTAAAAATTTTTTTTTTTTTTTTTATCTATCTAACCCATAGATGGGACCCTAACAGGTACTACTGCACTAGGTCAGAGTGGACTTGGGAAGGTGGGGATTAATAAAAGTAAATAAAATAAAATAAATAAAATAAAATGTTCTTGGCGTCTGGACTCTGGCATCCTTAGTAACGGTCTTGTCAATAAAGTCTCTATTTATACTTCTAACCAGTTGTGATTTTTATCTCTCTTCATTTAATGCCGTTATACTTAAACCTATAGGAGTAATAGCAATGAAGGGGTATTCCACACTCCCCAGAGCTCCATAATTGGAACCTCAACACTAAATGCAGTTTAACATCATATCAAGGATACTTAGAACCTCAACCACCACCTTCTAGCATGTTAAAAAAGCATGGTAATTTTTTTTATGTTAATTTACAACTTTTCACGTTACAGTTCCAAAATCGAACTACCCTACTATGGAATCGAAACACTAAACCTTTGACTGCAACTTCAAATCTACAGCCCAGGGATGAAACAACATTTTTATACTCAGTCTCTGTATTTTATCACAAAAACATTTTGACTGATTAGTTTTCCAACCATAATTGGTTGATGTCCATTCCCAAATCCTGTGCACTCAGTGATGCTCAACTGACCGGAGGATGATTGAAATGAATGTGGACACACAAGTGGAAACACAAAGAAGAGGAGGAAAAAAAGGAGAGTCAAATGGCCGTATGCCAAGTTGCTCATGAAACCCGAGAACAAATCAAATCAGGGAGTGCAAATAAATAAAGTAACACTTAAAATAACATTTTAAAACTAGTATATAGAATTCCGCATTTTATATGTATTTACTCAACTTTTCCGTCACGGACAAAATAAATTCATACCATCCCCCAAGGGCATTAGCACAAAGGGAAATGCAAACAACTTTTCATAAACACCTTCTAATGGATGGAGAAATGGTTAGCAAGCATTACATCTAAAAAGATCATTAATTCTGCAGTGAGTTTGATCCTCATTGAGCACTAAACACTTAGCCCAGATTAAGCTATGTGTAGCGGAGATTGAACTCGCAACCTCCTGATTGTGAATTGTGGCTCGAAGTCAGACTACTCACAGAATTTGATCTGTATATATAATATAATAATACTCGTCAACGAGTATTATTATATTATATATACAGATCAAAATCTGTTTAATATTTGATCTGATAGCCCACATTATGATCGGCAGTGCTGGGCATGATTGGCCTAGATGTGGAATCTTGATCAGGGTAGTTTATTATTATTTAAGGCCTGCCTTCCAACACAAGGAGTGTTGTGTTTGATCTTGCTAACAAGAACACAGATGTGCATCGGACAAGAAACTAGTAAACTTTGGCAGAATGATTGAAGACTGCTGTAATATTGTTGCAGGTGGAAAGACTTTGTGAGTGGACTTTTGCAGATGGGAAAGTGATTACCATGGTTAATTTAAAATAATCCCTGACAAAATGATATTTCACTATGTTAAGTAAACTAAGGGAGAATATTTGCCCGCTCGGTGTAAGTATTTAAGTTTTAAAGTAATGAAATATATCAAATTAGAAAGACTAACAAAATTAAATAAGAACACATAAAAAGATGACTTATTTTGATGGTTTCTATATAAAATCATTAATAGGATTGATTTTAATACGTTGGAGAATAAAATAATAATATTAGAGATCAATAACACCATGTAATTATTCATTAAACCTAGTTTTGTTAAAACCAGTATGCAAATTAACCACACCATGTATTAGGTAAACCTTTATTTCTTAGTGATATATAAGACACATTGCATCATTTTAAACTCACTAATAACATGGGTGATTTTGAGGCAAATCTAACTCAGATTTTCATAGAATAAATCTAAAAAAGGTCTATGTATTAATGATTTTGACCATGACTATAAATTAAATACCGATTGATAAACTTACACAATTCCTGAGGGTATTGTGATGTAAGCAGTGATGTAGTTTTGTTTACAGACAGACACCAAATCTCCATTACAATAAGATATCAAACTTCCCATCTTAGTTGGAGAGCCATACATACTATCAGCTCTCCACTTTACTGCACAGATCCAAGTTGTGCTGCTTATGTGCTGAGTTGATGAGGACTAGTATTGTTACATAATCTATGCATAGATTATTGTCAACCCCCTGTATTTCTGAAGGGATGGCCCCTTTTCATATCACGGGTGGGACTTTCCATGGAATATTACAGAAAGCCCATGAAATACGTGAAGTCACGTGGGACCTGGTTGGCTCTCAGTTTCAGCTTGGACGTCAGGCAGAGAAGATGTAACTGCTTTAGCTGAGACTCACTGCACACGCACGTTGTGTTAGTTAGAGAAATATGTTTAGTTAAGTAAATAAAGGTTTAAATAAATAATATGGTTTTATGGTTGATGAATGTCTTGGCAACAAGACTGACCTAGAAGAAGAAATGAATCAAGGACGACCAACCAGCAAGATGAAGTCCAGACGCTAGAAAAGAACGTAAGATACCAAAGATGAGCAGAAGAATAATAGAAGTAAAGAAAGGGTATACAACAGTATTGAACATGGAATGTTGTGGTTCCAAGGTGGATGCTCTACAGAGTGAGCTAAAGCATCCCCTTATTCTCTCACTAGAAGTGGTTACCCAGTGTCACCTGGATAGATGGGGGGGGGGAACCTGGTGTATTGATTTTCGAAGTTTACAAAGGCTGGACGTTTTTAAGTAAAATTTCAATGCTATTTCTATGTATATTTTAATTTTTAAATATATTCCAATATAAATCAAATTTTCATATTTTTTGCACAAAAAGCAGGAACTAGTGATATTTAATGTGTATATATATATAAATTTACTTAGTTGTTAATTGTTTTTTTTCAGACATACATAAATACACACCAATTGCCCTTTATATACGTATATATTAAAGCTTGCATTACTTCCTGACCAGGAACAATCCCTTCCCTCTTGATTTTCAATGCTTAACAATGTTAAAACTCGCTCTAACAAATTTTAGCGGGAAAACCTAGTGAAGACTCAAATTACTAGCAATAGGCAGTGAGCTCGTTAACCATAACGTTTACGGCGTGTGCTGCTGAGGATGAAAGCATAAAAGTGCAGTAAGGCAGCTCCGAGCATTTTCATTTATGAAAGGAGTGGAATATTATTTTGTTAAAAAAAAAGTAAAAAGAAAAACAAACCAAAAGAAGAATTGATTTGGTGTTTTGCAGGCAAAAAGATTTGATTCTATTAATTCCGATTTCTTTTTAAATGTTGTTGAAAATGTTTTTCTTTAAAAAAAAAAGAATGAAATAAAAATAAAAACCAATTCTTGAGAAAAGATAATTTACTTTCTGAAATTTGATCTCAATTGTAGTTTTTTGTATTTCTATTTATGGAAATCCATAGATTTTATTGTTTCCTCTGAGGAGGAAAAGAGAGAAAAAAGGAAAAGAAGAAAAGAGAAAGGGTGTGAAGAGAGAGAGAGAGAGAAGAGAGAGAGAGAGAAGAGAGAAAGAGAGAGAAAGAGAAAAGAGAGAAAGAGAGAAAGAGAGAGAGAGAAGAGAAAGAGAGAGAGAGAGAGAGAGAGAGAGAGAGAAGAGAGAGAGAGAAGAGAGAGAGAGAGAGAGAGAGAGAGAGAGAGAGAGAGAGAGAGAGAGAGAGAGAGAGAGAGCAAAGTAGAAAAGATAAGTAAAAAGATAAGTAAAAAAAAAAAATTTTAAAAAGCAAGTGATAATTTGCTGCCATGATTAATATCCCCCCACCCCACACTTTTTTTCTTTTGTCTTTTTAAACAAAAAAAAATCAGTTTTGCTAATTTTGCATTTTTTTCTTAAGAGTTGTAAAAGAAAAATCAGAATCCTAATTAATGGCTATGAAACTATGTTCTAATTTCAATAATCTTTTCTTCCTCCGACCCCCTCCCCCTCCTAATCTAAATAGTGCCACCAAATTCTTAAAATGGGTTGCATAACTCCTCAGAGAATCTCTAGGTGGAGATATAGTTACCAAGATGAAATATGGTTACAAAAAAAAAAAAAAAAAAGAAAGAAATAAAGAAAAAAGAGAGCAATAAAAAAACAACAAAAACAAACAAACAAACAAAAAAACAACACTTCTGACATTTAGCTTTCCTCACCTTTCACTGACTATTTCTTTGGGGGTAGCCAGTAGGCTCCCTTAGCCTTCACCCTCATGGCAGTTTGACATGCGCATATGGCAGATTTTTTACAGGCCAGATGGTCTTTTTGGTGCCCAATCTTCCTATGAAATTTGATTTGAATTCAAAGTTTTGCTTCTACTAAATTGGTTACCCTGGAGAACCCAGTCTGCCATATTATTTGTCCATGGTGGAGGTGCGTGGTGTAATGGTTAGAGTCATAGGAAATGGACTCGTTGACCCGAGTTCAATTCCTGGACGAAGCTGTTTTATTTCCCATGGCGCTAATACCCGTGGGAAATGTATGAATCCAATTCTCCCTCAAATAAATAGCAGGGCAGACTGGGCTCTTTAACCATGGCCAAGTAACCAGTCTAGGAGAAGAAAAACTCTGAATTCAAACCTGTTAAACTCCGCTTAAGAAATTGACCTTGTGTTGCATCCTGCTCGTGCAGAGGGGTTGGTATATATATTGAAGCATAGGTAATACAAAAAGGTGGGGTATTTTGAAGGTAGATTTTTAGGTGGGAATACCCTCTCCAATTGGAACATTAGTAGAATATAATCTTATTTTAATTCAGATGAAATCCTGGACAAGGCTGTTTGTATTTCACACAGTGCTAATACCCTTGGGAAAGTTATGATTCCATCTACACTTCCTCCAGCTATGAGTAATAGGACACTAAAACCTGTTAAACTCTGCTTAAGAAATTGACCTGTGTCACATCTTGGTCATGCGGGGGGGGGGGGACAGGAGTTGGTAAATATATATATATATATATGTCTTTCCCCCAGGGCATAAGTATGAAGTGATACAAAAACTGCAGAATGTCGTATTAGGTGATCAGTATTCAGCTGTATTGCATGTTGAATCTGCTCTGAGAATCCAGAGTTGGTAGGTGGTTTATATAGCAGTTATGTACTATGTACCTTGGCCAAATTCATTCTCAAAATTCTGATTGGCTGCTAGTTACAGCCTTCCTGTGAAGGTGAGTATGACATGTTGATTTTTACCCTGGTTGTTAAGTCCATTTCTTACGGTTGCATAGCCCTTACTCAGATGCAGGCACATACACAACAAACACAACAGTGTTGCCAATAGCAGTACAGTTTACCTGCGCCCCCAGGCTTTGGAGACCTTAATTTGGGGATCACCCGAATATATAATTTCAGATAAAACAATTAATGGATCCAATAGACAAAGATTCAATTTATATATATATAAATATATATAAAAAATGTTGTTCTGGTTCCAACGGGAGAAAATTCAATATTTTATTAAAAAAAAGGAAGGTCCGCAAAATGTATTTTGTTCTCAGAAAAATTTTTTTTTAATTCTTTTTGTTTTACATATGCAACACGTGTTTCAGATCTTCTGGTATCTTCTTCAGGCTTTGATTGATCCTGAAGAAGATACCAGAAGATCTGAAACACGTGTTGCATATGTAAAACAAAAAGAATTAAAAATTTTTTTCTGAGAACAAAATACATTTTGCAGACCTTCCTTTTTTTATAAAATATATATATATATATATATATATATAATATATATATATATATATATATTTACCAACTCCTGTGCCCCACCCCCCTGCATGAGCAGTATATGACTCTCATTTTTGTCTGTTCAAAACCAACAAAAAATAAATTGTATCTTTTTTTATGTGTTTGTGTGTCTTTTCTAAATTTTCAAAATCAAAAATATTCAAAGAATTAACTGTTATTATTTCTGAATGTTAATATCAAACAAAACCCAATAAACATGAGCACAATCCTTTAAAAAAAAAAAAAAAAAAAAACCTTTAAGGGAATTTGGATAAAATTGTTGTTAGATTAAAACCAAATTAATTTCAAGATTCGTTTGTTTGGATATTTTGAAGCAGATTCTAAAGGATCCTAAAATGAGGGTTCACTTGGAAATGAAAAACTTTCTTGAAAAATTATTTTCCTAAGAATCTGTTCAATAAGAAAAAATGCAATAGGGGAGAATTACACAGAAAAATATATATACTTTTTAGAGAGTGTGTTGCGTAGCGGTGGCGTCATGGTACTAAATTGCAATAGTTTTATCTTCGTTGTAAGGGATGACAATAACACCAAAGTTATCCTCCAGAAGTTTATTGAAATAAATTCAAGCTTCTTAACTTCGAGAGAGAGGGTCAGTTTAATTAATATATTCAGTCTTTAGACTTTCGGTCCTTCTATTAAATTTCTGGGTGACAAGCTTTTTCAGTTGGTAAATATTAAGGCTAGCTTTTCCAACATCAACTACACCAGATCCCGCTCGGCCAACTAACTCGCATCGACTCTCCCGACTACTGACCCCGATCACCTCACTCTCTCGCCGGCTGACTGCCTCCGGGGCTGACTGACAACTGACCTGTCTCGAGCCCTCGGTTCTTTTATATTCATAGCTACTCCTACACATTTTTATCTCTTGATCTGATAACGGGAAGTTGTTATATTTCTTTGTTTAATAAAACCGGAAATTCATATTTCCATTTGTACAATATATAACAAGTGTGGGGCAGAGAAAAAAGGTCAGATCATCTAAGGTGAAAATACTCAAATAGCGATAATTTGCAGAAAGTCCCTAAAACTCTAAATGTTACAGCATTCACCCTGGGTCGGTTGAGCTGGCTCCAACCGATGAATTCATGGAAGGAGTAACAAGGGAATAAGAAATTCACAAGCGGTCCCAAAACCCCATGTGTATATTGCAGGAAAGTGATGCCCTTGTTTGCCGCAGATTTTCTACAGACACAGTATGCCAGAGGATGTTGATTCTTGACGATGATGGAGACAGTTTGTATTTTTACCAGAGCCTATTAGGCCGAGTTGTGGGTGCCAGACCTGACTGTCTTGGGTGACCCTACCAGGAACTTAAGTTCCCGAAGGCATAGCTCTGAAACTATCAATTTACATGGCCCTGTCGTAGCGAGAAGGTCCTTTGACTTTAGAAATAATGTGCTAGATGGCTATTGATTAAAGAGCTTCCTCTGCCCCCTTTCAGGTTTTGTTTTTCCTCCTAAAGGGTGTCTAGCCACCCTCCTCATATGTGGGATTACCGGTTTAGTCTTTGAGGGTCCAAATATGAAACAGATCAGATCTAAATGGTCATTAATAAGAATGATTGATGCTATTGTGCTACAATTTTGAGGATTTATTTCTCACATGGATACAAACATATGGTGAAATTTTGAAAAAAAAAAAAATTGAGGACCTTTGGTTGGTTGATGGATTTTAGTGTCATATCAACCCATCTGGGGTTATTTTATGCCTAGAAGTTAGGGAATATTTTTATAAGTCATGTGTAGAATAATCATACTAACTTCCAATTACCGTTGAATTGGTAAGACAATGCAACAAGTAGCTGTAACTCAATACAGATCTAACCTGGCTACAATCCTACTGCAGAATGCCAGAGTATTTATGAAACACCATAGAAACCAATCAGGACTCAAGAAATAGAATCACCCTAATAGATGAATGGACTATTCTTGAGCCCCATAAGTACCAGCTATCATGGGCACAGCCAGTTGCTGTTGTCCAAACCAACAGTATACTGACTGACTGACTGACTGACTGACCTCAATATCATTATCTTTCACTAGCTGTTTTGTTGACTCCTCAATAGATGCCACCCTTAAAGAGGAGAAGACCTCTACAAATACTTTTGGCTTTAGTTTTTGATTAGAGCTTTCTTTTTTTTTTAATAAGATGATTGATGAATTTTAATGGCATGTCAACCCATCTGGGGTTATTTCATGCCTAGAAGTCAGGAAATAATACATGTTGTACATTTATATTTACACTTTTGTAGTTAACAGTTTTAACGATATGTTAGCATCTTTGGGGTTTTGTGTTGAGGAATTACTTTTCTATGGTATTGATTAGGTTTATATTAAGAACCTTCAAGGTAGACCCTAGGATGATTGACCTCATTTTTCTTCTAAAATTCATTCAACCATGTTGAATGCAGTGATAAAAACATATTGGGCCAGTATCGAACCCAGAACCTTGTGATTCTAAGGCAGATTCTCTACCAACTGAGCTAAACCGACCCATACCGTGCTATAGTGGCACCAATATTCAGTTAATAGAGCTGAGGCATATTGAACCTAGAACCTTGTGGTTCCAAGCCAGATGCTCTACCGACTGAGCTAAACCGGCCCTATACTGTGTTATAATGGAAGCGCGTGGTGTAAAGGTTAAAGTCATGGGAAATGGACTCGTCGCCCAGAGTTCAAATCCTGGGCATGGTAATTGAATTTCACTTAGCGCTAATACCCTTGGGAAAGGTATGAATCCTGCTCTCCCTCCAGCTATGGATAAATAGTAGGGCAGACTGGGCTCTTTAACTTGGTTAGGCAACTGGTCTAGAAGAAGAAAACTCTGAATTTAAAACCTGTTGAACTCCGCTTAATAAATTGACCTTGTGTCACATCCTGCCCATGTGGAGGGGTTGGTAAATATATATACTGTGCTATGGTGGCACCATATTTGTCCTCACCAATATTCAGTTAATAGAGCTGAGGCATATTGAACCTAGAACCTTGTGGTTCCAAGCCAGATGCTCTACCGACTGAGCTAAACTGGCTCAGTTGGTAGAGCATCCGCTTAGGAATATAGCTTGGGTAATCTGATGTGTGGTAAAGTGAGTAGCTCATGGTAAGTGTAGTGCTCTACCTCAGCAAAAACCCTATCCCTGGTCTAACACTAGTGAAAAGGAAATAGACTGTTGCTGTCTGGCTGATACCGACAATAGGTCACTCTGCCAACTTTACTACTACTTATACTAATATTGGTCCTTGGTGAGTGGAGACTTGACTAAATATCTTCCTTATTATCAAGAACACCAATAAGATTGTTGACTCTTATACAGGAAATGCAACATGCACTTCACTTAATGATTAAAAGACAAAAAAACTCAAAAGATTTGGCACTTTTATGAATATTGAACAAAGAATAAAATTAAATTAATTTAACAAAAAAACTCAAAAGATTTTGGATTTTGGCAGAATTTCCAATTGTTATAGCAAAATACAATAAGAATAACAGAGAAAAATACATAAAACGTAAAAAAAAAAAAAAAAAAAAAAATAGCTTGAATTTTTTGAAAACAGAAAAAGTAAAGAAATAAGAAAAAAGAAAGAAAAACTTAAGTAAAAATTAATAAAAAAATAAAAAGAAAGAAAAAATTAAGAAAAAAGTTTTTAAAAAATGAATAGGAAAAGAAAAAAAGGAAAATGAATAGAAAAGAAAAAAGTTTAAAAAATGAATAGAAAAAAGAAAAGTAAAAAAATGAAAGAAAAAAAAAGACCCTAATTCAGTTGCCAAATTTAGTGTAACAATTGAGTTAAAAAAAAAAAAAAAAAAAAAAAATGCTTTTATAATTTGAATATAAAACAAAAAATATTGTACTACAATTTGTAGCAAATAATTTTTTTTTCTTATTTCAAAAGAATCTTAGATCATTTTTTTACAGCTAGTTTTAAATTCAATAAAAAGGTTTCTGGGTTGCAATAAATTTTCATTGACCAAATTTTCTAGTGTAATATCTAGGGAATATAAACCAAATTGATAAAATTAAAATAAATAGAATAAAAAATAGAACAACTCAAACCCTATCAAATCAACTTTCAAACCTTAAATAAAAAAAACCCCAGTTGCAGTTTAATGCCACACTTTGGTAATTTTCACCTTTAGTTGTCAAAATTCCTAGCAAAGGCAATTAGAGTAACCTCCCTTGACTTTCACTTTGAAACAAGCCGGTAGTATTTTGAAAGCAAAATAAACAAATCTTAGAAACTTTTTCGAAAACAATACAACTGCATGCTTTAACACAAAAATATCATAAAATGTGTTCTTAATAACAATTAAATTCATTTCAGATAATGCGCACGCACAATTTTATGCTAGGAATTTTAACTAAAGGTGAAAATTATCCACATTTTTTTGGAGAGGGAGGGGGGGGCTTATTCTTCTAAGCCCTATTGTCAGGGCTAGGTTGATGGAGATCTTTTAAGAAATTTAATAGTTATTTCTATTGTATCACTGAAAATAAATTCTGAAATTGAAATACTTTTTGGTAAAATAGTGGGGTATAAATGCGTCCTGGCCTCCTGCCCTAAATATGCTGAGGAGGGCCTGCTGAAAAACCAACCCGTGCTACAATTTAACTCCCTAGCTGTTTAAAGGCATTTTTCTCGAAAAGTTAATGTGATATGAAAGCAATATTTACCTCAAAGTCTTTTCTCGACAAGTAAAATATTTTACCCTCCAGTATTTTCATTTTATTTTAATTCAAAACAACAGTCACTAATTTTTAAATAAATTAGTGACTGAATTTCGAAAATAAAAACAATTAATACATTGTTAAACCAAACAACTGTCATGAATTTTTAAATAAATATTTTTTTTTCAGTATTTTCATTTTATTTTGATTTAAAAAAACTCATGTATTTTTAAATAAATGTGACGGAGTTTCAAAAATTAAAAACAATCAATAAAATCAAATACGAATTTAAAAAAAAAATCAAAATATTTAGATATTTTTTAAATTTATTTCAATTAAAAACAAATGTCACAAAAACAATCAAGACATGAAACAAACACAAACAAATAATAAGAATATTTAGATATTCTTTTTTTTATTTCAATTAAAAAAAAAAAAAAATGTCACGTCATTTTTAAATAAAAAAAAAAAAACTGTCATGAATTTGAATTAAAATAAAAAAGAATATCTAAATATTTTGATTGTTTATTTGTACTTGATTGTTTTTAATTTTCGGAAATCGGTCTTATTTATTTAAAAATTTGTGACAGTTGCTTTAAATTAAAATAAAATACCGAAAAAAAAAAAAAAAAAAAAAAAAAAAAGAGACAAAAGATATTCAAGGCTGGGGGTAAAATATTTACATTTACTTGTCGATAAAAAAACCTGGATGGTAGCTTACTTTTAATGCCTTCAAACCACTAAAAAAAGGTTATTTGTCGATAAAAAAACGCTTTAAAAGAAAAAGAAAAAAAAAAGAAAATTAAACTTTACTTGTCGAGAACAGACTGCTGGGGGGGGTAAATATTGCTTTTATATCTCATTAACTTTTTGGGAAAAATACCTTCAAACAGGTAGTTTAATTGTAGTGCAAGTTGTTTTTTTCAGCAGGCACCGCTTAGAATATTTTAGGGCAGAAGGCCAGGATGCATTTATGCAATATGCACCAAATAGTATCATATATGAATGAAGTGTCACTGTTGACGAACACTGATTGCCAGAGATTGAAAATAGCCGGCCTCTATCTGAAATAAATAGAGGTACCATGATGCTTAGATCTATTATTTACATTATGTAATGGTACAAGAAATAGCCTTTCCTAAAATTTGCTTGCATAAGAATGGCCTTTCCTAAAAATTGCTAGCGTTAGAAAATAGCCTTTCTTAAAAATGTCTCACGGTAAAATAGCCTTTTTTAAAAATGTCTCACGCCTTCTTAAAAATGTCTCACGGTAAAATAGCCTTTCTTAAAAATGTCTCACAGTAAAATAGCCTTTCTTAAAATTACTTCAAGATTTTTGCCATTATTTAATCAAGCTGAATTACATTCCATGGTCACATATACAGAACGATAGATTCACTGGTTTAAAAATAAGGGATGTATCAATATTCATTCTCCATATATTTTTAGCGGCGACGGGGCTATCAGATTAAATATTTAACAGAATTTCATCTGTATAATATGATAATGAAATTATTGTGTAAATACTCAGGTGCACTGCAACTCATCAAAGGTGTGTGTATAATACATAGAATAATCTACAAATATCAGGAAAAATGAACAGTGTAGGAGTCAGGATATATATATATATATATATATATATATATATATATATATATATGTGTGTGTGGTGTGTGTGTGTGTGTGTATATGTGTGTGTGTATGGGGGATATCAGATATAGCGTGGGCAAATTTCAGGAAGTATGGAGATTTGAAAGGATTAATACACTGTATATCCCCCTCGAATGTTAACACAGGCCTGTATTTTCACATGCAAGCATAGTCAGTGCATTGGTATAAGCATTACTAAATCACAAGTCAGCCAAAGATTGTGAAAAATTCTATTAGAATATCTTCCAACCTCTACCATGCATACACACACAGTACCCTGGTCAAAATCAGCATTATCCTACAGTGTATATCAATTACAGGTACATATATACAGAGATGCTGATGCACAAAAATCTAAAAGGACGCAGCAAAATCGTATCCATGCGTCCCAGTGTTTTTCTTTATTGTAACCCTCACCATTTCAAGCTAATTGCAAACACATTAATAGTGAGCCGGGTTTAGTTGGTACACATAAATTTTCCGGGGACTCATTCAAAGCAAATTCTAAATCAAAAAGCTATCAGCATCACTGAATGTGTGAGTGTGTGTGTGTATATATATATATATATATATAATCTCAAAGAAAAGCCATGAGTTTTATAATCTATTTATAAGGTGTGTGTACTTTATAACTTTACAGACTAAACTAGGGCCATATAAAGTGTAAATTCAACTGGCATCGAAGTCAGTATAATTTTACCGGTTCTGGTTTCCTGTGAACCCTTAATTGCTTCAGACTCGAATTCCACAGCCTTACTCTTATTAAATAAAAGGTCTATTTAAATGTCCCTTTCATTTTAGAAAAAAAAAAATGTCTTTCCGTATTATAAAGAGTAAATTAGAACAGCAAGATTTTTTTTCATTCTGTAAATCTGTTTTGAACGATTATTCGTTTAAAAAAAGAAAAGAAAAAAAAAAAAAGAAAAAGAAAAAGAAAAAGAAAAAAAAAAAAGAAAACAAAAAGAAAAAAGAAAAAAAAAAGAAAAAAAGAAAAAAGAAAAAGAAAAAAGAAAAAAAGAAGAAAAAGAAAAAAAGAAAAAAGAAAAAGAAAAAGAAGAAAAAAAGAAAAAAAGAAGAAAAAGAAAAAGGTGAGAGAGACAGACAGACAGAGTTAAAACAAAGAGCTCCAAGCTATTTGGCACCAACATTTAAGACTTATGCCAGATAAAACAGAGAAAAGCTGAGTATTTATCAGGTTTTATTGTCACCAAGTTAACTATGCAGTTTTCTTTTTCTTCTTCTTCAAATTGTTATTTGTATAGAATATAACAGACGGAAATATATAGGTAAGTTTAAACTTACATTGTACTTATTAAATATCAAAAACCTGATGTAAACTTTCATTTTTATTGTGTTCAATACTTCCTGATTAAAACGTAAAATTAAGTAACGATAACAACTGACCCTATGCGTGGACAAGGCATAGGATCAATTGCTACTGGGGGGGGGGGGGAGAAATACCTCCTACCTTTTAAAATGTCAACTGTATGGTACAAGTGGACTTAGGCAAGTGCACAGATGGGTTTAGCTTAAGAGAGGGGCAGGCGAAAATTGCCTCAGTGAACCCCTTAAAATGAGGGCACCACAGCAATGACTAAGGGCAGCATTGCAATCTTTTTTAGAATTTGAAAAATTTGTTTTATTTGTAAAGAGTAGGTACCACCAATTTTCCCTGTGAAATTTACCCCCCCCCCCCGCCCCATTATTTTTCACACAATAAAACTTACATAAATGTTAATATTATCTTGAAAATTTTTTGTTCATTCGAAAGAAGAATCATTTAAAAAAAAAAAAAAATCCTTTCTTTTTTTTTTGCGAGATTTAAAAATAAAAAGTTAAATATTTACGTTCTTCCTTCTAAACTGATCACGTGACCTATTTTGGTGGTACCTCGTAAAGAGTAATATTAATATAAAATCTTTAACGATTGATGAAAATAAACAAATTTAAAATCAAATATTTTTATTGACAAATAATATAGGACCAGAATTATTAGCAAGGATACATTGCAGTGGAACATTTTCAAAAAGGAAATCAAACATTACGACATTATTTGAATTCAAAGAAAAGTTTTTGTGATGAGAAAAGGAGTTAATTTTCTTTTTTTCTCAAACCTGTAGGCAAACATTGTCGTGGACTTGGCTTTTTTTTTAAGGGCACTTCGGCATTGAATATGGTAACTGCGCTGTCAAAAAACTTGCAAATCGTTGTCAAAATTAAAACTTATTTGGTGGTGATCCATGACAGTTTAACTACAGTGTATGAATTAACTTTTTGCGAATTGGGTTACGGTTTAGGGATTAAGGTTGTTTTTAATTACGTATTGCTTAAAAAAAAACAACTACAAAAATCCTAAATTACTACACATTTAATTAACCATTGAAATCAATTATTGAATCCAACGGTAGACACATTAGTCTCAGTTCTTTGCGTTAGTATTGCAATGTATAATTTCAATTAAACTTTGGTTTTTAAAAAAATATTTTTTAATATTAAATGTATAGTAATTTTTTTAAGCCACACGTAATTAAAAACAACCTTAATCCCCAAACCCCTAAACCGTAACCCAATTCGCAAAAAAGTTAATTCATACACTGTAGTTAAACTGTCATGTATCACCACCAAATAAGTTTCCGTTTTAGTTTTGACGACGATTTGCAAGTTTAACCCTAAACTCATCCCTGAAAGTGACAATGGTACCGGTAGCTTCATTTAGCTTTATATATATATATATATTTTTTTCCAGATATGATCAAATTCAAATCATGAATTGGACAGGGTGACTTTTTTTTTCATATATACTTACAAAATGACTCCCACCCTTCAATTTTACAGGATACACATTTGTGTGTTGCGTAGTCTTGAAATGAATCAAGTCAGCTTCAGTGGGGCACCTCCTCCCAAATGTTACACCTGCCTCCTCCTGACTAAATAGTTATGGGCTGGCTTTATTGCCCGGTGCCCCAAAGGGGGGAATGCCGACGGAACTGAACTATTTTTGGCACTGTCCTTGAAGAAAGGCTTGCTTCTTGCAAATTCACTACCTTAAACCGACCTTTAACCACATTCCAGCACCATGTGGTGGTGGGGTGGATAAATACCTAAATACCTACTTAGTTTATAATATTCATCCTCGATCTTAAAGAAAGAAGAGAGAAAAAGATATCCTAATAGTATTATTACACGGACAGAAAACGCTTAGAGACAAGCTTAGCCAATAAAAAGTAAAAAAAGGAGTATCAAATTTCGTATGAGGAGTTTGTGATGAGAAAATCTTGAAAAAGAATAAAATTAAAACTCCTAAGTTGAAAAATGTCCCCTTTCGGAAGGGCGTCCCGTCATGGATTAATGGTTAACAACCTACTCTCGCAGATCCATTTATAAATTTACCAACATCTCCGCACGAGCAGAATGTAACACATTTTCTTCTAAGCGGAGTTTAACAGGTTTGAATTCAGTGTTTTCCTTTGCCTAGTCTTGTTGCCTAAACAAAGTTAAAAGGCCCAGTCTGCCCTATTATTTACCCATAGCTGGAGGGAGAGTAGTTGGATGCATACATTTCCCAAGGGTATTCAGTGCTAAGTGAAATGCAAACAGCCTCGTACAGGATTTGAACTCGCGTCGATGAATCCATTTCCTACGACTCTAACAATTATACCACACGCCTCCATTCACGAGGGTCACGGTTCGATCCTCGCTGGATACCTCATAATTGCGACCTTGAGTCACATCCTACTCATAGCGAATGGGTTGGGTAAATCCGCACTACTTACGGATTTATTTTTTGCAATATTCAGTTGTTTTGCGTGGCTGTGTAAATAATAGCTTTTATTTTGAAGCAAACTTTGAGTGGTAGCGCACATCATATAAGTTATCGTCTTATGGAATGGATACAGCGACCAGAGTTCGAATTCTGAATGAAGCGCTTTGCATTTCACTTCACGCTAATGCTTTTGAGAAAGGTAGAGAACAGATGGATTCATGCCTAACTATGTGGATGATACTGGTCGCTTTCGACATTGTATGGCAACCGGTCTAGGAGAAGGACATCTGTTTTCAAACAAGTTATACTCCACTGAAATATTGATCGTGTGTCGCATCTTGTCCGAGTGAAAGTTTTATATATAAAAAAAAAAACAATTAAAAAAATCCAAACTTTCCAGGATTTAGTCGATAGAGCGTCCGATTTGGAACCATGAGGTTCCGGGTTCAAAACCGGCCCTCGCCCCCTCAGCGTGTGAGTAGCATAGGGATCTGTGCGGTAAAGTGAGGAGTTGGTGGTAAGTTTGGCGCTCCGCATCAGACACCAAAAACAATCTCCTTGGTCTAGCGCTAGTGAAAAGAGGATAGAGGACTCCCTCATTGTCTGATTGAAACCGACCGTGGGCCACCCCGACCACTTTACTTACTTTTACTTACATAGACCTAAAAAAACAAAAAAAAAACACAAAACAAACAAAAACAAACAGGATTTAATTTTTAAAGTTTTTGACTTAAAATTTTTTTTTTTTTTAGCGTGGATTATGAATGGAATGCTCAGTCGGTAGATCATCCGTCTAGAAATAGGAATGTTCCAACTTAGCGCAATATGATGGTTGGTTGGATTCTACGGCATGTCAACTCTTTAGGATTATTTTATGCCGAAGACGACACGTTTTCATCATTCTTAATGGGTATTCAATTTTTTAAGCATTTTTTGGTTGACTTCTGATTTAGGTCGGAAAATTAACACGGAAAGTTTTTTGGTGGTACCCAATGATAGTTTAACTACTGTCTATGAATTAACATTTTGCGAATTGGGTTACGGTTTTAGGTTGTTTTTAATCACGTATTGCTTAAAAAATTAAACAACAAAACCCCAAATTACTATACATTTAATTAACCATTGAAATTAATTATTGAATCTATTATTGAGACAGTTGTTTGTGTTAGTATTGCAATGTATAATTTCAATTAAACTTAGTTTAAAAAAATATTTTTCAACATTAAATGTATAGTAATTTGGGTTTTTTGTTGTTTATTTTTTTTTAAGCAATACGTAATTAAAAACAACCTTAATCCCCTAAAACCGTAACCCAATTCGCAAAATGTTAATCCATAGACTGTAGTTAAACTGTCACTGGGTACCACCAAAAAACTTTCCGTTTTAATTTTCCGACCTAAATCAGAAGTCAATCCATTTTTTTTATATTTAACCCATAGATGGGACCCTAACAGGTACTACCACTCTGGGTCAAAGTGGACCTGGGAGTAATGACGTCCAACGTAATACCCAGGGCACTGTGTAATATGATCGGTGCGGAAAAGCATCTCGGAGCTGACGGTAGGCGTGGTGCTCCATCTCAGACGCAAAACAATCTCCATAGTCTAGCGCTAGTGAAAAGGAGATAGATTCCCTCGCTTTCCGGCTGATATTGACGATAGGCCACTCCACTGACTTTAATTTTATAAGGACAAAATACGCACTAAGGTGTAAGTCTAATTGTTTAAAAATAAAATCTGGGCTAAACTAGCAAATCGGTCGGAAAATTAGGGTGACCCAGAAAAAACAGAACTCACAAATTTTGTAATAAAAACTTAATTTTAACTAGGGGGGTTAGGGTTAAGGGTTAGTTTAATAGGAAAATAAATAATTTGGGTTCTGTTTTTTCTGGGTCAACCTGTAATATGTTTTAATTTTCCGACCGATTTTCAAGTTCACCCAAAATCTGGTATAAAATATTCTAAAATAACTGAGCAAGAGTTTTTATTCATTTATTAGAAGCGGCTAACCGGCGTCGCCTGGGTAGAGAGGGTGGGATAATAAAAAGTTAGTCTCGCAGATCCATTGATTGTATTCGTCATATATAATTGATTTATGTTTTAATCACGAACGCAACCAATGATTTTCCCTTTTCTTACTATTCAAATCCTAATTCTTAAATATCTTTCCAGGTATAGATAACATTTTCATTATTTTTGCACAAAAAGCAAGATCTGCTGATGGTGAATGTGTATATACTTTGTCATCAATTGTTTTATTTTTCGTAGTTTCCTCGGGATACACACACAAATACAACTGTCCTTTAGATAGATACATTTATTTATTCAGCTCCGGTCATCGGTGGCTTCGACCGCTAGACCTCAAATCCAGAGAAAATTAACCACGTTTTCTCAGAGGGCCGTCTCCCCAGGCAACGCCTGCCCCTTCAATTTAAAGGGGCGGGGCTGGGTTTATTGCTCGTTGCCTGGAGTGTACCAAAAAGGAAATGCCGACGGGAAACACGCATCTTTTTTTCCCCCATTAGTTTGTACAAAAGCTTCGGTCTGTGCGTTGCTCCCTACATTAAATTGACCTTGTGTCAATCCCGGCCTGATGGGATGTCAGGAAAATATCCAGTCAAGGCCCGTTTAACAAAAAAAATTCCCGTTCCCCAATGATACCTGCATCGGAAAAATAAGGTGTAAAAAAGTTCGCCTTCAGTTTACCGTTCTCTCTCTCTTTTTTTTTTTTTTTCCAACCTGGACTATTGATCTTTTAGTATGACGTGGGGGTTTATTCGTAGGAGAGAAAAAAAAACTCAACCAGTGCACTGGTGTAAATAAAGATTTCTAGAGCACTCCTAAGGTGAACACGACTGATCACTGTCCTTTTGTTGCCTCATACTAACTTGCATTGTGAAAAAGACAATGCTATGCCAATATTAAACTTGGCAAATTATAACTACCATTCTCCCCCCACCTCCCATTTTTCTTCCTTTGGCAAGGGGCCAGAGAGAGAGAGAGAGAGAGAGAGAGAGAGAGAGAGAGAGAGAGAGAGAGAGAGAGAGAGAGAGAGAGAGAGAAGAGAGAGAGAGAGAGAGAGAGAAAACTCCTTTGTGATAAATAAATATTCACATGATGATAGAGAAATCGAACAGAGTTTTGATGAGATCGAATAAAAGATTAGTATGTATTACGATTCCAAAATAGTTTTTTTTTTCTGGTTAATTTAAAAAAGTATTTGATGATCCTGAGAAGTTGTAAAATTTCGAAAAAATAGAAAAGAAAGAAAAGGAAAAAAGAAAGAAGAAAGAAAAGGAAAAAGAAGAAGAAAGAAAAGGAAAAGAAAGGAAGGAGAGGAAAGAAGAAAAGGGGAAAGGAAAGAAGAAAAAGGGGAAAGGAAAGAAGAAAAAGGGAAAGAGAAAAAAAAGGAAAAAGGGAAAGAAAGGAAAAAGGAAAAGGAAAAGAAAAAAGAAAAAATCCGCATAAAAAAAAAAGTTAAGTGGAGATTATCAAATTGTTCTTTCTGTGTGTGATATCTTTATAAGAAGTTAAGGAGAAAGAAAGAAGGAAAGAAACGTCTTTTTTTCTTTTTAAACAAGAGAAATAAATAAATAAAAGGAAAGATGAATAAAATGTCATAGGTAGAAAGAAGGTGCGTCGCATTTCACCACAAACAGAAAAGGAATCCAATGAATTAGTTGTTTCCAACAGAAAACTTAAGGTCATTCACAAGCAACATGTTTAACATTAATTAACTTTTATTATTATTTTTTTTTAATAAATTTGTGGAGGATTTTTTACTGGTCTCATATAGCAAAAACTTATTTTAAATTTGATAAAAAAAAGTAATTATCATTTTCGTTATATAGAAAATGAAATTCTTTTTTTTTCATAAGGATCAAACGAAAATAAAATCAATTGAAAGTTATAGGAGAAAACCCAAAAGAGGGATTTTTTCTAATTTATAAATTTGGGGAGAATTTTTTTTTTTTTTTTTTTACTGGTCTCATATAGCAATAACTTTATTTTAAATTTGATTTTTAAAAAAGTAATAATTATTTTTGGTTATATAGAAAATGGATTTTTTTTTTCATGAGGATCAACAAAGATAAAATCAGTTGATGAAAGTTATAGAAGACCCAAAAGAAGGATTTTTTTATCTTGTAAATTTGTGGAAGATTTTTTTTGTTTTACTGGTTACATATATATAAAAAATTTTTTTTTTTTTTTCATAAGGATCAAACGAAGATAAAATCAGTTGAAAGTTTTAAGTAGAGAAACCCCAAAAGAGGGATAATTTTTTTTTTTGTCCATGGGGAAAGGAGGCGTGCTAATTCATATGACCTTTTAACACCATTTAGTTTATTCCGCTAAAAATGGAAATGCTCGCCTCCGTGCAATCTTTTAAATAGAAAGAATTCATTGAATAAAGTTTTTATTTTTATTTTATTGAAACTTGGTACAACAAACAACATCTTCAATGTTTTTAAACGTGATAAAACAGACAAAAAAAGAAAAAAAGGGAATAACACTAAGTTAAACTAACAGACATGCAATTTGTCGATACGCTAAAAACTTTTAGGTTTAAAAAAAAAAATTTTTTTTTTAGATATTAAAAAGTTTTTTAATATGCAAAAAACAATTCTAATTATCTTTTATTTAGTTATTTTTTTTTTAATTTCAAAAAATGTCTTAATTGCAGAGATTAAAAGAAAACAGCAAGGAAACCTTATCTCATTATTGGAGCTGTTGGCTAGGAGGAGATACAAAGTAATTCTTTTTCTTTCTCTGTACATTATCAATTATTTATTTATCTATTTTTGTTGGAAATGATTCAAGCGCAGCTTTGTTGACTATAAGATAGAATTTATAAATCTTCATTAAAATCGTCACTTCTTTGAAGGAACCGGAAATAATTTCAATTAAAGACGTTTTGTTTTTTTTAATCTAAAAAAAATCTACGATAACCACTTTTTTTAAAATCATGAATTCAAGTATTTTTTCTTTTCTTTTTCATTTACATTTAGCATGACAAAGCCAAACAAAAAAGAAACAAAATTGCAGTTAAACTTTAAGTATTTATCTTGGCATGGATTGATTTGATATCTTATATAAAACTTAACGGGTATTTCACAAAAAACACAAACAAAGCTAGATTCCTAAATTTAATTATATTTCTTAAACCACGCAGTAAAACACAAGAAAAGGAAATTAAATTATTAAAAAAAAAAAAAAGAAGAAAACCTCTATTGTTGTTTGTTGAGATAATTAATTAATTATTAGCTATTATACACCTGTCGCTAGATAGACTTTTATTTCCCTTTATTTCAAAATTCAACCTTTTTAATGACCCTGAAGTTAAAGTTGTCATACGCTTGGTTTAGTTTGGCACAAGGCAAATGGTATAGGGGCACTCGGTGTGAAGTCTGTTTTTAAATGTGATCTTTAATAAACCGCCATTTTTGCAATGGACACAGATCCGGGATTCTTCAAGATAAGTTTTAAGGTTGTTTTTAATATATCATTTTTTTGTGTTACTATATAAATGGTTTGGGCATGATCCACAANTAAAAACCGACAAAAACGGATTAAATAAAATTAGTGAAAACTCTAAAGCTGCTTATGTTTTACCCACAATTCCACAGTAAAACAGACAAAATACCATTCCATCAAGCAGAATTCTATTTAAACTAGCAAGATCTGTAGATATACCTCAGTATGATAATTTAATTATTATAACATTTGATATGTTTACTTAAGAGCTGCAACGGGTAGGGATTGCTGTAATTAACGGCGTCGATCCCAGGGGGCCATCCCCCCAGGCAACACCTGCACCCTCGATTTAAAGGGGCAGGGCTGAGTTTATTGCCCAGCATCTGTGGCGCCCCCTTGAGGGGGAATGCCGACGGGATCGACGCAATTTTTCACCCGCCACCTATGAGCTTCGGTTTGTGGGTAGTTTCACGTTAATAGGGCCTTGTGCCTAACCCGTACAAGTGGGGTACGAGGTAAATAAAATGTTTACTTAAGAGCTATTGCCAAATAGTTCAATATGTAAAAAGTACAATAATCTTGATTTAACTCCCTTTCACTCTTTCTTTTCCTTATGTTTGATTGAAACAGATTAGTGTTATCACCCCCTCTCGCTATCTTTCTTATTATATCTTTTCTATGTAGCATGTCCTTTTTCTTCCCTTTCTTTATAAAAAAACCGGAATGGTCCATTATTTAGCTGAGTGACGACACTCATAAGAAATCTGCGGATAAACAACAATTAATACTCAGGATTTACATTTTTCCATTTCATCTTGGACGGTTTCATTTTTAATCAAAGGGGGTAGCAAGATGATAATGGTTAAAAGATTAAGGAACAAACATATTAATATATTTAAATAACCTGTGCATAACAAAAAAGTTAAAAAATTAAGTCAGATTCTCATATCACAAATATAATACAGATGGAGACGCTCGTGTAAGATTCATCTTAATAGGAAATAGACACAGCAACCAAGATTGGATAAACATATTTAGAGAAAGACCCTTACAGTAAGGGGAATGGAAACACAAAGGATGGCACGTATAGGTGTAATGGTTATCATCATAGGAAATGGACTCAGCGACACGAGTTCAAATTCTGGACTTGCTAATACCCTTGGGAAAGGTATAAATCCAACTATTCTCTCTCCAGCTTTGGGTAAATAGCAGGGCAGACTGAGTCTTTAACCTTGGTATGGCAACTGATCTAGGAGAAGGAAAACCGAATTCAAACCAAAGTGGGTCTCTTCTCATTAAAAACTTTTCTTTCCTTAACATAATTCACCAATAACTCAAATTCTAGTTCTAAACAAAAAAAAAAAAAAAAAAAAAAAAAAAATCAACCAAGTGACAATTCATAACTCAGAAAAATATAATTTTTGGCACTCATAAGTCAATGTACTACAGTATACAGATTATTTTTTTATAAATAATATTTTTCTTTGAAGTAATAAATTTGGAAACTTAAATGTTTTTAGTGAACTTATTAACATAATTGTATCTGAAGCTTACTTGTACCTTGAATTTTACCTCTTAACACAAAACAAAAAATATATTGAGTGATAACTCGTAACTTGGAAAACTTGTAAATTAGGGCACTAGCAAGTCAACATATCACTGTATTAGAAAACAATTTTTTTTATAAATAATATTTTTTATTTGTTGAAATAAATTTGTTTATTAACATAAGCATATCTGAAGCTTACTTGTACCTCAAATTTTAGCTCTCAAAACAAAGCAAAAAAAAAAAAAATCGACTGAGTGATAGTTCGTAACTTAGAAAAGGTGTAAGTTTGGGCACTCTTAGGTCAAGGTACACAGATTAATTTTTTTATAAATAATATTTTATTTGAGGTAATAAATTTGGAAACTTAAATGTTTTTAGTGAACTTATTAACATAAGCATATCTGAAGCTTACTTGTACCTCAAATTTTAGCTCTCAAAACAAGCCAAAAAAAAAAAAAAAAAAAAAAAAAAATCGACTGAGTGACAGTTCGTAACTTAGAAAAGGTGTAAGTTTGGGCACTCTTAGGTCAAAGTACACAGATAAATTTTTTTATAAATAATATTTTTATTTGAGGTAATAAATTTGGAAACTTAAATGTTTTTAGTGAACTTATTAACATAAGCTCATCTGAAGCTTACTCGTAACTAAAATTTTAACTCATAAGACAAAGGAAAAGAAAAATTATTTCTAAAATTGACAGAGTGACATCTTGTAACTCGTGGCACTCGTAAGTCAAGTTACCACTGTATACTGATTTTACAAGTATTCAAGTATACAAATCACCTGTGTAATAAATAAGTGCAAAAGAATTGTTAAAAGTCTGAATGTTTATTCAAAGCTGAATCAGGCATAATACTAACATTATTCATGAAATAAGTGAGGCCATTAACATTCTATCGTCACTCCACAGACACAATAGAAGATGAAGTACGTCTATTCAAATAGAGAAAATCTAGAAAGATTGAGTGTATCTACAAGCAAAGAGAAAATAATAGCACAAAACTATATATAGACAAGTGCAAAGCAATTGTGCCTTATTTGGAAAAAGTAGAAAAGAAAGAAAAAAAGAAAAGAAAGTATACACAATGGTTGTTTTTTTGTTGTTGTTGTTTTTTTGTTTTTTTTTTTTTTCAAGCAGTCGTAAGTTCAAATGATAATCAATAAAATTTAACAAAAAAGGAGAATAGAACTTTGGATTAAGAAGAATTTAGCTTACTTGCTGACCTAAATAAATTTCTAAGACAGATGATTGCACAATATATCTGCTTCCAATTTAAAAAGAAAATACTTTTTAATGATTCTTAAATGTTTCACATACGTAGATAGAAATATCATCTACCTGGAAGAATTAATATTCTAATGCAAATTAATTTTATTTTTATATTAAAAATAAATGAAAAATCACTTTCAGTATTCTCCTCTTATTTAAAAAAAAATCAATGGGTTTTCATTATTCTATATACAGGGTGTTTTAAAAATTTGATATCATTATAAATACAGTGTTCAACATCAGAGCTGTGAAGTCAGAACACAAAACCTGACTCCAACTGACTCCTTTATTTTAGACACCTAAATGATAATGGCCTAAATAAATACAAAATCATAATTTTTTTAAAATAATCTATTTATAAGGAGTGTGCATTGTATAACTTTACAGACTAAACTAGGGACATATAAAAAATGTAAAATCAACTGGGATTCCATTATTCTATATACAGGGTGTTTTAAAAAAGTGTGCACTGTATAACTTTACAGACTAAACTAGGGACATATAAAAAATGTAAAATCAACTGGGATTCCATTATTCTATATACAGGGTGTTTAAAAAAAAATTTATATCATGAATACAGTGCTCAACATCAGAACTGTGAAATCAGAACACAAAACCTTTGACTAACTCTTTTATTTAAGGCATCTAAGTGATTATGGCTGATAAATAAATATAAAAGCATGATTTTTTCATAATCTATTCATAAGGAGTGTGCACTTTATAACTTTACAGACTAAACAAGGGCCATATTAAAAATGTAAATTCAACTGGGTTTCCATTATTCTATATACAGGGTGCGTGGTGTAATAGTTAAAGTCGTAGGAAATGGTCTCGTCGACCAGAGTTCAAATCCGGGATGAAGCGGTTTGCATTTCACATAGCGCTAATACCCTTGGGAAAGGTACGCATCCAATTACTCTCCCTCCAGGTATGGGTAAATAGCAGTGCAGACTAAGCTCTTAACCTTGGCAAGGTAACCAGTCTAGGAGAAGGAAAACGCTGAATTCAAATCCGTTTAAGAAATTGACCTTGTGTCGCATTCTGCTCATGCAGAGGGGTTGGTAAATAGATATACAGAGTGCTTAAAAAAATTTGTATGAATAGTGCTCAACATCAGAGCTGTGGAGTAAGAAAACAAAATCTTTTACTAACTCCTCTTTTTTATGGCCTACTTTAGCTCAGTCGGTAGAGCGTCTGATTAGGAACCACAATGTTCCTGGTTCGATACTGGCCTTCACCAACTCAGCATATGAGTAGCACAGGGATCTGTGCAGTAAAGTGAAGAGATGATGGTAGGTTTGGCATGCCACCTCAGACGCTAAAACAATCTCCTTGGTCTAGCGCTAGTGAAAAGGAGATAGACTCCCCCGCTGTCTGGCTGACACCGACTTTAAGCCACTCCGATGACTTACTTTATTAATAAGGAGTGAGCACTGTATAACTTTACAGGCTTAAACTAAAGCCATATAAAGTGTAAATTGAGTTGGAGTTGGTATAAGTAGTAAATGTAAAGTTAAGTCGTCGGGGTGGCCTAAAGTCAGTATCAGCCAACATCGAGGGAGTCTCCTTTTCACTAACGCTAGATCAAGGAGATTGTTTTTGCATCTGGGGTGGAGCGCCACACCTACCATCAGCTCCTCACTTTACCGCACAGATCCTTATGCTACTCATACGCTGAGTTGGCGAGAACCGTTATCGAACCCGGAACCTTGTGATTCCTAGGCTGATGACCTACCGACTGAGCTAAACGTAAATTCAACTGGAGTTGGAGTATGTATAGTTTTGCCAATTCCGACTATAGTGACCCCTTAATTACTTATGATTTAGACTCCACAGCCCTGTTCAATACTAGGGATAGAGCATAAGTATCAAAATTAGGATAGTGTACACAGACTCAGCAATCCTTGGTGACTCTCAGTTTCTTGCCCGTGCGATTCATTAGACCATGACTATGTTGGGCAAAGTTTTTAATGTAACGTGATTATGAAGGTCCACCAGAGTTTGATAGTGGAAATAAAACTGTGAGAGGACTGCTATAGAAAGAGAGGAAGAAGAAATAAGAGAAAGTAAAGATTAAAAAAAAGGAGTAGTGGACACACAACGGGTTGCCGGTAAATTGACCAAGGTATGACCCCCGGATGAGGAACTGGAAGCTGACCGGAAGACGGGTGTCGACCGGAAGCGGAAGTCACATGGTAATGAGGAACAACAAGATCGGCCTCTTTTGCTTTCCGGCGGCGTAGGGTTCGGACGGGCCTCTGGTCCCTAGTGTGGGACAGCGATATAGTTGGTACTATGTTAAAAGGTACAGTAATTTAATAGTGTCCTCTCTCTCTTTCTCTCTGCCTTTCCTTCTCTCCGAACAGAGCCCACGATGCGAGCCCGAAAATAAATGTTAAGCCCTTGTGACCATATATCTCACGTGTTGTACCTTTTTTATCAACAATGATGACCGCCGCGTAACAAATACCTTTTTAGTGCCGTGAATTTTGAGGCACGTTGACAGCCCCGCTACGTTACATTAAAAACACCCTGTATTATTAAAACTATTTGTACTAAGACATACACCAACAATGAACCGAGTGTAGAAGCCCAATTACCGTCAAATTAGCAGACAAAGGTAGCAAGCAAGCTGTAACTCAAATACAGATCCTGCACTGCCACAAGCACAGTATAGAGTGGTAGTTTATTTATCTAAGCACCATAGTCCTACTAAAGTCAGCAGCCAATCAGGACTCAGGGAATGGTTTCACCCAGATGCAAATATTGAATATCCCTGAGTGTCATATATACCAGCTGCTTCATGTCAAATTCACTAAGACTTAACTGGTTGTTCACTTCAACACTGAGCAAAAGACATACACTAGCAACTCTACAAGTAGTACCAAACACCGTTTGATAACACCAAGAATGGTACAGTAATATTCTAATAACAAACATGAAACCTTAACACCCAGTCATGGGATTCATAACACTGAAACTCATGAGTAATCCTCTTGATTGGAATCAAACAAGACAATATCATGAATTCACATAAAATCGTAACACTCAGTCATGTGATTCACCAGGGCTGCATGTCCTGGTTTAAAAGATTTTTAAAAAGATTATACAGAACAAGCAGGATATGCTACTTTCCTTCTGGAATTCAAGTACAGTCTATACGTCACCTCACAATAATCTATTTCATTATTCAAGTAGATCTGTAGAGTCATTTCCTACAAACATTTCATTTCCTAGATAATCGTTCAAAATCTTAATTCTGTTTAAAAGTGTTTTATAATTTTGCTTGAAGCTGTGTTTTATATTGGTTTGGTGGTTGGTTTTGAAGGCTATCACAATGTAAGGGTAAAAAAAATGAGGTAACTATGGTGTTGTTTGTTAACCTGTGATTTATTCTTAATATTTTCGAGATAAAAATCTTTTCGACAGAAGATTTCTGAACTGAAGCTGTTGTTAGTGATCGTCCATTCTGCTTTGTGTTTTATATCTTCCAAATTTCTCTGCATGTGTGTGTGTTTGTTTATGTGTCTGTTAATCATTAATTTATAGGAGAGGCAAAATAATACATATTTTTTTCCTGTTATAAGTTTCTTTCTGTTAAAAGAAAATTACACTTACAGTCACACAACTTTTGCCTCTTCTATAAATTAATGATATTAACAGACACATAAACAAACACACACACATGCAGAGAATTTGGAAGATATAAGACACAAAGCAGAATGGACGATCACTAACAACAGCTTCAGTTTCAGAAATCTTCTGTCGAAAAGATTTTTATCTCGAAAATATTAAGAATAAATCACAGGTTAACAAACAACACCATAGTTACCTCATTTTTCTTTACCCTTACATTGTGATAGCCTTCAAAACCAACCACCAAACCAATATAAACACAATGCTTCAAGCAAATTATAAAACACTTTTAAACAGAATTAAGATTTTGAACGATTATCTAGGAAATGAAATATTTGTAGGAAATGAGTCTACAGATCTACTTGAATAATGAAATAGATTATTGTGAGGTGACGTATAGACTGTACTTGAATTCCAGAAGGAAAGTAGCATATCCTGCTTGTTCTGTATAATCTTTTTTAAAAATCTTTTAAACCAGGACATGCCAGCCCTGGTGAATCACATGACTGAGTGTTACGATTTTATGTGAATTAATGATATTGTCTTGTTTGATTCCAATCAAGAGGATTACTCATGAGTTTCAGTGTTATGAATCCCATGACTGGGTGTTAAGGTTTCATGTTTGTTATTAGAATATTACTGTACCATTCTTGGTGTTATCAAACGGTGTTTGGTACTACTTGTAGAGTTGCTAGTGTATGTCTTTTGCTCAGTGTTGAAGTGAACAACCAGTTAAGTCTGAGGAATTTGACATGAGCAGCTGGTATATATGACACTCAGGGATATTCAATATTTGCATCTGGGTGAAACCATTCCCCGAGTCCTGATTGGCTGCTGACTTTAGTGGGACTATGGTGCTTAGATAAATAAACTACCACTCTATACTGTGCTTGTGGCAATGCAGGATCTGTATTTGAGTTACAGCTTGCTTGCTACCTTTGTCTTCTAATTTGATGGTAATCGGGCTTCTACACTCGGTTCATTGTTGGTGTATGTCTTAGTACAAATAGTTTTAATAATAAAGGGTGTTTTTAATGTAACATAGCAGGGCTGTCAATGTGCCTCAAAATATCACGGCACTAAAAAGGTATTTGTTACGCGGCGGTCGTCATTGTTGATAAAAAAGGTACAACACGTGAGATATATGGTCACAAGGGCTTAGCATTTATTTTCGGGCTCGCATCGTGGGCTCTGTTCGGAGAGAAGGAAAGGCAGAGAGAAAGAGAGAGAGAACACTGTTAAATTACTGTACCTTTTAACATAGTACCAACTATATCGCTGTCCCACACTAGGGACCAGAGGCCCGTCCGAACCCTACGCCGCCGGAAAGCAAAAGAGGCCAATCTTGTTGTTCCTCATTACCATGTGACTTCTGCTTCCGGTCGACACCCGTCTTCCGGTCAGCTTCCAGTTCCTCATCCGGGGGTCATACCTCGGTCAATTTACCGGCAACCCGTTGTGTGTCCACTACTCCTTTTTTTTAACCTTTACTTTCACTTTCACTTATTTCTTCTTCCTCTCTTTCTATAGCAGTCATCTCACAGTTTTATTTCCATTATCAAACTCTGGTGGACCTTCATAATCACGTTACATTAAAAACTTTGCCCAACATAGTCATGGTCTAATGAATCGCACAGGCAAGAAACTGAGAGTCACCGAGGACTGCTGAGTCTGTATACACTATCCTAATTTTGATACTTATGCTCTATCCCTAGTATTGAACAGGGCTGCGGAGTCTAAATCAGAAGTAATTAAGGGTCACTATAGTCGGAATTGGCAAAACTATACATACTCCAACTCCAGTTGAATTTACGTTTAGCTCAGTCGTTAGATCATCAGCCTAGGAACCACAAAGTTCCGGGTTCGATACCAGTTCTCGCCAACTCAGCGTATGAGTAGCATAAGGATCTGTGCGGTAAAGTGACGAGCTGATGGTAGGTGTGGCGCTCCACCCCAGATGCAAAAACAATCTCCTTGGTCTAGCGCTAGTGAAAAGGAGATAGACTCCCTCGATATTGGCTGATACTGACTTTAGGCCACCCCGACGACTTAACTTTACATTTACTACTTATACCAACTCCAACTCAATTTACACTTTATATGGCCTTAGTTTAAGCCTGTAAAGTTATACAGTGCTCACTCCTTATGAATAAAGTAAGTAAAGTCGTCGGGGTGGCCTAAAGTCGGTATCAGCCAGACAGCGAGGGAGTCTATCTCCTTTTCACTAGCGCTAGACCAAGGAGATTGTTTTAGCATCTGAGGTGGCATGCCAAACCTACCATCATCTCCTCACTTTACTGCACAGATCCCTGTGCTACTCATATGCTGAGTTGGTGAAGGCCAGTATCAAACCAGGAACATTGTGGTTCCTAATCAGATGCTCTACCGACTGAGCTAAAGTAGGCCATAAAAAAGAGGAGTTAGTAAAAGATTTTGTTTTCTTACTCCACAGCTCTGATGTTGAGCACTATTCATAATGATATCAAAATTTTTTTTAAGCACTCTGTATATCTATTTACCAACCCCTCTGCATGAGTAGATGCGACACAAGGTCAATTTCTTAAACGGATTTGAATTCAGCGTTTTCCTTCTCCTAGACTGGTTACCTCTGCCAAGGTTAGAGCTTAGTCTGCACTGCTATTTACCCTACCTGAGGAGATAATGGATGCGTCCTTTCCCAAGGTATTAGCGCTATGTGGCAAACCGCTTCATCCGGATTTGAACTCTGGTCGACGAGACCATTTCCTACGACTTTAACTATTACACCACGCACCCTGTATATAGAATAATGGAAACCCAGTTGAATTTACATTTTTTAATATGGCCCTTGTTTAGTCTGTAAAGTTATAAAGTGCACACTCCTTATGAATAGATTATGAAAAAATCATGCTTTTATATTTATCGGCCATAATCACTTAGATGCCTTAAAAAAAGGAGTTAGTCAAAGGTTTTGTGTTCTGATTTCACAATTCTGATGAACTGTATTCATGATATCAAATTTTTTTAAACACCCTGTATATAGAATAATTGAATCCCAGTTGATTTTACATTTTTTATATGTCCCTAGTTTAGTCTGTAAAGTTATACAGTGCACACTCCTTATAAATAGATTATTTTTAAAAAATTATGATTTTGTATTTATTTAGGCCATAATGGAAATTAGGAAATTTAGCTGCCTAAAATAAAGGAGTCAGTTGGAGTCAGGTTTTGTGTTCTGACTTCACAGCGCTGATGTTGAACACTGTATTCATAATGATATCAAATTTTTTAAAACACCCTGTATATAGAATAATGAAAACCCATTGATTTTTTTTTTTTTTTTTTAGATAAGAGGAGAATACTGAAAGTGATTTTTCATTTATTTTTAATATAAAAATAAAATTAATTTGCATTAGAATATTAATTCTTCCAGGTAGATGATATTTCTATCTACGTATGTGAAACATTTAAGAATCATTAAAAAGTATTTTCTTTTTAAATTGGAAGCAGATATATTGTGCAATCATCTGTCTTAGAAATTTATTTAGGTCAGCAAGTAAGCTAAATTCTTCTTAATCCAAAGTTCTATTCTCCTTTTTTGTTAAATTTTATTGATTATCATTTGAACTTACGACTGCTTGAAAAAAAAAAAAACAACAAAAAAACAAAACAACAACAAAAAAAACAACCATTGTGTATACTTTCTTTTCTTTTTTTCTTTTCTTTTCTACTTTTTCCAAATAAGGCACAATTGCTTTGCACTTGTCTATATATAGTTTTGTGCCTATTATTTTCTCTTTGCTTGTAGATACACTCAATCTTTCTAGATTTTCTCTATTTGAATAGACGTACTTCATCTTCTATTGTGTCTGTGGAGTGACGATAGAATGTTAATGGCCTCACTTATTTCATGAATAATGTTAGTATTATGCCTGATTCAGCTTTGAATAAACATTCAGACTTTTAACAATTCTTTTGCACTTATTTATTACACAGGTGATTTGTATACTTGAATACTTGTAAAATCAGTATACAGTGGTAACTTGACTTACGAGTGCCACGAGTTACAAGCTGTCACTCTGTCGATTTTAGAAATAATTTTTCTTTTCCTTTGTCTTATGAGTTAAAATTTTAGTTACGAGTAAGCTTCAGATGAGCTTATGTTAATAAGTTCACTAAAAACATTTAAGTTTCCAAATTTATTACCTCAAATAAAAATATTATTTATAAAAAATATCTGTGTACTTTGACCTAAGAGTGCCCAAACTTACACCTTTTCTAAGTTACGAACTGTCACTCAGTCGATTTTTTTTTTTTTTTTTTTTTTTTTTTTTTTTGCTTTGTTTTGAGAGCTAAAATTTGAGGTACAAGTAAGCTACAGATATGCTTATGTTAATAAGTTCACAAATTTATTTCAACAAATAAAATATTATTTATAAAAAAAATTGTTTTCTAATACAGTGATATGTTGACTTACAAGTTTTCCAAGTGACGAGTTATCACTCAATATATTTTTTGTTTTGTGTTAAGAGGTAAAATTCAAGGTACAAGTAAGCTTCAGATACAATTATGTTAATAAGTTCACTACAAACATTTAAGTTTCCAAATTTATTACTTCAAAGAAAAATATTATTTATAAAAAAATAATCTGTATACTGTAGTACATTGACTTTTTGAGTGCCAAAAATTATATTTTTTCTGAGTTATGAATTGTCACTTGGTTGATTTTTTTTTTTTTTTTTTTTTTTTTTTTGTTTAGAACTAGAATTTGAGTTATTGGTGAATTATGTTAAGGAAAGAAAAGTTTTTAATGAGAAGAGACCCACTTTGGTTTGAATTCGGTTTTCCTTCTCCTAGATCAGTTGCCATACCAAGGTTAAAGACTCAGTCTGCCCTGCTATTTACCCAAAGCTGGAGAGAGAATAGTTGGATTTATACCTTTCCCAAGGGTATTAGCAAGTCCAGAATTTGAACTCGTGTCGCCGAGTCCATTTCCTATGATGATAACCATTACACCTATACGTGCCATCCTTTGTGTTTCCATTCCCCTTACTGTAAGGGTCTTTCTCTAAATATGTTTATCCAATCTTGGTTGCTGTGTCTATTTCCTATTAAGATGAATCTTACACGAGCGTCTCCATCTGTATTATATTTGTGATATGAGAATCTGACTTAATTTTTAACTTTTTTGTTATGCACAGGTTATTTAAATATATTAATATGTTTGTTCCTTAATCTTTTAACCATTATCATCTTGCTACCCCCTTTGATTAAAAATGAAACCATCCAAGATGAAATGGAAAAATGTAAATCCTGAGTATTAATTATTGTTTATCCGCAGATTTCTTATGAGTGTCGTCACCTCAGCTAAATAATGGACCATTCCGTTTTTTTTTATAAAGAAAGGGAAGAAAAAGGATATGCTACATAGAAAAAATATAATAAGAAAGATAGAGAGAGGGGGTGATAACACTAATCTGTTTCAATCAAACATAAAGAAAAGAAAGAGTGAAAGGGAGTTAAATCAAGATTATTGTACTTTTTACATATTGAACTATTTTGCAATAGCTCTTAAGTAAACATTTTATTTACCTCGTACCCCACTTGTACGGGTTAGGCACAAGGCCCTATTAACGTGAAACTACCCACAAACCGAAGCTCATATGTGGCGGGTGAAAAATTGCGTCGATCCCGTCGGCATTCCCCCTCAAGGGGGCGCCACAGATGCTGGGCAATAAACTCAGCCCTGCCCCTTTAAATCGAGGGTGCAGGTGTTGCCTGGGGGGATGGCCCCCTGGGATCGACGCCGTTAATTACAGCAATCCCTACCCGTTGCAGCTCTTAAGTAAACATATCAAATGTTATAATAATTAAATTATCATACTGGGGTATATCTACAGGTCCTGCTAGTTTAAATAGAATTCTGCTTGATGGAATGGTATTTTGTCTGTTTTACTGTGGAATTGTGGGTAAAACATAAGCAGCTTTAGAGTTTTCACTAATTTTATTTAATCTGTTTTTGTCGGTTTTTATGCCAATATCTTTTTGGAGGGAGGGAGGGAGTTGTTCAGTTCATTATTCAGCCATTAAAGTTGGAAATAGAGAGGTATCTTTTGGTTAAGACTCAAATACAAATTTTCTCAAGAATTTGTCTATCACAACATCTTTACCAATTGAGCTACTTCTTTATTTCAACTCCACATTTAACTTAAGATTGGAACAGCATAATATAAATGAATGTTAAAATGCATCTAGTGGAGAAGTTCCAGTTCTGGAGCTCTGAGGAGTGTGAAGTACCCCTTCATTGGCATTACTCCCAGGTCCACTCTAACTTGGAGTGTGAGTACTTTTTAGTGTCCCATCTATGGGTTTAATAGATTTTTAAAAATGAGTTTACAAAAATGTGTTTAAAAGAAAAAAAAAAAAAGTTTGAATACCCAACCTGAATGAATAAAACCAAAACATCTTCAGTACAAAATAATCCAAGGGATAACATACCGTAAAACCAACCAACCAACCTCCTACCAAAATATTGCAAAACTTATGATTCACCTTAGTATAATGCAGGGTTTTGGGGACTGTTTGCATACTTCCTATTTCTATGATACTCCATCTTTGATTTTCTATGGACTTTCAAGGCGGAGAGTTCTGGCACCCAGTGGTATTAGGGCCACAACTCTGCCAAAGGTGAAAATTCCAAGAGACATCTGCACCAGAAGCTACCGCTTACTTTTTGTTCTCTCATCCCTTGTCAAACAAGAGCGTCTGGATATGGGGTTTTGGAGACCACTTGTGTACTTGCTATTCCCATGATACTCCATCTTTGACTTTCTATGGGACTCGGAGAATTCAATGGATAGAGCCAGCTCAACTCACCCAGGGTCAATGCTGCCTCAAGGCAAGAATTAGATATAGATATAAAAATAGTTATCCATTGAAGTGAATGCGGGGTAACATAATGATTATTGGTACTGAAAAATGAATTGGTGAACTGTCAAATTCAGGCAGTCTGTATGTGTTCACTTAGTACTTATAAAATAGAGGGGGGGGTAGATATTTGGGTCTACAAGTTCCTGCCGAGGGAGGGGGCCAAAAAAAAAGCGAGTCTGCCGTCTTCTCGCAAGCCAAACTTTCTTTTTGGTTAACACAGTCTTCGTCTCTTGACCAGCAGCTCAAAATCCTTCGTCGTCGTCAAATTAATCTTTACTGACTGCCGTCTCACGTAGGCCAAATGCTTGTCTGCTTGTCACGCCACGCTCCACTCGCTTTGGGCGTATTACCCAAACATCCGGGCACATCAGTGGAACCTTACATCCGTCCAGTTCCTAAATTGCGTTTGTTTTCTCATGCGGGAGGATGCGGGTTCGATCCCGGCAGGCAAGACAATGTCTTGCTCTTTTTCCTTTCTCGTTCACCGTCATAAGTACTAATGCCCTTTTGAAAGGCATAAATCCCTCTTCAAAGTTGTAGGTAGATTAATAGCGCAGACCGGGTTCATGGGTAACCATGTAAGCAACAGCAGGTACTGTAAATAACCACATATCAAAATGACTTGATTCAGCATTAAATGACCAGAAAAGTGTTGATATGCAACCATCAAACCAACCAGGTTCCAGTGATGCTGATAGCTTTTTAATTTAGTGCATCCTAGGACGCAGTGATTTGATTTGAATGAGTCCCCGAGAAATTTGATGGGTCCAACTAAAGTTTCTTAATAAATTGCAGAGTTTTTATCTATGAATAACCAAAGCTGTCTAACCCCTACCTTATACCCCATATAGTGTAATTTGTTTCCAAGAAAATATTGAAATGTATTTACAGTTAGCTGGAAATGGTGGGTGAAGAAAAAAATACACTGGGACGCATGGATACGTTTTTTCTGCGTCCTTTCAGATTTTTATGTGTCAGTAACGCAGGACACGTACCTATCAGCATCTCTGAGGTTCTTTAGCCTTGGTTGGCCACCATTCTAGAAGTATCATGTTCAATATAGTTTTTAACCTCATTCTGGTAACCTTTGCAATGACACTGGCACTTAGCTGTATTGACTTTTGCTCTTCTCTTGGTCAGCATTGGTGGTGTGAAAATGATTTCTTAAGAAGTATGGCTTGTTGTGGGGGCCAGGGTTTTTTTGGTAGGGTGGGGTGAAAGCCTTTTCTGCTGTAATGAAAAGCTACCTTAACCAGGACAGACATTTTTCTGGCCTTGGTTTTTGCAGTATATTCAGCCATGTTTATTGGTTTAAGCAGAGTTGAGAAATGAGCGGTCAGTCAGATAAGAGAGTGCGGTCAGTCATTGCCAGATTACTTGTAGTAGGTTTGCTGTCCCTAAAACCGAGTGGAGCAACCTGTTGGCCATGGGTGGCGACCTGTAATGCTTAAGGATGGAACCCTAGTGGCTGAGCAGTCCATGATATACAGCATTCCACTCTGGCCTTTACTTAGGTTAGACAGGCAGTCAGAGAGGCCCCCTCCAATCACTCAGTCAGTCATGTCAAGCCCATAGCATCTATATGATTGTCTTGGCCCTATTGCCCTTATGGTAGATCCTTAATCTTTTTATCATATATGTTTGGTTTGGTTTGGTTTGTTTTTTTTATGGCATATCAACCTCAATGGGTCATTTAATGCTGACAAAGTTTTGAAATAAATTAATTCTTAATAGATACTCAATTTTTTTTTTATTTTTATAAACTCATGTTTTTCTATTTAACCGATAGATGGGACCCTAACAGGTACTACCACTCCAACGTATATGTACTAGAAGGCAGTGTTAGTTTCATGGTTGTGATGTTAAACTGCATCTAATGGTGAAGTTGGAGCTTTGAGAAGTGTGGAGTACCCCTTCATCACAATTTTCCCAGGTTCAGTCTGACCTCAAGTGGTTGTACCTGTTAGAGTTTTATCTATGGGTTAAAAAAAAAAAAAGATTTTTAAAATATCGAGTTTAAAAAAAACCCTGAATACATATCAAACATGAATAGAACATCTTTGGCATGAAATAACCTAATAAGGGTTGACCTGCCATAAAATGCAACTAACCAACCAATCAACCAACTTGAAACACCTGAAAAAGGCCGAATGGCACATCAGTCTAAATGTTGTGTGTATAGCAATAAAGATGAAACAATAGCCCGAAAATTCTAAATAATACAAATTATCAAGTTCTCATCTCGAAAATTCAGACAAATAACTGTGCATTTTTTTTTTTAAATAGAAAATTTCATTTGAGATAAAAGAATTTAATCTCAGTGGTTTTTTTTTTTTTTTTTTTTTTTTTTCTTGTTAACTGTTTATGTTCGTCTGGATGCAAACTAACTTATTGGTATGGCTTTGAAAGTCTTGCTAACAATTTATTTTTTGTTGTTGCTTAAAGTTCTGAGCACCAATTTATTTCTATTAGCATTCTTACCTTTTTTTTTTTAAATTCTTTATGACTATATTTCATCTGTGTGTGTATCTATCTATATCTATCTATATCTATCTATCTATATCTATATCTATCTCTATCTATCTCTATCTATCTATCTCTATATCTATATCTATCTATCTATCTCTATATCTATATCTATCTCTCTATCTATATCTCTATCTATCTATCTCTCTATCTATATCTCTATCTATCTATCTCTCTATCTATATCTCTATCTATCTATCTCTCTATCTATATCTCTATCTATCTATCTCTCTATCTATATCTCTATCTATCTATCTCTCTATCTCTATCTATCTATCTATCTCTATATCTCTGTCTGTCTATCTATCTCTATATCTATCTCTATATCTCTGTCTATCTATCTATCTATCTCTCTATGTCTATCTATCTCTCTATCTCTCTATCTCTATCTATCTCTATATCTCTGTCTATCTATCTATCTCTATATATCTCTATCTATCTATCTATCTCTCTATTCTATCTATCTATATCTATCTTATCTATCTCTATATCTCTATCTATCTATCTCTATATCTCTCTATATATCTATCTATCTATCTATCTATCTCTATATCTCTATCTATCTATCTCTATCTCTCTATCTATCTATATCTCTATATATCTATCTATCTCTATATCTCTATCTATCTATATCTCTATCTATCTATCATCTATCTCTATATATCTCTATCTCTCTATATCTATCTATCTATCTATCTATATCTATCAATCTCTATCTATCTATATATCTATCAATCTCTATATCTATCTATCAATCTCTATCTATCTATCTATTCTCTATATATCTATATCTCTCTATCTCTATCTCTATATCTATCTCTATATCTATCTATCTCTATATCTCTATCTCTATATCTATCTCTATATCTCTATCTCTATATCTCTATCTCTATATCTCTATCTCTATCTATCTCTATATCTATCTATCTATCTATCTATATCTAACTATATCTCTATCTCTATCTCTATCTATCTCTTTATCTCTATCTATCTCTTTATCTCTATCTATCTCTTTATCTCTATCTATCTCTTTATCTCTATCTATCTATATCTTTATCTCTATCTATCTCTATATCTCTATCTCTCTCTCTCTATATATATATATATGTTAAAGAAAAAGGCTTAAATACCGGTCATATTAGCAGTTATAGATCTTTTTCCACCCATATGTATATGTACATACATATGAGCTTCTTTAGTCCGCTACTTTTAATGAAATGGTAATGAATGGTTGGTATTTTTTAATAAACTCTGGCTTCATTTTTTATTGCCATGCTAGGGGGCGTATTCTGTTATCAAAAAAGACCACCCAAGGATCATTCCTAAACACCAACTAACCTGGTAATTTATATATATAGATGAGGAGTTAGAGTTGTAGGAAATGGACTCGTCGACCAGAGTTAAAATCCTGGACGATCATGTTTGCATTTCACATAGCACTAATACCCTTGGAAAAGGTATGAAGCCAACAATTTTCCCTCCAACTATGGGTAAATAACAAAAAAAAAAGAGCACTGGGCTCTTTAACCTTGGGTAGGCAACCAGTCTCAGAGAAAGTAAACTCTGAATTCAACCCCATTAAACTCTGCTTAAGAAATTGACTTTGTGTCGCATCTAGCTTGTACAGAGGGGTTGGTAAATATATAATATATATGTACATATATATATATATATATATATATACTAGACAAAAAGTGACCCGGTGGGTCACCTGTTAAGCTTTCGCTAGATGATTGGGATTAGGAAAAAGAGTAGGATCTGCCAAAATATCGTCTGCTTTTCATTTTAAAAACGAATTAAAATTTTAAACCGATTATTTAAGGTCAAATTTTTGTCTAAGTCTAAAAAGTAACATAATGAGCATCAGCAAAAAAGCAAAATAATTTATTTTTGATACATTTAAAACAATGTTTTCGGTCAATTTCGATCAAGATGCCTGCCAAGACACTACTTAAAATCCGTTTTTACAAAATAAATTGTAACTTTTGCGATTGAAAAAAAATTCACACAGGATTGTCCAATTAGACACATAACCTAGTAGATAAAGGAGTTAGGTTAAGACAGTTCTAAATGACAGTTATCTCTAGACTGCAGGTTCAATCCTGGTCAGGGGCAGCAGTAACATAGAATAATAATTAACATAGCTTAACACCTGTAACCCAGCTATGGTTAGTGGAATGAGAACAGGATACCCCCGTGGGCTGAATAAATATATATATATATATATATATATATTATACTAAAGCTGAGCGAATCAATTTTTGCCTCCTAAAGGCTTTTTTACTGTCTAGTTTAATTACACGAAAGTTATACTAAAATATTCCTTAGTTTTAGGATTGAGTTATGTTTGAAAAAAATCCATTTTAATTGGTTCTAATTAGTTGTAATTTACAATTGAGCCAAAAATTGACCTGTTCCTTACTTTACATTCTACCTATCACTTTCTCCCTCTCTATGTATCTCTTGATTACCTCCTCATTATATATGTTAGTTTCTCTGGGAGAGTAGAGAGAGAGAGAGAGAGAGAGAGAGATGGGAGAATTTGAAATGTATTTATATGTTAAATTTCATAAGCAGCAACCTGTAGCTTAAATTAGGTTAAACATTCCCTTTCTTAGAAATCTTACAAAATGATTTTAATGTTTTATCCAGCCATATCTATTTTTAAAAAAAACAACTAAATTTGCATTGCAAACTCATTTTTCCCTAATCTCAATCATCTACCCAGAGCTCAATGGGTGACCCAATGGGTTACATTTTGTCTAGTATGTATATGTATGTATGTATGTATGTATATCTGAGTTGAAAATGGAAATGAATCTGATGATATCAAACATTTTACCCTGATGAAGGCTGTTATTCTTTGTATGCTTAAATATTTTATAACTTTCTATTATTATCATTATTATTTTATTTTATATTTAAAATAATAATAAATAGAATACATGTGTACATGAACAAACTCCTGACCGAAACATGCATTGGTAACTCAAATGAAATCTATTTTATCCATTCAACATTTTCTTTCCTTTATTTATTTATCCTTTCAATGTATGTATGTATATATATATATATATATATACCAAACTTGTTGGTAAATCCTCGCGGTGAGAAAAAAACCAGCAAATAGTTTGATTATAAAAATATACTACCAAACATTACCAGGGAGAAAAATAACATTTTTGGAAAAAAGAAAAGACCAAGATAATCGTACCAACCAAAAATAATCTATTGGTATAATACTTTGGCCAAAAGAAAAAACAATTTATATGTATACTAGCTAAAGTACCCGGTCCATGACCGGACTAAAATGAAATTTGGATCACCAGGGAGTGAGAGAGAAAGTGGAAGACAGTAGTTAGAGAGGGGGTAAGAGGAAAATAATTCTTGAAACTAAAATCATTGAGAATTTGTATATTTCAGGATTTGTATTTTCTGTTTTATAGTTTAAAATTATTTCATATTATTATACAACAAATTGAAAGTATTCGTTTGTATATTTGTTTGTTATTGTTTTAAATTTTTTGTACATAACAACAATTCACATTTAGTTCTTAATTGCATGTTGAGTTTAAAAAGAAGCTGAGAATCGAAAATTTAAATTCTTCGTATTGCAATATCTATTTTGCTAAAACCTAAGATAGTATTATAGGGACCACCAATTGATCAGTTTAGGCCATCTTGAATAAAACGGAAATATTTTGTTATTATTTATAATTAATTGATTTTTCATAGAATTTAAAAAAAACGCTTATCGTAACTTGTTTTTAGCTACGTTAATTTTCAGTTGATTTAACAGTGCAAAAATGAAAACATTGTTTTTCAATCATAATTTTCCTTATTTCCGTAAGCTGAAAAAAAGTTAAAGAATCATCAGGAGTTTATTTAATGTTTTTTCTTTCAAATGGAAAAAATTTTTTCAGAAAATATAAATTTTTCTGCAAGTTTCATAGTGTTAAATATAGGGGGGGGGGGGGGGTAAATTTCACAGGGTAAAATTGGTGTACCTAGTATTTTAAAAACATTGTTTAAAAACGTTTTGGTGGACCTGATTATCTGGACTCCCCCCCATCTATTTTTTTCCCTTCAGTTGATTATTATCGATTACACACCAATCTATCAGATTGAAAAAAAAAATTCTTAAAAGTTCTTTATTATTTGAGTATTCACGGGTGCTCATTTCCTCGTATAAGTTTATAGTAAATTGATCCCCCATATCGGAACCGCTTGAACGGAACCCAAATTATTTATTTATTTTCCCATTAAACTACCCCCCTAACCCCCCCCCCCTAGTTAAAATTAAGTTTTATTACAAAATTTATATTAATTACAAAACATCAATTTTCATAAAAGTTCAAA
The DNA here is from genome assembly GCA_023376005.1 of Doryteuthis pealeii. NCBI lineage: Eukaryota > Metazoa > Mollusca > Cephalopoda > Myopsida > Loliginidae > Doryteuthis > Doryteuthis pealeii. Next base: position 52,047,325 of record CM042163.1, read on the forward strand.
TGTCACCTATGAAATCTCTATTTAAACATGCCAATTTTTCAGAACTGAAAAGTTGCACTATAAACTCAGCAATGTTTATTGACTTCACAATAAAGAGTAAAATCATAAAACTTAAAATTTAATTTGTAAGGCAAATTCTGAGGAATATTTTAAATTGTATTTTGAATAATAATTTAAATGTTGGTTGTTAGTTGTTTTGTTTTATCAACTTTTCGGGTAATTTACTAACGAATCATGTCATTTTGATAAACAAAGCGCTTACAATTTTTCGTACTTACATATAATTTTTTTTTTAAATGTTCCAATAACTGGATATTGTCAGATAAACTTGAAATAAATTTCGTCTTTACAAATAATTGACTACTTATCTCCAGTCGGGCCTTCGACTAAAGATAAAACACCGGATTTTGTCCATATTAGTAACCTTTGTTTTTTTGTTTTTTTATCGTGGTTTGAGAAAATAATTAGTTAACGAACCAAAAGAAAAACAGTTTCTAAGGAAATTCGTCAATCTTATTGTTATTTTTAACCCTTTAAAACTCTAACAATAAAAATTAAATAAATAAATTAAAGAATTAAAAGTCATTTTATTCGAATGAAAATCTTAGTTTAATTTATACAAATATGTAACCGTACTTACGACGTAAACTGATTTTCATGATACTGTTATTTACGGATTAAAAATATTTTTTAATAATGTAACCGTAAAGTGTGCATTTTGATTTTCTACAATTTTTATGCATTACAAAAATTAAAATTAAAATGAGTGTACTGTACAATTTAAGAATATGGACAAACTCGCTGTAAAAAATAATTTAATCTATAAAAACACATACAAATTACATATTCAGAAAAGACTAAGAGATTCCGAACTGCCGTATTCCTATTATCGCTATACGTAGTATTTTTTTTTTTTTTAACTTGCTGTAAAAAAAAGATAAATCTATAAAACACATACAAATTACATATTCAGAAAGACTATTTCATCTTATTACTAAAGATATAAATATTTTAAAGATTAAAATCCTAAATAGGTAAGAGATTCCGATCTGACTGTTATAGACTGCACTGCTTGTATCGCAATAATCATAGGCAGCGTGGCTATCCGAAGCCATTTTTTAATTTTTTAACTCGCTGTAAAAAATGATTCAATTAATAAAAACTCACACAAATTACATATTTTGAAAGAGTATTTTCTTATCTTTCTAACGATATAAAATTATTAAAGACTGGACCATAAATAGGCCATAAATTCGGAGCTGAACGGCTTAGACTGCAAAATTAATTCATTAAAATCAAAACTTCGCTGCTGTTATCGCTTTAACAATAAGCAGGCAGAGACAATATTTTATTATCAGGAGGGGCTGATATACGGACAGTTCCGCAAATTGGGTGATTTTGGATTAATTAATCGATTAAATCCCTTAATCAATAAAAATCAATAACCAAATTTGGAATTTTTCTTAGTTAGAACGATATCAATGTGTATGCAAGATTTTGAATCTGAGTGACCTCCCGTTTTTTTGTTATACGTCGACACGTACATACCAAAATCTCTGTTTTATATATTAGATATAAGATATATATATACATACATAAACCCGCCAGGAAACTAAAGCTAATAAGTAAAAAGTGCTCAATACCTAAGTAGAGCAAATGATAGAGATAAATCTAATGAGTCAGATAAACCTACTAAAAGTTTCGCTTAATGCTCTTCAGGGCTAAGATCTGATTTAAGTCAGATCTTAGCCCTGAAGAGCATTAAACGAAACTTTAGTAGGTTTATCTGACTCATTAGATTTATCTTGATATATGTGTGTGTGTATATATATATATATTATATATATATATATGTGTGTGTGTGTGTGTTGTTATTGGCATGTTCCCTTGTATGCAAAGATCAAAAGAAGATGATCTGTCCATCTATTGAAGACTCCTTTTCCTCTTTTCTACTTAAAAGAAAAGATTATCTTGAGAACACTAATGAGTTTTCTCTTTTGGCTTGGTGTCTTCACCTGATAGATCATCAAGTAGAGACAACCAAGGCAACTGCCAAGCTCTAGCTAGACTGCCTTATAGGACTGAAGGACTCCAGCTAACTCACTTGTTATATATATTTACCAACCCCTCCGCCCGTGCAGGATGTGACACAAGGTCAATTTATTAAGCGGAGTTCAACAGGTTTGAATTCAGAGTTTTCCTTCTCCTAGACCGGTTGCCTAACCAAGGTTAAAGAGCCCAGTCTGCACTACTATTTATCCATAGCTGGAGGGAGAGCAAGATTCATACCTTTCCCAAGGGTATTAGCGCTAAGTGAAATGCAATTAACCATTACACCACGTGCTTCCATTATTCCACTTGTTATTACCCATAGCTAAGGGGCTTGGTAGCGGAGAGTAATCTCTGACCTATTAGGGTATATGGATTCATGCCTTTATAAACCAGGAACACTAATATAATGTGAGCACAAACTGCCTCATATTATATATCATGCCCTACAAACTTCTTCTTTTAGAAGTCCGTCGCAGATGACGATAATGTCACTCCATGTCATTCAACAGTTGTGGACCCTCTGATAGCTAGTTAGTCCAATTTTGGACTTGCAGATGCAGTCATACACATTACAGGGGAAATTTCTGCCGCTCTGCAGCCCTGTTAACTCTTAACATCCTGTTGAGAATTTTCTAAGTCCAGAGCACAATTCCTAAAACCATTTATCAAAATGGGTAAAAATGTCCTTTTCATTTAAAGTTACCTGTTATTTCCCTCAAATTAAAGACTTCTAAATATGTTTAATATTATATTTAAACAAAGGCTATCATTTCGGGTAGGTTAGGAAAATGAATGTGACTTCCGGACGGGTGGAATGAGGTGGTATAGGATGTTAAGAGTTAATCTTGATATTGAGCTGCTCAGCTCCTGTGTGGCAAGTGTCTCACCAACCCAGTCTATTGGAGGCCAGATCTTCCAGGTTTAAAGGTGTGATGGTGAATATCTTCAACATCATCTTCATATAGTCTTTGAACCGCTTTTGGGGCCTCCTGTCCTCTGCTTGCCGTCTGCAAGTTCACCATAAAGTATTTTACAGGGGTGTCTGTCTGCAGGCATGCAGATGGTGTGACCCAATCATCGCAGTTACTACAAACTAAACTAGCCCTCCCATCATGATCCAGGAGTTTGACCACCCCTCTCATAATGCACCGCACAACAGTATATACAAAAACAAATATAACTGCCTTATAGTGTTGAAGGGTTCCAACTACCTCATAGGTACTATGACTTGGCATAACCAGCCGATTGATTGGAGGGGGCCCTCTCTGATTGACTGTCTAGCCTAAGTAAGGGCCAAAGTTCAGTGTGGCATGTCATAGACCAGTCACCAGTCCTTAAGCATCACATGTCACCATCCATGGTCAACAGGGATTTTGCCCCTTTGCAGAGGTGTAATTGGCGTATTCTACAGCCCCAGCCAACAGGGCGGATCAACCCATGGCACTGGTGGGAAACCTACATTAGCCACAAGGCAGGCCACATTATTTGTTCTTTCTTTTTACATTTATAAAAAGTCAGTATCTGCCAGACAATGAGGGAGTCTATTCCCTTTTCACGCTACTCAGATGCTGAATTGGTGAGGGCCTGTATTGAAACTTGGAACCTTGTGGTTCCTAGTTGGACGCTCTACCGACTGAGCCAATCCGACTCTTCTTACATTTATAAGGAAAGTAAAGTCGTCGGGGTGGCCTAAAATCAGTATTAGCCAGACAACGATGGAGTCTATCCCTTTTTCACTAGCACTAGACCAAGGAGATTGTTTTTGCATCTGGGGCAGAGCACCACACCTACCATCAGCTCCTTACTTTACCGCACAGATCCCTGTGCTACTCATACGCTGAATTGGCAAGGGCCTGTATTGAACTTGGAACCTTGTGGTTCTTAGTTGGATGCTCTACCGACTGAGTCAAACTGGCTCTTCTTACATCTATATATCTCTTATTACAATGGAGATTGTATTTTTGTCTGTCTATAACCAAAACTATATCACTACTCGAGTCACAATTCCCTTAGTTATTTATGTCACATTCTACTTGATTTTATTTTTATTTAAACTTCAATTATTAATAAAAATTGTTTTACATTATTAATACTGTTGGCCATATCTACATACTAGATATTTACCACGTACTTCACATGTACGTGTTAGGCAAAAGGCCCTATTAATGTGGGACCACCCACAAACCGAAGCACATGGGTGGCGGGTGCAAAGAATTCGTTAATCCCGACGGCATTCCCCCTCAAGGGGGCGCCTCAGGCACTGGGCAATAAACCCAGCCCTGCCCCTTTAAATTGAGGGGGTAGGTTGCCTGGGGGATGCCCCCCTGGGATCAACAATGTTAGGTCCAGGGCTGAAGCCACTGGTCTCCCGAATTGAAACTGGAGATGTATTTGCCTCATACCCCACTTGTATGGGCTGGGCACAATGCCTCGTTTTAATGTGGGCCCACCCACAAGCCGAAGCTCATGGGTGGGAAAGAACAAAAATTGTGTCAATCCCTTCGGCATTCCCCCTCAAGGGGGGTGCCTCAGGCGATGGGCAATAAACCAAGCCCCGCCCCCAAGGGGGCAGGTATTGCCTAGGAGGATAGCCCCCTGGGATTGATGCTATTAACTTGTAAGATCCAGCAGCCAAAGCTCACTGGACCCCACGGTCGAAACCGGAGTTAGATATGTTGGACATATCTACAGGCTAATAACATGCAATTGTACTTGTATATACAATAAAATAGCGGCTTACAGTGTGAACGGGAAGGCTAATTTGCATATTCATATTAAAAATTTGATTTTAATAATATGTGCTTGGTATTATTGATTTCTAATTGTTTGATTTTATCTTAATGAATATGATCAAAAATCTAGGGGATAAATCCATTAACAAGAAATAACTGTAATTTTATTCTTTACTTCCTATTTTTATTAAATAGTTGAATTAGGAAAATATACCAATGCAAGACGGGAGTGATGGAAGAGCAAATTATGTTATTGTATTTTTCAATTATACCCCCCCCCCTCTGTTTCAAATCTTTTTTTCTGCATTCTGATTTAGTTTCATTCGTCTTTTTAATTTAATATATTTTTTATTACATTAAAACTTAGATACTTGCACCTGGAGGATGCATATATTTGCTAGTTGCCATAATGGTACTATTCACAGAGTCCCGTCCCGGCCTCCTGCCTTAAAAAATGCTAGGTGGTGATAGCTCAAAAAACAAACCCACCTTCGAATGAAGTCCTAGCTGAAGCGGTGCCTGCTGTATATGAAAAAATAACTTGTTGATTGAAGGCGTTTTATCGTTTTTTTTTTTTTTTTTTTTTTTTTTTTTTGTCGTTAAAAGTAAGCCATATTTTTAAAAGATTAAAATATTTACATTTACTTGTCGAAAAAAAACTGGTGGTAAAATATCGCATTAAGTTTTTGGAGAAAACTCCTTAAGTGCTGGTTGTTTTTTTTTTTTTTTTTTTTTTTTTTTTTTTTTTTTTTTTTTTCAATATTTTCAAAAATATGACTTACTTTTAACGCCTTCAAACCACTAAGAAAAATAATTTGGCTTCAGGTAGGGACTTCATTCATAGGTGGGTTTGTTTTTTGAGCTATCACGCCCAACATTTTTTAAGGCAGGAGGCCAGGACAGAACTCTGAGAATAGTACCGCCATAATTTATACAAATTTATTTAATTCTAATATAATTATTATTCTTTCTTTGTTCTTGACAAAATCTGATAAATATTAAACATTGGTTATTCAAATTTCTTTGTTGGCAAAGCTGTTGTTGTATTAGGGTTTTGTTTTTCTCCATAGATTTTATTCTAAAACCTTGATTAACACCTGTTGTAGGTTTTTTTGAACAGCAGATGCAAAAGGTAAATACAAAAAGGTAATTGATGATTTTCTATGCATCAAGGTAATATTGAAACAAAAAAAGATTAAGTGATTTACTGGAGTTAACCAAAAATTTGCATAGATATATGTGTAGTTTTTTTAGTTAGTCTGGTACAAGGCCACCATAGCTGGGAACAGAACATACATTTATGTAATATATATATATATATATATATTATATATAATATATATATGAAATATATATATATATATGTATGTATATATATTGACACACTGTTTGACTCTTCATATGACAGATAATAACTACATTTCACAACATCTAAAATTACATGCATGCCCCCACTTTAATTACCAAAATATCCTTTACGGAAAATACGCACATTTTGCACAAAGAAAAACAAAAACTCCAAATACTAGAAGCTTTATACATTAAACAATACAAACCATCCTCAAATAAAATTAATTTTCAATGTAGTACTCCCATTTTAAAATGCCTATAATACTTTTCCTACCAATTCTCCTCCTTCCAGCCTCCACAACCCTTAATATATATATATATATATATATATATATATATAATCAGAGATGTTGATAGCTTTTTGATTTAGTACGTCCTGGGATGCACATATTTGCTTTGAATGATTCCCTGGGAAAATTTATGGGTCCCAACTAAAGCTGTCTAACTCCTACCTTGTAACCTATCCTGTGTAATTCATTTCTAAGAAACTATTGAAATGTATTTACAGTCACCTTGAAATGGTGAGGGAAGAAAAAAGAAAAACACTAGGAAGCATGGATATTATTTCACTGTGTCCTTTTAGATTTTTGTACGTCAAGGATGCAGGACACATACCTATCAGCATCTCTGTATTATACATATACTAGTAAATATATGCATCCCGCAGGTGCAAGTATTCGAGCTTTAATGTAATAAAATGTATTAAATTGGAAAGGCTAATGAAATTAAATAAGAATGCAGATAAAAAGATTTGAAATGGTGTAATCGAAATAAACAACTAAAACTCCATCACTCCCGTCTTTCATTGCTAAATTTTCTTACTGGTTCTGTTTTGTTGGTAGTCATCCTTTTCTGGACTGACTTCTTCCTTCTTCTGCCTAGTCTGTCCTAGCACCATGTTGGCTGGGGTTGTAGAATACACCAACTGCACTTCAGAGATAAAATCCCCCTCCATTGGAGCCACCTGTTGGCCTTGGAAAAGGTAGGACTCCCAACTATTCTCCCTCTAGCTATAGGTATAATAGTAGAACAGACTGGGGTCTCTAAACTCTGTATGGAGTTTTAAAAAAATGTTTGAATACTTAACAAGTTAGAATAAAACAATGTCTTTGGATTATTGTCCTCATCTTTATTGTTATCTACATAATGTTTCGGCTGTTGTGTAGATAACAATAAAGATGAGGACAATAGTCCAAATAATACAAATTATCAAGCATTATCTAAAAAATTCAGAGAAATAGTGCAGATAACAATAAAGATGAGGACAATAGTCCAAATAATACAAATTATCAAGCCTCATCTAAAAAATTCAGAGAAATAATGCAGATAACAATAAAGATGAGGACAATAGTCCAAATAATATAAATAAACAAGCCTCATCTAAAAAATTCAGAAAATAATGCAGATAATAATAAAGATGAGGACAATAGTCCAAATAATACAAATAAACAAGCCTCATCTCAATAGTGCAGATAACAATAAAGATGAGGACAATAGTCCAAATAATACAAGCCTCATCACAAAAATTCAGAGAAAAAAAAAATTTCTTTGGCTTAAAATAACCCAACAAGAGTAGACCTGCCATAAATTCTAACCAACCAACCAACTTCATTGCTACAAAGCTCTAATTCAAATAAACTTTCCGCCATGTTGATTACATTCCAATCTCTTGACAAGTTGGGCGTATTTGATTAATCTCAATTAGCCAACTATTGAATCTAGGATCAAATGTCCGACTGTTAACTCTGCTTTTTAAATGAAAAACTATTTTCTTTGCTATAAAGTAATTTTTCTTTACCATCAACATATTTTGTTTTATTTCCTTGATGGCGTCTAACATCATTCAGCTGTTATTTTTCTTTGTTTTATTCTTCACATTTTGTCTTCTTGATATTCTTCAAACTTGTTTCTAAAAAGGATATCAATACTTAATATTGTAAACATGTTTCAATAACTTGGAAATACAAGCATTTTCTTTATACGATTAGGTTATTTAAATAATAAGGTGTCCTGGGTATGACGCTAAACTGCATCTAATGTTGAAGTTCCAATTCGGGAGCTCTGGAGATTGTGGAGTACCCCTTCATCACCATTACTCCCAGGTCCTCCCTGTCCCAGAATCGTAGTACCTGTTAGGGTCCCATCTATGGGTTAAATTGCATCTAATGATATGAAGTTCCAATTCTGGAGTATATGGAGTACCCCTTCATCGCTATTACTCCACCCTGACATGGAGTGGTAGTACCTGTTAGGGTCCTGTGGGTTAAATAGAAGAAAATGTGTTAAAAAAATTGAGTTTAAAAAAAGAATTTTCACTGGAGTCTGAAGCAATTGAGGGGTTCACCGGAGTCGGAAGCAATTGAGGGGAGTCGGAAGCAATTGAGGGGTTCACCGAGTCGGAAGCAATTGAGGGGCAATTGAGGGGTTCACCGGAGTCGAAGCAATGGAGGGGTTCACCGGAGTCGGAAGCAATGGAGGGGTTCACCGGAGTCGGAAGCAATGGAGGGGTTCACCGGAGTCGGAAGCAATGGAGGGGTTCACCGGAGTCAGGAAGCAATGGAGGGGAGGGGTTCACCGGAGTTGGAAGCATGGAGGGGTTCACCGGAGTCTGTTCACGGAGTCCAATGGAGGGGTTCAGTCTGAAGCAATGGTTCACTGGTCAGTCGGTAAAACTATATCAACTCTGGCTCCAGTTGAATTTACTCTTTATATGGCACTAGTTTATCAAGAATGATTAGAACAAAACATCTTCAGCATAAAATAACTCAACAAGGGTTGACATGCTGTAACTCCCCCTACCAAATAAAAAGAAAATTAAATAATGAGTGTGTCTAACTCTTAGATTCATATTCAATAGGACCGTGAGGAAAAAAAAACCTTTTACAAAATAACTATGTAAAAAAAAAATATAAATGTAAACATATGGTGAACACAATTCCCTAACCTTTACAATTATAAAACTAATAAGTACAACCCTTATTTCTATATGTTTGTATTGTACCTCACAGTCTATTGCAAAGTTTTCTAGATCTAATATTTGTAAACAAAGTTGAATATTTGATAAGTTTTATTTTAGAATACTAGCAAATATATGCACCCTCCGGGTGCAAGTATTTAAGTTTGAATGTAATAAAATATTGTATTAAATTAGAAAGACTAATGAAACTAAATAAGAATACAGATAAAAAGATTTGAAACAGGGGGGTATAATCGAAAAATAGAACAACTGAAACTTACACTTCCATCACTCTTGTCTTTCATTGTTATTTTTTCTAATTTAAGTATTTAGTTAAAAGAGGAAGTAAAGAATAAGATTACAGTTATTTCTTCTTGTTAATGGATTTCATTTAAGATTTATTGAAGAGATTTTTGCTTATATTCATTAAAATAAAACCAAACAATTAGAAATCAATAGTACTAAACACATATTTATTAAAATCACATTTTAAATATCAATATGCAAATTAGCCTTCCCGTTCACATTGTAAACCGTTATTTTGTTGTATATATAAATATAATTGCATGTTATTAATATGTGGATATGGTCAACAGCATTAATAATGTAAAACAATTTTATTAATAATTGAGATTTGAATAAAAATAAAATCATTGAGAAAGAGACATTAATAACTAAGGGAATTGTGACTTGAGTAGTAATATAGTTTCGGTTACAGACAGAAAAACACATAATCTCCATTATAATAAGATGTTGTGTAACTAACCAGATTATAATGCAACCTATCTGTGGGTTAACCACAAATACCCACTTAGATGACCACAAATTAGGGGTGTGACTTATCCACTGCTGCAACCTACATGCGAGTATATACTGTAGTGATACTAATAGCTTTTTAATTTAGTGTGTCCTGGGATGCATGTATTTGATTTGAATGAGTTCCCAGGAAAATTTATGGCTCCCAACTAAAGTTTCTTGATAAATTGTAGGATTTTTATTTATGAACAACTAAAGCCATCTAACCTCTACCTTGTACCCCACACAGTGTAATTCGTTTCCAAGAAAATATTGAAATGTATTTATAGTTAGCTGGGGGAAGAAAAAAAACTGAAAAGATGTTGCAGTGTTAAAATCAATAAATAACAATATCCAATTTTGACAATTTAAAAAAAAATTTAACAGCTGTCATATTGCAATAACCCCCACCCCGATAAATGCACAAATATGACATCTGCTACAAATCATACACATGATGAAGGCAATCCTGTGAATAAGAGGGGGGCATTTATGCCAAAGCACCGGGGACACAAGGAAACTGTTAATGCAGCTATTGGAAACACTGTTGTGTTTGTTGTGCATATGTCTATCACAGCAAAATCCATGCCCAGTCTTGGCTTGGCAGTCATTGCTGATGGAGAAACAAAAAATACAAGTAATCCCAAAAGTAAGATCTCCAAAACACTAGAGACCCAGGGAAACTGTTAATGCAGCTATTGCAACACTGTTGTATTTGTTGTGCATACGACCACACAGCAAAATCCATGCCCAGTCTTGGCTTGGCAGTCATTGCTGATGGAGAAACAAAAAAATACAAGTAATCCCAAAAGTAAGATCTCCAAAACACTAGAGACCCAGGGAAACTGTTAATGCAGCTATTGGCAACACTGTTGTGCATACGTCTATCACAGCAAAATCCATGCTCAGTCTTGGCTTGGCAGTCATTGCTGATGGAGAAACAAAAAATACAAGTAATCCCAAAGTAAGATCTCCAAAACACTAGAGACCCAGGGAAACTGTTAATGTGGCTATTGGCAACACTGTTGTGCATACGACCACACAGCAAAATCCATGCCAGTCTTGCTTGGCAGTCATTGCTGATGGAGAAAAAAAAACAAGTAACAAGTAGATCTCCAAAACACTAGAGACCCAGGGAAACTGTTAATGCAGCTATTGGCAACACTGTTGTGCATACGTCTATCACAGCAAAATCCATGCTCAGTCTTGGCTTGGCAGTCATTGCTGATGGAGAAACAAAAAAATACAAGTAATCCCAAAAGTAAGATCTCCAAAACACTAGAGACCCAGGGAAACTGTTAATGCAGCTATTGGCAACACTGTTGTGCATACGTCTATCACAGCAAAATCCATGCTCAGTCTTGGCTTGGCAGTCATTGCTGATGGAGAAACAAAAAAATACAAGTAATCCCAAAAGTAAGATCTCCAAAACACTAGAGACCCAGGGAAACTGTTAATGCAGCTATTGGCAACACTGTTGTGCATACGTCTATCACAGCAAAATCCATGCTCAGTCTTGGCTTGGCAGTCATTGCTGATGGAGAAACAAAAAATACAAGTAATCCAAAAGTAAGATCTCCAAAACACTAGAGACCCAGGGAAACTGTTAATGCAGCTATTGGCAACACTGTTGTGCATACGTCTATCACAGCAAAATCCATGCTCAGTCTTGGCTTGGCAGTCATTGCTGATGGAGAACAAAAAAATACAAGTAATCCCAAAAGTAAGATCTCCAAAACACTAGAGACCCAGGGAAACTGTTAATGCAGCTATTGGCAACACTGTTGTGCATACGTCTATCACAGCAAAATCCATGCTCAGTCTTGGCTTGGCAGTCATTGCTGATGGAGAAACAAAAAAATACAAGTAATCCCAAAAGTAAGATCTCCAAAACACTAGAGACCCAGGAAACTGTTAATGCAGCTATTGGCAACACTGTTGTGCATACGTCATCACAGCAAAATCCATGCTCAGTCTTGGCTTGGCAGTCATTGCTGATGGAGAAACAAAAAATACAAGTAATCCCAAAAGTAAGATCTCCAAAACACTAGAGACCCAGGGAAACTGTTAATGCAGCTATTGGCAACACTGTTGTGCATACGTCTATCACAGCAAAATCCATGCTCAGTCTTGGCTTGGCAGTCATTGCTGATGGAGAACAAAAAAATACAAGTAATCCCAAAAGTAAGATCTCCAAAACACTAGAGACCCAGGGAAACTGTTTGGCTATTGGCAACACTGTTGTATTTGTTGTGCATACGACACCACAGCAAAATCCATGCCCAGTCTTGGCTTGGCAGTCATTGCTGATGGGAGAACAAAAAAATACAAGTAATCCCAAAAGTAAGATCTCCAAAACACTAGAGACCCAGGGAAACTGTTAATGCAGCTATTGGCAACACTGTTGTGCATACGTCTATCACAGCAAAATCCATGCTCAGTCTTGGCTTGGCAGTCATTGCTGATGGAGAAACAAAAAAATACAAGTAATCCCAAAAGTAAGATCTCCAAAACACTAGAGACCCAGGGAAACTGTTAATGCAGCTATTGGCAACACTGTTGTGCATACGTCTATCACAGCAAAATCCATGCTCAGTCTTGGCTTGGCAGTCATTGCTGATGGAGAAACAAAAAAATACAAGTAATCCCAAAAGTAAGATCTCCAAAACACTAGAGACCCAGGGAAACTGTTAATGCAGCTATTGCAACACTGTTGTGCATACGTCTATCACAGCAAAATCCATGCTCAGTCTTGGCTTGGCAGTCATTGCTGAGGAGAAACAAAAAAATACAAGTAATCCCAAAAGTAAGATCTCCAAAACACTAGAGACCCAGGGAAACTGTTAATGCAGCTATTGGCAACACTGTTGTACGTCTATCACAGCAAAATCCATGCTCAGTCTTGGCTTGGCAGTCATTGCTGATGGAGAAACAAAAAATACAAGTAATCCCAAAAGTAAGATCTCCAAAACACTAGAGACCCAGGGAAACTGTTAATGCGGCTATTGGCAACACTGTTGTTGTGCATACGACCACCACAGCAAAATCCATGCTCAGTCTTGGTTTGGCAGTCATTGCTGATGGAGAAACAAAATACAAGTAATCCCAAAGTAAGATCTCCAAAACACTAGAGACTCAGGGAAACTGTTAATGTGGCTATTGGCAACACTGTTTATTTGTTGTGCATATGACAACCACAGCAAAATCCATGCTCAGTTTTGGTTTGGCAGTCATTGCTGATGGAGAAACAAAAAATACAAGTAATCCCAAAAGTAAGATCTCTTGGGTTCATGGTGTCACCCTGGTGCAACACCATGAAGCCAAGAGGTCCAGAAAAAAGTGACAGCAACAAAGCACCAGAAAAACCACATCTTCAGGGACAACCTTCACATGCAACATCTGTGGTCGAGAATGTTTTTTGAACATCAGACTTCACAGTTATAGGAGGCACTGTAACTTTAGGTGCACAAGAACTATATAGTCTTCTGTGACTGCAATGCCAATGACATTTATGTTGGCCCTTAAGTTTAGCCCACAATTAATGGTTGGGTTCACTGTAAATACATTCCACGGTGATTCTAATGCTTCTGTTTTGGAAGGAGTTAAGGATTTTAATTTGCATTTTATAATTTCATTATATTTAAATTTGAATAATCACATTAGATTCCATTGATTTTTATATGTTGTTGAAAGTTTGTGCTAAAAAACAAGTTAACATGTAGATAATTGTATATTTATTCTTCTTTTCTAAAAAAAAAAAAATATATATTTGATAATTTCTATACTTATACTTGTATGTATTTATGAGATGATGCTTGATATGAATAATTTTGATATTTCAGACTGTGGTCCTCATCTTTATTGTTTATAAACACAATGTTCAGGCCACAGTAACCTTGGGTTATCTTCAGGTATTTTTTTTAATTACCTTAAAATAAGTCCTCTTCAGACGATTACCCATGACTTCAAATGTGGTTTCAGAGCTGAAATCGTTACTAGTTCAAGGGGGTTCCAAACAGCATAAATGCCATGAGAATTATTGACAGAAATGCCCTTAGATAAAGAAAAAAGAAAATGGAAGAAGTTACTTATTCTAAAATAGAAATTTCAAATTTTATCAAGATTAAGGTGGTTAGGTAAGTGATAGTGTTTTTATGACATTTTGTTTGAAATTTCTGTTTTAGAATAAGTAACTTCTTCCATTTTAATTTTTCAGTAATTTATGAGGAAGTGCGTCCCGGTCTCCTGCCTCAGAAATTGCTACCCAGTGACTATTAAAATAACGTCCCCAGCTATGTCGTCTCGGTGGTGTTACTTGAAAGAAAAAAAACAACTTAGGGCGTTAAATGTATTTTTTGTTGTAATTCTTATTTATTTATCGTAATTTGTTTAGAAATTTATTTATAGAAATTTGTCATAATTCTTGTTTATTTATAGAAATTTGTCGTAATTCTTGTTTAGATATGAAGATGGATATCTATCTATATACCTCAATTTGTTCATTTTTTACTTTGTTTATATCTATTTATCCACCCATCTCCATTTGTTCATAAAGAGAAGCCCACCCCCTCTAAAATACATTTAACGCCCTAAGTTGGTTGTTTTCTTTCAAGTAAAACCGCCGAGACAACATAGCTGGGGACGTTATTTTAATAGTCACCGGGTAGCAATTTCTGAGGAAGGAGACCGGGATGCACTTCCTCATAAATTACCAATTTTTCTATATCTAATTGCATGGAAGTTTGTGGTCTAATGGTTAGTTGTAGGAAATGGACTCGTCAACCCGAGTTCAAATCCTGGACGAAGCTACAGTTCACATAGTGCTATACCCTTGGGAAATGTATGGATCCAACTACTCCCCCTCCATCTATGGGTAAATAGTAGGGCAGACTGGGCTCTTTAACCTTGGTTAGGCAACCATTCTAGGAGAAGAAAAACTCTGAATTCAAACCTGTTGAACTCTGCTTGGTGTGGTCACTACTAGAATAGGCTCAGTCCTAATTAGTGATCTATTTCACTAACTAATAATTCTAATTATTCTACTGGTGGCATTTATGCTGTTTGGAACCCCCTTGAACAAGTGGTAACAGTGTCAGTTCTGAAACCACGTTTAAATTAATGGGTAATTGTCTGAAGATGACTTATTTTAAGGTAATTAAAAAAACAACAACACATGAACAGAGCCTGAGGTTATACACAATAAAGATGAGGACAACAGTCCGAAATGTCAAAATTATTTATAATTTTTCCTATCCCTTTTTATACTGATGTCCATTTTATTTTTATTTTTCGTCTTGCAGCATCACTGTCGACGTTGTGGCCGCCTGTTTTGTAGCCGCTGCTGTGAAAATAAGGTTGCCCTTCCTCGAATGTGTTTTGTAGATCCTGTCCGTATGTGCGGTAATTGTGCTAAAGTCACTAAGGGCGAAAATGAATTCTTTGAAAAACATCTGAAAGTTTACTTAATGGTAAGTATGACAAAAAAACAAAACATTTCATGCTGTAGTCTTCCTTTTGGATTTTATATAATAACTAGAAGTGGCTACTCGATGTCACCTTGGTAGAGGAGGGGGTGGCCTTTTGTATTGATTTGTTTACTTTTGAGATTTACAAATGCTGGACTTTTTTTTAAGAAGTTCAATGCTATTTCTATATCTATTTTAATTTTTGAGCCTTTTCGAATATAAATCAAATCTTTATAATTTTTGCACAAAAAGCAAGAACTAGTGATATTTAATGTGTGTGTGTGTGTATGGTGTATATATATAATATATATAATATATATATATATATTGTTAATTGTTTATTTTTGTAGGTTTATAGATACATACATATACACACACCAACTGCCCATCTGCCTAGGAATCACAAGGTTCCTGGTTCAATACCTGCCCTGCTGTCTGGCTGATGCTAACATTAGGCGACCCCGACAACTTTACTTACTATATAAATATGTAATTTTTCCATTCCACTTTTTTCTTCATCATATCTAAACCTTAAAAAAAAAATCCTCAAAATGGTATTACTATTAATATAATGTTTACTATAGAGGAATTCCCTGTTGGCTGGGGCTGTAGAATACACTGACTGCACCTCTGCAGTGGGGTAAAATATGGAATCCTGTTAGCTGAGCAGTCCATGACATGCAATACTCTACTGTGGCCTTTACTTAGGCTAGATAGATGGTCAGAGATAACTCTGTCTGGTCAACATTATCCATAAGTGCTGATTTTAGAGTTTCATTATAAAGGGATTTTAGAATTATAAAATTGCTCAGTATCTTTTGTTTGTGGAATTTGCCGAAGGTTGGAGTATGATCAAGTTGGTTTTTTTCTCTTTTCTAAAAGTAATATCATTTTAATTTACTGTTATGTTGTGATCCATGTTCTGTCAAGGGTTGGGTTGAATAAATTTACATTAATATTTAGAGTCTTAATTCTATTAGTTTATAGTGATTTTCTTTTAAGGTCAATTGAGTATGACTCCAAAACTCTTTTCTGCTGCTACAGCTAGCTAAGTGGGTGGTACCCAGGTGGCTGATGTCCATGACATACAACACTCCACTTTGGTCCTTACTTAGGCTAGACGGGCTGTCAGAGAGGCCCTCTCTGATCAATCGGCTAGTCACATCAAGCTGGAGCACCTGTATGATTTCCCAACCCTATTTCCCTTATGGCCAGCTCCAATCCTTTTCATCATATGAGCGCTAGAAGGCAGTGGATGAGGGTCTTCATGTCCTGAGTATGACGTTAAACTCTATGTGATGCTGGTTCCAGTTCTGGAGTTCGGTGAATATGGAGTTTCCCTTGATCTCCATTACTCCTAGCTCTACTCTGACCCGGAGTGGTAGTACCTGTTAGGGTCCCATCTATGGGTTAAATAGAAAATTTGTTTACAAAAAAAATTGAGCTTAAAAATTTTTCTTCCAAACTATTGCTACAAATCTGTCAAAACTTTCCGGCATTAAATGACCCACCATGGTTGATATGCCGTAAAACAAAACAAATAAACATGCAGCTTGTGGGCCGCATTTGTGGCCTTCAGCAAGCGCAGGTATGTTCCATATGCCGGCTGCACTCTCATACGACGCTTTTACAGTACCCCAAGCTTTTAAAAAGTTTTTTCCAAAAATTCTTGGGCAAAAACGGTTGTTTATTTTCATTGAGGCAATGTATTGTTAAGAAACAGTCTGTTATCAATGCATCATCTCTCACCATTTCCTTTGAGTTGTGGAAGGAGGAGGCTAACTCAGTCAATTAAAGGAAGTGAGTCTTTCCTCTTGCCTTCTCCTACTTTCAATCAACTCATGGCTATAATTGAAAGTGACATTTGTATGTTTTATTATTTGAACTCGGTCATTGACTTTTTTCCTTTCATTTTAACATTTATTTATTTTTATTATTTTAGATATCATTGGCTTTTAGTTGATAATAAAGAAATTAATAATAGTAATCATCACTTTGTTCTGTTAATGTAGAACAAGAATTTAAAGACTTAGTTATCATATGCGGCCCTCATGACAAACATATGTAATCCATGCGGCCCTCATAGCATACATATGTAATCCATGCGGCTCTAGAGGTCTACTCAGTTTGGCATGCCTGGTCTAAGATATAGTTCTCAACAGCAATATTAAAATACTTACTTTTTAATCATTGTTGCCTAAGATGAAAACTTTCTTTTATTTTTAGGAAGTGAACTCCACGTATCTGATGACATAGACAGTGAGATTTCAGATAACAGTGCCACCTTTTTCTGCAAAATCTCTTCAGATCATCGGTAATTTCCAAACTCTGTTTTTTTTGTTTGTTTGTTTCTTACTGGTTTCTCTTTACCACTGAGGCATGGTGATCCTTATAAAAGGCCTGGAAAGCATGTGACTGGGGTCTGCAACTGGGGGCAGACATGTGGAGACCTAAATTACTACTTGATAACAATTAGAGAGAATTTTTTTTATTAAGGAATTTGTTAGTAATATCCAGTAATTAGTTAATTAGCAATTATACATATCATTAGGAAGTAATTTACAATTATTGACTTAATTCTATAAAATCAAATGTACGAACAAAGAACAAAAAGAACCTCCTGTAACAATAGGTTTACTACTTGAAAAAAAATATGAATTATCAATACTGATTCTGTTGTCTTGAGAAATGTATAAAGATTTTTATTTTATTTTATAAATACATTAAATATAGATTAGTATTATTTGTACTATTGTCCTCATCTTCATTGTTATCTGTACAACGTTTCGACCGATGTGCCCTCTGGCCTTCTTCAGGTATTTCTTGTCAGACTTGGGAACCATCTCAGACTCGGGGAACCTTCTTGTTGTAATCAGGAGCCATCACAAAACTTTCAACCTAACCCTTTTAAAGTTCCGTGATGGCTCCTGATTACGACAAGAAGGTTCCCAAGTCCGAGATGGTTCCTGAGTCTGAAAAGAAACACCTGAAGAAGGCCGGAGGGCACATTGGCTGAAATGTTGTACAGATAACAATGAAGATGAGGACAATAGTACAAATAATACTAATCTATATTTAATGTATTTATAAAATAAAATAAAAATCTTTATACATTTCTCAAGACAAAAGGGTTAGGTTGAAAGTTTTGTGATGGTTCCTGATTACAACAAGAAGGTTCCCAAGTCTGAGATGGTTCCTGAGTATGAAAAGAAATACCTGAAGAAGGCCGGAGGGCACATTGGCTGAAACGTTGTACAGATAACAATGAAGATGAGGACAATAGTCCGAATAATACAAATAATACTATTTATCAAGCCTCATCTCAAAAATTTAGAGAAATATTAGATATAGATTTAAAAACTTTTAGTATTGAAATTATTTTAGAATTTTATCTAAAAAAAAATGTATAGTTTCAAATTAACTAATTACTGGACATTATTAACAAATTCCTTACTACCCCCCCTCCCCCGCTGTAATTGTTATTTAATAATTTAGGTCTGCACGTGTCCGCCCCCAATTGTGGACCCCAGTTGCATGGTTGCCAGGCTTTTTTTAAGGATCCCCTTGCACTGAGGCAATTACTGTAAACTAAGTATTAATCAATTTACTAACAGAACCTGTGGATATACCACAGTATGATAATTTAATTATTACAACATTGGATATGCTTACTTAAGAGCTATTGCCAAATAAATTATTAAGATAATTTGTAAAAAGTATAATAATCTAAACTCTCTCATTCTTCTTTCTTTCTTTCCTCTTTTTCATCTTTTCATTATGGTGAAACAGATTAGCGTTATCACTTCCACTTGCTCACTCCTTCTCTGTATCTTTCTCCTACTCTCTTTCTTTCTCATTATATTTTTTCTGTGTAGCATGTCCTTTTTCTTCCCTTTCTCCCTTTGTTTTTTTATAATTGTTGTAACCTAACAAAAGTTACTAATTCATCAAGAATGAATTTTATTTCAAAACTTTGGCAGCATTAAATAACCCACCGAGGTTGATATGCCGTAAAAGAAACCAAACCAAACCAAACCAAACCATGAGGTCAACTGGTACATGAGTGTAGACTTTTTTTTATGTAAACTGGACCATATGACTTTTAGGCACCCCTTTTGCAATCTCGATTCATAAGGACATGTTTTTCATTTACACTGTCAAAATCCGGTTGTTTGTTAGGGGTTAGTTTTATAATTAAAAAAAAAACTCTAAAAATCATCTGTTAATAAACAACCGGATGTTGACGGTGTAAATGAAAAACATGTCCTTATGAATCAAGATCGCAAAAGGGGTGCCTAAAGGTCATATGATCCTAAACTTAGTTGTAACTCATGTACAATTAGGCTACAAACCAAACCATATTTTCTTAGATTAATTTCTAAGTGTGTAAACTTGTATAGAATAGATAATATTGGTCAGTCTCATTCTTTATTTCTAAGTATCTACATTAACACTGAACCAGTTATTTCCTAGTTGAGTAACATGATATTACAGGGTGACCCAGAAAAAACAGAATCCAAATTATTTATTTTCCCATTAAACTAACCCTAAACCCCAATCCTAACCCCTCCCTAGTTGAGTAACATAATATTACAGAGTGACTCAGAAAAAACAGAACCCAATTTATTTATTTTCCCATTCAACTAACCCTAAACCCCAACCCCCAACCCCAACCCTAACTCCTACCTAGTTGAGTAACATAATATTACAGGGTGACCCAGAAAAGAAAAAAACAACCCACAAATTTTGCAATAAAACTGTTCATTTTAATTTTAATTTTTTTTAAAGTTTATGTCCAACAAGGTTTAGGGTTAGTTTAATGGGAAAATAAATAAATAATTTGGGTTCTGTTTTTTCTGGGTCACTCATGTTACTCACCTAGGAAATAACCACTGAACTTTTAGCCCATCAGCTTTCAGGTACCCTGTACCTGAACTCACAAAATAAACTGAACATAAAACACATGTGGTGTAAAAAAAAAAGAAAAAAGGACCATCTGACCTTTAGGCACCCCTTTTGTGATCTCAATTCATATGGACATTTTTTCCATTTACACCGTCAATATCTGGTTGTTTATTAGGGGTTAGGTTTATAATTTTTTTTAAAAATCTAAAAATCGTCTGTTAACAATTAACCGGATTTTGACAGTGTAAATGGAAAAAATGTCCGTGTGAATCAAGATTGCAAAAGGGGTGCCTAAAGGTCATATGGTCCAAAATAAATATGGTAAAATTTTTGCTTCTAACAGTAAATTATCTAAGTTTATTGACCTTCTCATTATAGAATGTAGACAGATTTTAGTGAGAATTTTCTTAGGCATTTAAAAAAAATGCCTAAGAAAATTTGGTGCTGTTATAGTATGTGGCCTATGCGATTTGAATGTGTCCTACCTCAGTAAGAGTATATTTATAGACATAAGTAGTAGGCAATTTATTGAAACTAATTATTTTTCACATATATTCAATTTCAAGAAATGCAATTCAGTCATAAGCTGTATATAGTAATTAAGAATAATTAGAAAAGAATTTATCCATAATTCACATGAATCAGAGATCTATTTAATTCTAAAGTATTCTAAAATTCTGAAATAGGGTTAGGAGTTATTATTATAACTTTTTAACAGATTAAAGTTTAACTTTAGTAAATACTCACTAATATTATAAACTAAAATGACTGAAGCCAACAAAGCCTGCAACAGATGACTCTGGCATGGTTTCAGAGCTTCATCAACATCATCATCATCATCATCATTAACCCTGAGATTTTTTTTTTAATATTTTTTTTTTTTTTATTGTTGATTTAATTTTGTTTTGTTATTTTCTAGTTTTCTACTGTTTGAAAGTGACACAGACATCAGGGAATCTTTGCTGCTAGACAAAGTGGAAAATGTTCAAATACTTAAATCAGGTGTTGATCCACAAGGTAAATATATTGATTTTAAAATATTTTTTTTTTTTTTCTATTATTATTGTAATTTTGAAATAAATTTACTTGTTGACTGGTATAATGAAGAGATGTAATATCAAACATTTGTTGTAATAGTGAAAGTCTTTTGTAAAATATTTTAAATTAGTATAGGAATTTTTATATTTTTTAATTTTTTTATTCATTTTGTTTTTGCTTTTTCTTTCAAAGAAAATACAGCCATTTTGTTTTTTAGTTTTTTTTTTTCTCTCTCTCTCTTTTGAATTAAAGACTTGAAATTTGAACTAAGTGCCAATTCTTCTTTTATGGAAAAATTTCTGATTGGAGTTTTGTTTTTCTATCAATATTGTGAATTAAAGAAATCAATACTTCATGTTGAATGATTTTTTAATTTTTTTTTTTAATATTAATCTTCTTATATAAAACAATAACCTTGCTTTGTTATCTTGTAAAATTACTAGACTATTCAAATATCTTTCTGTCAAAAACATTTTAAATGCTTTGAAAGTGTTTTTGAATTATTTTTCTTTTTTTTTTCTATATAAAATGTTAAAACATATTGGTATAAATTGATTTTGATAATATTTCTTCATAGAATAAGTTGGGCCAAATTAGTTCTCCTTGATGTAGTTTTGAGTTGTGTGGCTAAATGTTTACATTTCTAATGTTGTATATAAGTGTATTATATATAGACAGAGGATATATATATATATATGTGTGTGTGTGTGTGATGAGTAACAGAGAGAGAGAGCGAGGTATGTGTGTGTATATGTATAAAAAGTGAGACAGGGAAAGTGTAGATGTTATATATATATATATATATATATATATATATATATATATATGAGCGACGGAAGGTGTGTGTATGCATATATGATTAGACAGGGAAGGTGTGTGTATATATGAGATAGGAAAGGTGTATATGTATATATAATGAGATAGGAAAGGTGTGTATGTGTGTGTATATATATATATATATATATATATATATATATGAGACATGAAGGTGTGTATATGTATGTATGAGTGAGGAAATGTGTGTATGTAATATATATATATATACACACACATTATATGAAGAGACAGCGGGAGATAGGTATGTGCGTGTATGTGGGCATATGTATGTATAAAAAGTATATATATATGAGAGAGAGAGAGAGAGGGAGGGAAGGTGTGTATGTAAAGAGTGGGGCAAGAAATGTTTGTGTGTGTGTGTATGTATATGTGTGTGTGTATATATATATATATATATATATATATATATACACACAGATAGTTTACACACACACCTAGATGTACGTCTATCTTTGATAAGATTCATTTTTTTTATTTTGAGTAAATTAAATCTGAAAGTTGTCACAATTTCTTGATATTTTTTTTTATTTTATTTTATTTTATTTTTTTGTCTGCAACTATAATGATAATTTCTTCTTTTCCTTCTTTCAAGTTGAAGAAGGTAAGTTTTCTTTTCTCCGCATGATTATATATCTTTGTACACTTCCCCCAAAATAAATCAGATAACATTCTTATTCACTTGTTTTTAGAGAAACAGCATGTGTCCTTTGTCTTATCCGGAAAATATTTACAATTTTGCACCCCCACCTGCCACCATTTCTTGTAGGTTTTTTTTTAGTTTTCTTTCCTCTCAAGTTTCCTTTTTGCACTTGTGTTTATTTTGATTTTTTTTTTTTGTCTTTGGATATTTTGTTCATGTGGAAAGATTATACAATTTTCATTATAGTTTACTAAAAAGTAATTGTAATATTATTAGTTCTTAGATGAAGCATTGGTCGATTATTAATTTGTTTTTTTACTAATTTTTCTTTCATAGAATTATCTGGACAAATACATTCTGTGTTGTCCATACAATGTTTTAACCAGTCAGTATATTCTGTTAATGTGTAGGTTCAGAATAGGATAGATAGATAGATAGATATGATAGATAGATATGAATAGATATAGATAGATAGATATATGAGATAGATAGATATGAATGGATATAGATAGATATGAATAGATAGATATAGATAGATAGATATATGATAGATAGATATGAATAGATAGATATGAATAGATAGATAGATATGAGATAGATAGATAGATATGAATGAGATAGATAGATATGAATGGATATAGATAGATAGATATGAATGCAATGGATGGATAGATAGATAGATATGAATGCAATGGATGGATAGATAGATAGATATGAATGAATGGATGGATAGATAGATAGATATGAATGCAATGGATGGATAGATAGATAGATATGAACATGGATATAGATGAACAGAATAGATAGATAGATATGAACATGGATGGATAGATAGATATGAATGGATGGATAGATAGATATGATATGGATGGATAGATAGATAGATATGAACATGAACAGATGGATGGATAGATAGATAGATATGAACAGATGGGATGGATAGATAGATAGATATGAACAGAATGGGATGGATGATAGATAGATATGAACAGAATGGGGTGGATGGATAGATAGATATGAACAGAATGGGTGGATGGATAGATAGATATGAACAGAATGGGATGGATGGATAGATATGAACAGAATGGATAGATAATAATAAACTTCTTTGGTCACATTTCTTGGTCAGCCTATTTTCAGTTGAACCTTGTATTTGTTTAATAAATCCTTCTTGTGATAACATGGATTATATCAACAGCTAGTAAATAAAAATGTGGTTAACCTTGTTGATTGTTGTTGTTGGCTTTAACATATCAAAAACTGTGATTATTTGTGAAATGTTAGTGAAATGCTTTAACAATTTCTGGACTAAATTGCCTTTACATCTGTTAACTGATTCTGTATAATTCAGTTTTTATGAACATAATTTTTTTATTTTAAATAAGAGATTGACTTCAATTTAATCTGCAAAATTATTTAATTTTTGGCTATACCTTTTAACACCAGGCATGTCCAAAATTTGATTTCTTATGGCACACAGCTTCTGTCTTATAATGTATTATTTATGGCCCACTAGAGCAGTGTCTACAACATATATATATATATATATGTATATATATTATAGTGGCCAGTCAAACACTTATAAAAATCTTTTAATTTTTTTTAAAACTCTCTAAAAATAATTTCTTCAAACAAGAAATTTTCTCCTGACGATAACCTAAGGTCAAAACTAGTTGAGAAAAATAAACAACATAAAAGAAATATTCCTGTTTGTCTTATCACTTTTTGTTCATATATATATCTATATATATATAAAAGGAAGTTTGGTATGTACGTGTCGACGTATAACTCCAAAACGGGAGGTCACTCAGATTCAAATTCTTGCATACACATATCCTTCTAACTAAGAAACATGCCAAATTTGGTTATTGATTTTTACTGATTAAGCAATTCAGTAATTAAAAAGATTTTTAAAATATCATATACAGACCCCTCCAACACGACCCCACCCCACTCTTGTCAATGTGTTAAACTTCCCTAGCCACTTACTCTGTGAAATAAATAAATGTTCTATTTCTCTTTCACCCCTACTTCCCGTCGGCACAAGTCGAGCTTTGAACTGGCTATGACTGGTCGGCTGGCCAACACAATTCCTCCCAGTAAAAAAAAAAAAAAAAAGACAAATTCTAAAAAATAATAAAAAAGATTACCGTAAACAATCCTTCCACACCCACAAGTTCTGAACCTGATATTTTGCACCACAAAAATAAGGGGTGGGGGTCTAAGTTAAGGGACTTGAAAATAATCAGAACATTTTGATATAAAATAACTGATGTGTTATAAAATTCATTCATTGATAATTTAACACTGAAAATTTCATTAAAATCAGATAATTCCCTTATTTTGTAATTAAATGTCCTTTCGAACATTTTACGTAAAATAAACTAATCCTGAAATAAAGGAATATCATAATACCAGAATTCTTAACTTTACTTATCGTTAAATATTTAATGAACAAATAATTTTCATTTGAATAAATACTAAATTTTCCTTCTTCAAATAAAGAGATGTTCATTGGTTGGTTGGATTTTACAGTATGTCAACCCTTCATGGGTTAATTCATGCCAAAGTCATGTTTGTTTTATTCATTATCACTGGGTATTCAAATTATTTGTAATTCACTTTTTAAACATTTTAAAGCTCCTTTTTTTTATCTATTTAACCCATATATAGGTCTACCAAGTACTACCACTCCGGGTCAAAGTGGGCCCGTGAGTAATGGCAATGAAGGGGTATTCCACACTTCACAGAGCTCCAAAATTGGAACCTCACCACTATATGCAGTTTAATGTCATTACCATGACACTAAGACCCTCAACTACTGCCTTTTAGCACATATATGATAAAAAGGGGATGGTGGTTTTACCATAAGAGCAATACTGTAGGGACAATCATAAAAGTGCTAGGGCTTGTCATGACCAGCCGATTTACTGGAGGGACCTCTCTGACTGCCTGTCTAGCTAAAGTAACAGTCAAAGTGGAATGTTGAATGCCATGGACTGCCCCGCCATTAGGATTCCGTCCCAAAAATACCACAGGTCACCTACGAACAAAAAGGTAGACCAATTGGAAGGAGGTTTTAATCAGCAGAGGTGCTGTTGGCATATTCTACAGCCTCAGCTGTTAGAGCCAAATAAATAAGGACACATGTTTAAACTGCACACTTTTTAATTGCTACTTTTTAGGGGCAAAAAAGAAAATTAAATTAACATTTTTTATTACTTTAATGCAACAACCAATTAAGAACTGAATTTAAATTTTTGTCATATGTACAAAACAGATATACGTTTCAAAACACTCAAAAGTAAAGGATTATATTTTGTTATTCTATAAATTATTTTCCTCTTATTCTCTCTCTTACCCACTAACTCCCTGGTGTTCTTAAAAAAAATTAAGTCCGGTCATAGACCGGGTACTTTTGCTAGTATATATATATAAGTGAAAAATAAGAAATGTAAAGATGATTTAATATTTGAAAAATTAATTGTTGAAGTTTAAAATGTTTTGATTGTTGATGTTCATTTAGATGGAGGAAGAATAGTTGGATGCATACTTTCCCAAGAGTATTAATGCTATATGAAATGCAAACGGCCTCATCCAGGAATTGAACTCGTCTTGCCATGTCCATTTCCTACAATTATTGACATTACCCTACACGCCTCCACTATTTTTTTTCATGTAGGTAGGAATAAATTGCTGTCTTATCTGCCTACTCAGAAAAGGTGAAAAGAAAAGAAAAACAAAACAAAAAAGACTTTTTATTCATTTTTTTTTTTTTTTTTTTTTTTTTGTTGCTTAATTCTTAACTTCCTTTTAAGGAATCTCTCATTGCTATTTCAATCGCAACAGTTCTCAGTTAACAATCGTTTCTTTCACCGGCTTCATCGTCATTTTTTTTATGAATTGAATCATTATCTTATTCATTGGCCAGAATAAAGACTTGTAAAATATCTCATCAACCACTTTTTTTTTTTGGGGAGGTGGACAACCATTTCTTTATCTGGCTTCATGAAGAAATTGTCTTATTGAATCATTCATTGCCAGAATAAGAAGAACAAAGAAGTTTCTTGTCACATGTCTCTTGCTCCTCCCCAGTGGTTAACAGAAGACAACTAAACTAGTAATATCATTACTTTGGCCTATATATATATATATATATATATATATATATATATGAAGGTAAAAATGGATATTGAATCTGTAGAAACAATGATACTCACCATCGCAGTGGGGTTCTAACTACTGTCGAGTTAGCAGACAAGAACAACAGGCAAGCTGTAACTTAATACAGTCCTTGCATGCTGCTGGCATAATGCAAAGTGGTGGCTGAAGAGTGGGTACTTATCCCTGTTCTTACTAACCCTGAAATCCAACAGCCAATCAGAATCCGACAATATGTAAGAAAGTTTTATAGAAAAACAACAAGATGTTAAACATTTTTGCTGACAGATATCTGTTTCGATATTATGAATATGTCTTTATCAAAGCAACATTGTAAACGGAAAAACGAAATGAATATATCAGTAATTACAAGGCACAGAACGCTCTCGATCAGTACCGGAATTATTTTTTTTAATTTTTAAAAATACATATTTGTTGTTAAAAATAAAATAAATTTTATTTTTAAAATGTTTAAATGTCTGATAAAAATGCTTAAACATTTTAAAAATAAAATTTATTTTATTTTTAACAACAAATATGTATTTAAAAAAAAATTTTTTTTAAATTCCGGTACTGATCGAGAGCGTTCTGTGCCTTGTAATTACTGATATATTCATTTCGTTTTTCCGCTTACAATGTTGCTTTGAAAAAGACATATTTATAATGTCGAAACAGATATCTGTCAGCAAAAATGTTTAACATCTTGTTGTTTTCTATAAAACTTTCTTACATATATATATATATATAGAGAGAGAGAAAATGAATAAAGGAAAGAAAGTATAGAATGGATAAAATAAGATATTTTAATTAATTTACTTACACGTGTTTCAGTCAGGAGTTTATCCATGTGTACATTGTTCAAACTATTATTATTTTTAAATAACCAAATGAAATGAAATAGTAATAATAGAAAAAATGTAGAAATGTTCCGCACACAAAGAAAATTCGACCTTCATCAGAGTAAATCCTTATTTGAATGATTTACTCTGATGAAGGTCGAATTTTCTTTGTGTGTGGAACATTTCTACATTTTTTCTATTATTATTATTTCATTTCATTTCATTTGGTTATTTAAAAATAATAATAGTTTGAATAATGTACACATGGATAAACTCCTGACCGAAACACGTGTAAGTAATATTGATTAAAATATCCTATTATTATCCATTCTATACTTTCTTTCCTTTATTCATTTTTTCAACATACCGGCAGATTCACTTCCAGTTTCATTTTACATACATACATATATATATATATATATATATGCTATCAATTTTTTTTATCACATATACTGGATTTCACTTTTCCCCACACAGTCTTTATACCTTAACAAAGGGTGAAGGTTCACCCGAAATATAAATCGAACCAGGGACAGAACAACAGCTGGATATTGAAACTCTGTTTTTTTGTTCTGTTAACTTGTTAATTTCCATGCTTCATAATACCAAAAAACAACGTTCACAAGAACAAAGTTTATACACAATCAATATATATATATATATATATATATATATATATATATATATATATATATAGTATTACAGTGTGTATAGGAATAACCTACTCGAGATTCACCATAAGGATCTTCAGGTTTAATTCCAATGAAATAATCAAGATATGGATTACAATTAGTTGCAGAATTAAATATTGCAATTATGACTGTTGAAAACAGTTTCGCAGTTAATGAACGCTGTTGCATCATTTTGAAAGTTAAATGTCAAACATGATGTTGTTGTATCATAAATATGTATTTTAGAAATATATATATTTAAAAAAATATATATGTATTTAAAAAAAGAAAAAGAAAAAGAAAAAGGCCAGTGTGCAGAATGAATATATATATATATATATATATATATATATATATATATATATATGTGGAAATAACAGATTGAGTAAAATCCAACAAAATGTAATTAAAAGTTGAGGAATAATAGCGGATAAAACACAAACAATTTCATTCAATTAATACACTGAGGTGAAATATCAATTGAATCAAGTTTGTATGTTCTCATTTTTATTGTTATCTGTACAACGTTTCGGCTGATGTGCCCTCCAGCCTTCTTCAGGTATTTCTTGTCGGACTTGGGAAGAAAGCCGGAGGGCACATCAGCCGAAACGTTGTACAGATAACAATGAAGATGAAGACAATAGTCCGAATAATCCAAGTAATATTAATTATCAAGCCTCATCTCAAAAATTCCAAGAAACAAGTGCACTTGGTTTGAAAATCCTGGTTTAGATATACATCCTCTATCCATGATATTGAGCACTATTTACTTATAAATAGAGCACTCTATATTGTCTGTCTGTCCGTCTTGTCCAATTGCTGTCTGTTGAAGTGTTATTAGTAAAACATATATATGAGAGAGGGAGAATAAATGACAAAATCAAAAAGTGAGCCGTCACTTACTTGACGTTCATCGATTAACTACTTATATATGTTAGTTTTTGACTTAATTGCAAATTTTGAGCATATTCTCCTTTAATTTAATTTTGTTTGCAAACTCCCCTTTTTTCCGATCACAAGTCATCTACCCCAGAGCTCAAAAGGTGACCCAACGAATCCCTTTTTTTTTTTCTTTTTTTTTTTCTAGCATAAAATTAAACTGGGTCCTGAATTTTAAACCTGTTAAAATCCACTTAAGAAATTGACCTTGTGTCACACCCTACTCGTGCAGAAAACTTGTTAAATATGTATCATTTATTTGTATCTTGGTGATTGTATATATTTCTCAATCCATATTGTGTGTCTTAAGAAAACTCCTGCAAATGACAGTTTCACAAAATTGTATATATTTCTCAATTCATATTGGAAATTGTATTCTGAACATTCGAATTGAAACATTTACTGATTGGATTATTGACTTTACAATGTGTTTATTTTTTTATTTTTTCTTGTTTCTCAAATTATTGATATTTACATTACATAGCTTTGTTAGAAAACTATTTCTCAATCATTTGTAATCCTCTTGATTCTAGTATATCCTGTTCTATATAAAAGGTTAGTTAGGTCAAATCAAACTTAACGGACTCAAATTCCACCATTGTATGTCATCCCATCAAAAAAAAAAAAAAATCAGGGAATTTACCGAATTTAATGAAATTTACATTAATGAATAAAAGATATAATGCACCATTTATTTAAAAACCGTTACATTTTTTCAGGTCAGTTAACTTTGAACCACGTATCTTTGAGGCATAACCTAGATTCTCAAAGATACATGGTTCAAAGTTAACTGACCTAAAAAAATGTAAAAGTTTTTAAATAAAATAACTGGTGCATTATATCTTTTATTCATTAATATATCAACACTGAAAATTTCATTGAATTCGGTTAATTCCCTGATATTTTTTTCTTTTGGCGGGGTGACATACGATGGTGGAATTTATGTCCGTTAAGTTTGATTTAACCGTGTAGTTATCTTGCTCCTACCAATGCATGTTTTTTTTTCCTTGCCTCTATAAACTGTTATTTCCCTAAAGAAACAAAAAAAAAGAAGGAAAATTTTTCCTTTGTGAAATATTTCTGTCACTTTTCGTCTGTGCACATTTCAACGACAATTTCTTTGGCGAGATATTCCTTCCTTGCATTTTGATCATCTCATTCCTATTCATAAAATATTGCTCTCTCTCTCTCTCTCTCTCTCTCTCTTTCTCTTTCTCTGAATTTTTGTGATGAGGCTTGATAATTTGTATTATTTAGATTATTCAGACTATTTGTCCTCATCTTCATTATTATAACGTAACATTTCAGCCGATGTACCCTTCGGCCTTCTTCAGGTGTTACTGGAGGTCCACCATAGTAAAAAAGAAATCAAATGGATCTATAGGTAAAAAAAGGGGGGGGGGCTAGAACCACTACTTTAGATACTTATCTTAAGTAGTGGTTTAAATCTTCTTTCCAAAAACATTTTTTTGATTTCAAAGCAAACTTTTTTTTTTTTTTTTTTTTTGACCAAGTAACCAATAAGCACCCCAGCTGAAAGGTGTTTGGAAAAGAACACCTTTTACTTTTCACCGTAAACTCCCAGTTTTTTTGTTTACAAACAACAGACAATTGTTTTTGCATTAGAATTTCACTGTAAGATTTTTTAAAGTTTGTTCATGTATATTTACAACTCAAAGGCACGTCTTTATACTAAAATAATTTTTGATCTTAATAAAAAAATATAGTTATCAATTGGTTACTTGGTCCTAACATCCTTTTATTTAAATAAACATAAAAAATATTTTGTAAATAAAAACTATTTCCATTTAAATAAACATATCTGCATTTCTCTTCTGATTAAATGAAAACTATTTTAGTATAAAAATGTGTCTTTCATTTAAAGATTTTAAAACTTAAAAAAATTCCTATTGAATTACAAACAACAACATGAAATAACTAATTTTTTTATGTGGCTAGTTAGTCCAATTCTGGACTTGCAGATGCATTCACACACATTGCAAGAGAAATTTCCATCTGCATTTGGTAGTTCATGATGATGAAGATGTTGCCGCTCTCCAGCCTGTTAATCACAATATTGAATCGCTCAGCCCCTGTGTGGCAGAGGTGTCTCGCCAACCCTGTCTTTTGGAGGCCAGATCTTCCAGGCTTGGAGATGTGATAGTGCATTTCTTCAGTGTCTTATACACCGCAATCCAGGAAGCGCGTGGTGTAATGGTTAAAGTCATAGGAAATGGACTCGTCGCTCCGAGTTCAAATCCTGGACGTGGTAATTGCATTTCACTTAGCGCTAATACCCTTGGGAAAGGTATGAATCCTACTCTCCCTCCAGCTATGGATAAATAGTAGAGCAGAATGGGCTGTTTAACCTTGGTTAGGCAACCGGTTTTGGAGAAGGAAAACTCTGAATTCAAACCTGCTAAACTCTGCTTAAGAAATTGACCTTGTGTCGCATCCTGGGTTGGTAAATATATATACACCCCAATCCAAAAATACATATGGTGTTACTCTTATGTAGAATATACTCAAACTGTTTCAGTATATCTCTGCAGTCACTGATGAACAGATCGTTTTGTAAATAATAAAAAGTTAGACTCACATATCTATTGATTGTTTTGGTCTTCCATAATTGATTTGTTTATGTTTTAATCATGAACACCACCAATGACTTTCCTTTCTCTTACTGTTCAAATCCTAATTTTTAAATATCTTCAGGAATGTAAATAAAATCTTCATTATTTTTGCCCAAAAAGTAAGCTTTGGTGATAGTGAATGTTTACATATATTTACATTGTCGTTAATTGTTTTATTTTTATAGTTGTCTCCGGACATATATACTCATACATACATACATACATACACACAACTGCCCTTTATATATGTATAGATAAATAGGTGTAATGTAGACCAAAAGAAGGAAAGAATGTTGTCTGTTTCACTGCAGCTGAGCCAGGACTCTGTCACTCTAAGTGCTCAATGCCCTCGCTTAATCGGGAGAGTCCTGGGAAGAAAAGAAATATTAGTTGCCAGCTAGGAATCATGAGCATTTTTTTTTAAATGGGGTGCGGACCCACCCCATGGTGTGTGTGTGTGTGTGGGGGGGGCACTAATGCAGGGTTAAGACGTATTTTTACATGAGTGAAGGGAATTTCTTTTATACCTGTAATTGTTTTATTGTAATCAATTAGAACATTTTAAAATATAAAACAATTTCATTCAGTGTTTTCTTTTCTTTTTTTTTTTTTTTTTTTTTTTTTCTTATCTTTATTTTCAAACAGACTGTTAATGCTATAAATGTTTTGAATAAGGTGTATTTTCAATATGAAGCAAGGTAAAGAATTTTTTTTTTCAAATTGCTTTATTTGTACAACAAACAAGCATGTTGCTGCAGCTACTTTTTTCTGCTACTGCTAAAAAAATGCTTGTGAATAGTTGGAAGTGATTTAAAAAATCCTTCAAATATTTAGTGTATTGTAATTTTGATTTTTCGGACTATTGTCCTCAACTTTATTGTTATATACACACTGTTTGGATCATGTGGCCTCCGGGATTCTTCGGTATTTCTTGTCTTGAACTCTGGGAAACCTTCTCTTGAACTTTCTTTGAAAACCTTCTCTTTGGAAAGAAACCTTCTCTTCGGACCGAACTCTCCTTCTCTTTGAACCGAACTCTGAGAAACCTTCTCTTTGAACGAACTCTGAGAAACCTTCTCTTTGAACCGAACTCTGAGAAACCTTCTCTCTCTTTGAACTTGGGAGCCTTCACAGAACTTCAAACTGAACCCTCTATTCAATCCATGGGTGCAGACTGTTCTCATTCCGTTAACCATACAAGTTGTGTATATAACAATAACTATGAGAACAATAGTCCGAAAAATCCAAATAATGCAAATTATCAAGCCTCATCTAAAAATTCAGACAAATTTAGTGTATTATTATTATTATTATTCACTTATTCTTTGTCTCCTCTTCACATGTCCCTCAACATTTTTGGTGCCTTTAGCTTCCTTCATGTTGCCACTCTGCTATTTTTGCTATGTTATATCATTGTTGTTCATTTAAAAAAAATTTTTGGCTATTTCCTATAAGTTTAACATGATCAAAAGGGAACCACTCTTGACTGATACATTATTTATTTATTTTCCCATTAAACTAACTCTAAACCTAAACCCTAACCCTAACTTCTTTTTTCCTAGTAGATCAATAAATAAATAAATAATTTATCAGTCAAGAGTGGTTCCCCTTTTGATCATGTTAGACTTATAGGAAATAACCAAATTTTTTTTCTTTCTTAGAATGTCAAGCACAAAACCAAATTATACTGTTGTTTGTTTTAGCCAAAGCTTATGTTTAGATATTTGGAATTACCTATTTCTTATATATATATATATATATATATATATATATAAACTGTTGTCCTCATCTTTATTGTGAAATATAAATACACAACATTTCAGCCGTTGCACCCTGCGGCCTTCTGCAGATATTCCTTGTAATCTATTGGGATAAACTGCACTCACTCCACCCTGTCGGCTCTGGCTGTTGAATACACTGACTCTACCTCTGCAGATGGGTAATGGGGTTACCTGTTGGCTGTGGGTGGTGACCCGTGATACATATGGACAGAACCCTGGTGGTTGAGCATTCCATGACATGCAACACTCCACTTTGACCCTTACTTAGGTTAAACGAACGGTCAGAGAGGCTCCCTCCAATCAGTCGGCTGGTCATGTCAAGCCTTAGCACCTATATGATTGTCCCAACCCTGTTGCCCTTATGGCAAGCCCCAACCCTTTTTATCATATATGTGCTAGAAGGTGGTAGCTGAGGGTCTTGGGGTCCTAGGAATGACGTTAA
This sequence comes from Doryteuthis pealeii, assembly GCA_023376005.1. Lineage (NCBI taxonomy): Eukaryota > Metazoa > Mollusca > Cephalopoda > Myopsida > Loliginidae > Doryteuthis > Doryteuthis pealeii. Next base: position 52,081,561 of record CM042163.1, read on the forward strand.
ACTCTATCCGATGGTGAGGTTTCAGTTCTGGAGGTTTGGGGAATGTAGAACACTTCTTCATCACCATTGCTCCCAGGTCCACTCTAACCTGGAGTGGTAGTACCTGTTAAGGTCCCATCTATGGGTTAAATAGAAAATTTGTTTATAAAAAAAATTGAGTTTAAATAATTTTCTACCAAACTATCAGTATCACTATGAATCTTTCAAAACTTTGAATGACCCACTATGCTGTAAAACGAAACAAATAAAAATCTAGATCCTTTCTCCAAACTGTTATTTTACAAAAATTTCTGGTGCTCTGGGGAATGTGGAATACCTCTTCATCACCATTACTCCCAGGTCCACTCTGACCTGGAGTGCTAGTACCTTTTAGGGTCTCCTCTCTTTAGTGAGTTTTTAAAAAAAAGTTGAATATCCAACAAAGAATAAAACAAACATCTTCATAAAATAACGCAAGGGTTGATATGCCATAAAATCCAACCAACCAACTAACCAAGGGTTGACATGCTGTAAAAACCCACCAACCAACCAGCCAACCAAATTGAGGACAATAATCAAAGTACATCAGTATATAATACCTGTTTCTTAATTTTTTTTTTCAATCTTGTCACTAAATTACAAGAGACTAAATTTAGCCATGTTTGTTTTGTTCATTGTCATCCACAAAATAAGACTTGGAATATGATATTTTATTCTATTCTTGTGATATTCTCTTTTTTATTTTTATTAATTCTATTTTGTCCAAAGTTTATTGGTTCGAATTATTCAGGAGAGTGGCCAAGATTATGATGAGGGTGGGTGGAGATTCTGTTATAAGTACCTACATGAATGGCAAAAATTGAAAACTACAATGATTTGTGAGATGGGAGATAAGTGGCAGTATAGTTGTTGTTTTGTAAGGTGCTGCGTCCAGGATTTGTTTAAGACAGTATGTAACAATCTTTAGTGGTTCCCATCTACCTTTCTTCTTTTTTTTTTTTTTTTTTTTTTTTTTTTTTTTTTTAGTGCATGTAAGAAGATATTTTAGATTTTTTTCAAATGTCTTTTTAGCTGGTTGTGATGCAGGAAGTGCTAATAAACACTGATGTTGGATGAAGGCTGGGATATAATTACTCTTGGCAGGGTCACTTTAGCAGGGGTGGGGGCTTTATGATATTGAAATTACCCAAAAACCTCCGAATGAACTAAAGACATCACCGATGATGCATCCAATCGCATCCTAAAGATGTATTTTGCAAAAGAAAAAAAAAAAAAAAATTGTCATTATTTTTTAAACTTTCTCATTTTATAATGGAGTTTTATTAAAGATAGTGAAGTACTTTATTTTTTGTTTTGTAACTCAGATTTCATTTTTTTTTCTGATCACAACATATTTTATGAGTTTAACATCTTACCAACCCCCCTCCCCCCCAAAACAACACCCCCCCCAAAAAACAAAAACAAAAAAAACAAACAAAAAAAAAAAAACAGAGTTTGGAAAATGTTACTTCTGCTGCTTTATTTCATTTTAATCTATAAAATTATCTGGACAAAAATTAGATATTATTTAATTATTCTGGAATTGATGTCTCCTTAAAGGGAGGGAACTCCGACCTAACTTTTGAGAAAAATGTAGAAGAAAAAAATTTTTCCAAAATAGATTATATTTTTGCCCTGCTCAAATATACATTTCAAATTTGCACATGATAGTTTTTATGAGATTTTAGGAGTGAAAGTGATAAGAATAAATTATACAGTTTAAGAAAAAAAGGCTTTTTAAAAAAGTTGAATACCCAACAAGAATAAATAAAACAAAATGTCTTCAGCATAAAATAACCCAACAAGGGTTGAAATGCTGCAAAATCCAACCAAACATACAAAATAGATGAAATATCCTCATTACTGAAAGTAGTGTTGTCTCTATCACTTAAGGTAACTGTTTTTTGTTTTTAATGAAAAGTGCCATTGTTTTGGTGTGAACAGTCTTTTTTTATTTTTTTTACATAAGGAGATGAAAAAAACTTCCTCATATATATATATATATATATATATATATATATAAAATGTGTGTGTGTGGAGAAAAGTAGACAAACATGGGATGCTATACTGGGTGGAAGTTTATTGCTGGTGGTGATGTTGACGTTATAATGTTTTGGTCTTTCAGACCTTCTTCAGGACACGAGCTGAGTTCTTGTATTGAAGGATTCAATTCTCTTACTGACGAGTGTCTTTTGTGTCATGATTGGGAGGAAGGTGGGAGTCAACTGCTGATGATGTGAGGTGAATTTTCTCCACATACTGTTGGATTGATATACTCATTTTACTCCCATATATATATATATATATATATATATAGGCTTGTCAAACACTTAAAAAATACTTTTAATTTTTAAAATTTTCTAATAAAAATTTCTTTAACTAAATTTTCTCCTGACAATGAACCAAGGTCCAAACTATTTGAGAAAAACAAACAACATAAAAGAAATATTCCTGTTTGTCTTATCACTTTTTGTTCATCTATATATATATATATATATGTATATATGTATATTTTAATCAGAAATATGAGGAACAGAAACATTTTCAGAGTTGCAATTTATTCTACAACTAGCAAGGATACCTTGCTTTGCATGGGGTAAAAATAATTTCAAATATGAGTACCTAATTAAAATAGGTACTTTAATATGATTCTTCTAATGAAAAACAAAAACAAACAAGATTCTTGTGAATTTTCATGACAAAATTTACTGCAAAGGTGTTGTCATTTTTATCATAATAGTGGACAGACAGATAGACAGGAGGCTCTTTTATTAGTATAGATTATATCAATTAAAATAAGGAACCATAACTGGGGTACAGGTGTTAACGGCAACTGCAACATAGAATAATAATTAACACAGCTTAACTCCGGTACCCCAGTTATGGTTAGCGGAATGAGAACGGGATACCCCCTGGATTGAATAATGGGTTGGGTTCAAATTTCTGTGATGGCTCCCGATTATGACAAGAAAGTTCCCGAGTTCTAAAAGGCTCCAAAGTCCAACAAGAAATACCTGAAGAAGGTTGGAGGGCACATCAGCCGATTCATTGTACAAATAACAATAAATATTAGGACAATAGTCCGAATAATCTAAATAATAATGATTATCAAGCCTCATCTCAAAAATTCAGAGAAATAGTACATGATATTATTAGTGTAAAATAAAAAATTTTATTTTTATTTTCAGGTAATGCAGTCGGGACAGGTGTGGCGATCACTTACGAATCCGAGAATGGACCATTGTTGCTAAGACTTGTGACCCAAATGTCCACCCGAAAACAAGGCATGACCTGGATTGCTGCTATTCAAAAGGTAAAACCCTCAAACACTTGAAAGCCCATTCAGCTGTATAAATAGCCGACTGCACCTCTGCTGAGGTGTAATCCCCCTCCCCCAGTGGGGACCACCTGTTGACCATGGGTTGGGACTTGTGATGCTTAAAGACAGAATCTTGGCTGAGCAGTCCATAATAATTAACACAGCTTAACATACCCAACACTAAGGGACACCAAGGAACAACCAAAGGTTTCTTCACTAAAGATCACGCTCTGCTTAACACAAAAGATCTCCACTGTAAAGTGCTCTCACTTGAAGCCTAAAATAGTCACAATCATCGTAACAATATATTAAGAATTTTATTGTTGTATTACAAAGTTTACCTTACTGTATTTACAAGCGATTTTTATGCTTCTTTAGAATTGGTAAAAATTCAGATAATTTTAAGAAATGTACACATCAAAGTATTACGTCATACAGAATTGAGTCCAATATGGAACACAGTCATTGATTTAAATTCATTCCTTCTGAAAATATATAAAAGCTATAATCAGTTATTGAACCATGTTACAGGTTGTTAAATAAGAGATTACACCCTCCGATGAATAGATTAGTTATGTTAAGCCATAGCACTTATATGACTATTCCAACCACAGTGATGCTGATAGCTTTTTAATTTAGTGCGTCCTGAGACACACATATTTACTTTGAATGAGTCCCCAGGAAAACTTATGGGTCCCCACTAAAGCCATCTAACTCCTATCTTGTAACCTATCCTGTGTAATTCATTTCTAAGAAAAGGATTTTATGTAAATACATTTCAATATTTTCTTAGAAATGAATTACACAGGATAAGTTACAAGATAGATTTCAAAGAAAATATTGAAATGTATTTACATAAAATCCTTTTATCTACATTCTTATTTAGTTTCATTAGCTTTTCTAATTTAATATAATATTTTATTTACATTAAAACTTGCATTACATTAATACTTGCACCCGGAGAGTGCATATATTTGCTTATAATAATAATAATAAATAATTCTTGTTTATTTCTTTATTTTTTAGGCTGCTCGCTTTTTGTATGAAAAACGTTGCCAGAACAGGCTCCGAAGCTGATGGGTTTTATCAGATGGATCAAACCTATGGCATATCCGATTATTTTCAACCGTGATTGGACATTTCTTCCAATTCTCCGACCAATCAACATGCAACTTTATAACAATTATATAAAAAAAAAAAAAAACCACAAGAAAATGATGGCTACTTAGAAGAAGAGTGATATCACCATCTTCTCAGCCTTAAAATTAACTCTTTCATGCTGAATTTTTTTTTCTCAATATATTCATCCTCTCATGTGAAATTTCATTGCCTATCAGAATAGTAATATTTTTGTATTCTCCTCTTTTTTTTTTTTTAAATTCCCCTCCTTGTCCTTTTTTTCTAGGGCATTCTTAAACCACAAATCGGTCTTATTTTACCCAAATGAGACTACAAAACTAATCTTAACAGTATTGACAAGGTGGAAGATTGAAAATATGAAATATAATAATAATAACAGATAATTGATGTATTTCAAAGGTTTTCTGGCATATTTTCTGAACATTTTGGGTAAAACAACAAATTATTTGTACATAGTTATATATACATATACATATATATATATATATCATACACACATGGATATATAGCAAAAAAAGGGAAAACTTTTTTTTTTTTTTTTTTCAATTGTTATACCAATTTTCATATATTTTTCATGATTTTTCCATAATTGAATGTGATTTTTTTTAAGTTGTCATAGTAATGATTCTAGAAAATTGTTAATTTTTTCAAATAAAAATTGAAGCTGTTTTTATCTATTTCTGAAATTTGAAATAAACTTTAACAGATTTGCATAAAGGTTGAATGCATCAATTTTTAAGTTTAGTATTTGCCTCATTTTGGTGAAGACGCTGCTGTTATGTTGAATAATTTTAAATATTGTTGGTGTAATTTGTGGTAAGTTCAAACTTTCTTTTTCTCTCTCTCTCTCTTTATTCTTTTCTTCTCTCTCTCTCTCTTCTCTCTCTTCTTTTCTTTCTCTCTTTTCTTCTCTCTCTTTCTTTTTCTCTCTCTCTCTCTCTCTCTCTCTCTCTCTCCCTTTTTTTCCCCTCTCTCTTTCTTTTCCTCTCTCTTTCTTTTTTCCTCCCTCTCTCACCTTTCTCTTCTCTCTCTCACTCTCTTTTCTCTCTCTCTCTCTCTCTCTCTCTCTCTCTCTCTCTCTCTCTCTCTTTCTTCTCTCTCTCTCTTTCTTTTCTCTCTCTCTCTCTCTTTCTTCTCTCTCTCTCTTCTTTCTCTCTCTCTCTCTCTCTCTCTCTTTCTCTCTCTCTCTCTCTCTCTCTTCTCTCTCTCTCTTCTCTTCTCTCTCTCTCTCTCTTTCTCTCTTCTTCTCTTCTCTCTCTCTTTCTCTCTCTCTCTCTCTTCTCTCTCTCTCTCTCTCTCTCTCTTTCTTTCTCTCTCTCTTTTCTTCTCTCTTTCTTCTCTCCTCTCTCTTTTTCTCTCTCTCTTTCTCTCTCTCTCTTTTCTCTCTCTCTTTTCTCTCTCTCTTTCTTCTCTTCTCTTTCTTCTTCTCTCTTTTTCTCTCTTTCTCTCTTTTCTTTCTCTTTCTTTCTTCTCTTCTTTTCTTTTCTCTTTTCTTTTCTTTTCTTTTCTCTCTTTTTTTTTTTCTCTTTTTCTTTTCTCTTTTTCTTTTCTCTTCTCTCTCTTTTTTTTCTCTCTTTTTTTTCTTCTCTAAATGGCATGGAATCACAGTTTATATGCATAAGTTTTCAAAAATGTTAGCATTGCAAAACCCTTTACTGTTTAAAACATTTTCATTTTATTATAAAGAATGACCATGTGTAATGATTATATATTTGGAGCAAATTTCTTTTTCTTTTTTTCAAAATTTTGATTAATTTTAATTATAAATTGTATAATGAAACTTTCTTCAAAAAGGTGTCTCTTGTATAATAATGGGTAAAAAGCAAGTCTTGCAGATTCATTACTACAGAAAAGAAAGTTCAATCTTCGCTAAAGTTTTTCTACTAGACTGGTTATTTAGCCAAGGTTAAAGAGCCCAGTCTGTCCTATTTACCCATAGCTGGAGGGAGAATAGTTGTATACATACCTTTCCCTGTATATAAGTATAGGGCCAGGAGTATGGGACACTTGTACAATAAGTATAGACCAACAGGAGTCTTCTACTGGTAAGCCATGGAGCACTTGGATGAGTTTGGCTTAGGGTCCACAATTAGATAAATCCTGCCCTGATTGGTTTATAATACTTGATTAAACCAGTGTAATAATAAATGAACACACATGGTTAGGCTTAAGAAAGCTTTCTGAGAGTTTATATACTCTCAGAAACGTCAAAGAGTTCCACAAAGGGGAGGTAATAATAAAAGAGGGGAAGTAACTCTCAATTACTTATTACAACCTGTTTAAAAAAAGAAGTTTCATACAATGTATAAAATCCTTTTTATTTTTAACCTTTCCCAAATTTTGTTGTTTCAATTGGTGCTTCATCATCATTTGTCGTGGGACAAAATAATTTTTGTTGCAATATTTTTCATATCTACAATATTATTCATATCTATAAACAAACGCAGGTTTCATTGCTGTCTTGAATCATTTTTATTATTTTTCCATACGTTAATCAAATATTTTTCCTCTTTCATTTGGGCTGATGTGGTCTTTATTCTTCTTCATGTAAATTTTGTTAATGAAAGTTTTTAGAAAATGTGTTTGCTAACTCTCCTCGTGTGTGTGCGCGCGTGCGTGCGTGTGTGTGTTTTTTTTGTTTTTTTTAATCAAATTTTTGAAGTTTCATTGTTGTTTTCTTTTTTCCTTTCTTTTTTTTAAGGTCAAAATTAAATGAACATTAAACTAAACTAAGGAAGAAAAAAATGAAAGAATTTATACATGACTGTATTTTTGAATTATGACAAACAAGTTAACAATAAAAACAATAAAAATTGAGATACTAGTTTAAATAATTAGTGGGATGAAGCTTCATTAGCCTTCTTTTTTTTTTTTTTTTTTTTTAGGTAAAGATTAAATTAATATGAAGAAATATAGGAAGAAAATGGAAAAAGAAAAATGAGCATAGATTGAGTTATATTTCAGTGCTAAATACAAACATTTTTCAAAAGTTGGTAAGAAAAAAAAAAAAATTTATTTTAGTCTAGAGTTGTTTAGTAATCTATCATTTGTTTTTCTGGTAGATGAAAAAGAATAGGAAAGTGGGGGGGGGGGTGATGTGTTTGTAGATTCTGGAAGTATTGGGTACATGATCTAGCACAATTATAAACAGTTGTAAAATAAATAAAAAATATTGTTATATGTTTGTCTCTACTTGTGTGAAAGATTTGGATTTATTTTCTGATTTTTTTTCTTGAGTTTGTAACTAATTCTCAAGTTAGGCAAGATTTGAACAATGAACCATTAAAAGTCTAAGTGCAAATTAAATCTTCCTTTTTAAAGGGTTTAAAATTTTATTTTTATCCCTAAAGTCATTTAATTATGGCTTTTAAAAAAACTTCAAGAAATTTGGATACAAACACTTACATGTTATTTTTTTTGTTTGTTTGTTGTTTTGTTTGCAGTGTGCGTGTGTGTGATGAAATTTAAAACTGCTGTTTTTGTGTGTGTGTGTGTGTGTGTGTATGTGTGTTATATTACCATAACTGCTGCATGTGATAACAAATGATATTGTATAATAAGGTGTGTTGATATCTGATACCCTTTACCATTTAAATTGATATCTGTTACTGGCCCAAATCTAGTATGACAAGAGAAACGTTGTTTATTTGAAATATCGTTACCTCTTGAATGGCCTTTAACTGTTCAGTGCTCACATTTTTTTGTAAAAAAAAAAAAAAAAAAAATTCAAAGGCAAAACAAAATATGTAAATAATTAACTCTCCCCCCCTCTCTCTCTCTCTCTCCTCTGCCCCTCTCTCTCTCTCCCCTGCCCTCTCTCTCTCTCTCCTTCTCATCTCTTTCCCCCTCTTTGCAAATAAATTCTATAAGCACAATTGTCTCCCTTTAAATTTTGCTGTATATACAATTGAATCATTCTTTTTATATTTCTAGTCTGTGGGAGGGGGACAAAGATTTCTGAAAAAAAAAAAAAATAATACAGAACTTGAAAAATTTCTTTTAAAATAGACTTTCTGCTGTTAGATGTTTTTTTTCAATAATGATGATAATAATAATAATAATAATAATAATACTAATAACATTGATAATAACAATAACATTCATAACATCACACAGCCTCCAGTGAACCACTGGCTATGGCAGGTGTGAAAACATAATAACAATAATAATATGGAGGTCTAGCGGATCGCAGGGTGAAGATGAAGGAAAACAAAGAGATAGACAAATACCTGGACCTTGCCAGAGAAATGAAAAGTCTGTGTAATATGAGGTTGAAAGTGATTCCAATTGTAGTAGGTGCACTTGCAATGGTCCCAAAAAAGTTTAGAAAAAAAGACTATAAGAATTGAGACCATCTAGACAACAGCATTATTGAAATCAGCTGGAATACTCTGGAGAGTCCTGGAGACCTGAGGAGACTTGTCACTCAAACTCCAGTGAAAGACCATTAGCTACCGCTGGTGTGAAAAACTAATAACAATAATACTCATTGTAATAATTCTAATAATAACAATAATGATACTCAATAATAATAATACTAATAATAACGATAATAATACTCAATAATAATACTAACAAGCATAGTAATTTCTATTATTATTGTTATCATTATTATTTATTTTATTAAACACGGGTAAATTAATAATGATGAGGCCATGATAAACGGTTTATGAGCGATTTGTTAATTCTATCAAGTCAGTTTTTGTGTACAATTTTAACAATATTGAATGTAAATTGAAAATTGATTTGAAATAAAATACTCATTTTAACTATATTAATGAATTCATTGATGAATAACAAAACACACACACATACGCACATGCATACTATTTCTGCTAATTTCTTAAGGTTAATAGTTTCAAGTGATATTTTTGTGAAATGATATATATTTGATATAGCTAAATTGGGTTTGTCTTGATATGACCCACCCCTCCCACATACACACACACTTTGTATCTATAGTGATTTATTCTACTTGTAAGGTCTGTGTATTTTCCTATTGGAAAGGTCGTTAGAGTGTCCGACAAGGAACCACAAGGTTCCAGGTTTCATTCCAGCCCTCGCCAACTCAGTGCATGAATAGCATAGGGATCTATGCGGTAAAGTGTAGGTGTGGCGCTCCACCTCTGATTCTAAAAAAACAATCTCCTTGGTCTAGTGCCAGTGAAAAGGGGATAGGCTCCCTAGCTGTCCGGCTGATACTAAATTATAGGCCACCCCAACAACTTTACTTATTATTTTGACCCTGAGTACCATGGTCAAAATTACAATAGTATAATACACTAACCTTACAGTCAGCATTAAATGACCCAGCGAGATTGATATGCCGTAAAACAAACCAAACCAAAATAAAACCTTACAAGTCTATATTTAAAAGAATTAAGAAATAAATAAATAAACAGTTTATCTATTTTTTTTCTTACCTCGTTCTTCATGGCTTCAGACATTGGATCATTTGGATCAGCATGATCCCAGAAGGCCATCCCTCCAGGCAGCACCTGAACCTCATCTGAAAGGGCTAGGGCTGGGTTTATTGCCCAGTGCCTGAGGCGTCTCAAAAGAGGAATACTGACATGAATTCACACAATTTTTAAACACTAGCCATGTATGAGCTTCGGTGTGTGCATGTTCCCTCTATAATGATCCTTGTGTTTGATTGACATGGTGTGATGTTAGTAAATACTTACCTTTTTTTTTTTTTTTTTTTTTTTTTTTTTCAGTTCCAACATTTCAAGACTATCATTTTTCCAAATAAAATCTTGTTAATCTTTTGAAACCATTTTTTTGTGAAAATATTGATTGAAATTTTTTTTTTTTTCTTTTTCTTTTTCTTTAAAGAGAAATGTAAATTGTTTTACATTGTACAGTTGACCAACTTACTGTGGTGTATCCATGGGAAATAATGCCTATGGCAAACACCAACATCCATTTTTGTTTTTATTTTTTGTTTTTTTAATTTCAATTTCATTTTTTTTTTGTTTTTTTTTTTCTAATTTTAAGCAATTTAAAAAAATTTTTTAGATATCTTTACAATAAAAATCAGCTCAAAAATACAAATTAATTTTGTTAATCTTTTAATTAACAAATTATGGCACTACTGAAAATTTCAATTGCATCTTTCACCACTAATGAATGGTCCTATTGCCAGTACTTAGTAAAAAACAAAGTAACAAAAGTAAGCTTAGAAAACTTCTATATTAGTCACAAGGGGAAAAAAAAATCTCATTTTACAGCAGAAAATAAATAAAAAAAAAAAAAAGTTCTGATTTTAAATTTCTTCACTAAAAATGTCTCACCATTTCTCAATTACTGTTGTGCTTTGTCTAATAAAAAAAGAACAGTTGTTTTCTTTATAGATTTTTTGGACTGTTGTCCTCATCTTTATTGTTAATTTTGATCAGAAACAGCTGAAGAAGGCCGGAGGGCAAATCAGCGAAAACATTGTGTATATAACAATAAAAATGAGAAGACAACAATCCAAAAATATAAATAATACAAATTATCAAACCTCATCTAAAAAATTCAGATAAATAAAAAATGAATAAAAATGAATTTAAAAAAAATGTTTAGTTTTATTTTCAACTTGGAATTACAGAAGTTACAGTTATTTCTGTTGCCTTTGTCGGGTCAGCTGGTTAAATATATAGAATCGATTTTTGATTTTTCTGTTCTGTTTTGTGGAGAAGATGATTTTTTTGCCACTGCAGAATCCTGATTTTGACGATGCACAGAAATATTCTGTTAACTTTGATAGGGTTTAATAATATTTAAAAAAAAAAAAAAAGAAAAAAAAAAAAAGGTTCCTAATTAAATTAAATTTTGGCAATGCTAAAAATGTTTCTCGTCTTTTAATTATTCATTTAAAAATAAACAAAAAAAAAACCAAATCTTCTAACCTCCTTAAGTGTCTGGAAACAAAAATCTGATTTTTTTTAAGGGCACCTCATAAGCTAGATTAGCAGACTATTGTTAGTGAGGTTGATTCTCACTGGGTGCCCCATATTTCTGGCCTTATGCCACATCTAAGCTACGCTTAGTATAATATGCATCTCATGTGGTGTAATAGTTAGCAAGGTAGATTAGCAGGCCGTTTTTAGTGAGTTTGATTCTCACTGGTGGCCCATAGTTCTGGCCTTGTACAACAACTAAGTAAAGCCTAGTAAATAACTAAAATCTGATATTTGTTTCCTGTTAATTTGTCTATTTTCATCTTGAAAGCTATAAACATCATTTTATCTGTTGTTTTAGAATTTAACTGTGATGTTCTTTTTTGTACTTTCATTGCACCATGCGTGTGTGTTTGATTAGTTCGTAGTTAAGGTAGTGACAGTAAAATAATGAAAGATGTGGAGTCATTTTATCACAAAGGTTCATGAAACTTGAAAAATAATTTTTTTTTTTTTTTTTTTGTTACCTCTTTTTGGGCATATTTTGTATAATTTTCCCCCCCCCATGCACACTATTTTCTCTATTTTGCTCCCTAATCCAATGATTCCGCCATCTCTCAGAAGTAAATGGACAATTTAAATGCGTACTGTAGTGCATTCAACTATGACCCAGAGGTCATTTTTTTTTTTTTTCTTTTTCCAAAGGGTTTATTTAACTCTTTGCCTTCTTTAAACCGCTCACAGCGGTTCTCCCATATCACCCAACAAAGTACAAAAACTGATGGTTCTCAGTCGGTAGCCTAGGAATCGCAAGGTTCTTCGTTCGATATCAGTCCCCTCCAACTCTGCGCATGTGAAGCACATATTGGGTAATCTGATCCGTGCGTTGAAGTGGGGAGCTGACGGTAGGTCTGACGCTCCACCTCAGCAAGAAAAAAAAATCTCCCTGGTCTAGCACTAGGGAAAAGTGGATAGACTCCTTCGCTGACCAGCTAATAACAACAATAGACCACTTGAGGTGAATAGATAGTGAACTTTGGAATATCCTATCATTCAGGTAAAAAATGCCCCCAAAATTTGGTACAGCTGGGGGGGGGGGAATTTGGTAGGCAAAGAGTTAAAGTTGAAAGCAATTAAATGTTTACCCATAATTACCGTATATACTTGCGTATCCTGTGATTTTCAGAGACCTTAATTTTAGCATATCTCTATTAATAATGGAGATTCGCTTCCGGTTTTTGTCTGTAACAAAAACTACATCACTGTTTACGTCACTATACCCGAAATTGTCATAACATAGAATAAATACACTCAAAATTTGAGCATGCAACATTAGACAGTCCTCATTATTTTTTAAAACAAGTTTTAATAGATACATCCCCAGTATCATATATTTATATATAGTTTGTTTTATTTTAATAGATATTCAAAGTTAATAGAACTTAGTTTCGATTTCAAATTGTTTTAGTTTTTTTACTCCTTTAATAAATTTGATGATTTCATGATTTATGGTTCAAACTCTCCGACATTTAATTTTTAACTTCCACCTCCTTAAGCAATATCTTTCAAAAATGTATTTTTACATCACCTGGACGGTTTTTTTTTTATTTTGCTAGTTACATTAATCCTTATAAAGGAGGTGTCCTGTGTATGACGCTAAACTGCATCTGATCATGTAGCTCCATTTTTGAATGTGGGGTAACCCTTCATTAAAATTACTCCCAGTTCCACTCTGAGTAGTAGTACCTGTTAGGGTCCTGTCTATAGGTCAAATCGATTTGTCTTTGTAATTGGTAGAGCATCCGCCTAGGAATCGCAAGGTTCCTGGTTTTGAAGGATGCAGGGTCTCTGCAGCTAACAATTGATGCAGGCAGTTTATTCCATGCTTCAGCAACTCTGAGTATGAAAATATGTTTCTGAAAGTCATGGGAGCTGAGCTGTTTTCTGACTCAGCAGGCAGGCCCATGTATGTTAGACACATAGAAATAAAAGGTGCTCAAGGTTGCTGTTGACAAGATGGCTAATAACCTTGTGGGTGTTTACTAAGTCAGTTGTGGGGAGTGTAGAGTTCCCCTTTATTGCCAATTTAAAAAAATATGTTTAAAAATAATTGAATACCCACCAAGAATAGCATACGGTCAAGTCATGCTGAAAGCTCCGGTTCTCGCTAGATCACCGAAGTTAAGCAGCAAAGAGCCTCTTCAAGCTTAGATGGGTAACCATTTAAGCAACTGCAGGTACTGTAAGTAAACCAAATATCAAAATGACTTGATTCGGCATTAAATGACCCAAAAAGGGTTGATATGCCGTAAAACAAAACAACCAACCAACCCATCAAGAATAAAACAAAACGTCTTTGACATAAAATAATCGAATAAAAGTTGACATGCCATAAAATCCAACCAACTAATTAAGCTGCCAGATGTTAGTTTTAATTCTAGTTTGTATCTCGTGTAGGATGTGATATTGGACTAAAATTCAGGTCTCATAAAGTCACATGATAACATGAGTATATATATATATATATATATATATATATATATATATATATATATATATATATATATATAAAATAGAAATTAGAAGGCTATTGACAATGCAAATGAAGAACAATAGGTGATGAAAATGATGTTTATTTACCTGTTTCCTAAATAAACAAATAAAATGCAAACGTTTGCACCAGTGCAGTAACACACATACCTCCAAAAGCTCTGAGGATGGGATTTTATCCCGAAAATATTTAGGAAACAGATAAATAAACATCATTTTCATCACCTATTGTTTTTCCATTGCATTGTCAATAGCCTTCTAATTTCTATTTTAAACACATACATACAATGCTTCAAGCAAACTATAAAACCCTTATGTATGGTAATATTTTACTAAAATCATTTCCACAAAGTCATTTGCAGTTTAAAATTAATAAGGAAAATGACTGTTTATAGCTTAACTATTGATTTTACTACAGCTAATCATATTTTATACTTTTTTTTTCAAATTTACATATTATCATTGGTTGTCTCTTTTTTACAGTAACATTTTAAAATCTTTTTTTTTTTTTTTTTTTTTTACCATTCTAAATCCGTCTTTTTTTGCTTTTATCTAGACCAGTGGTTCCCAACCTTTTTTTTTAACTCATGGACCCCCTTTTCTTTTTTTTTTTTTTTTTTTTTTTTTATTTAATTTTTTATTCCCATAGCCATTCCACAGAAAAAAAAAATTCTTATACAGGGTGACCTCCCCCCTCCCCCACAAAAAAATGAAACACTACACACACTTTTTGTCAGAAGTTGGGGCCATTTTTTTTTTTGGGGGGGGGGTCACCCTGTATTTTTTCACTAATACAAAAAGTAAAGGAATTGTATCAAAAATTAAGGAAATAGTAAATGATTATACTTTAGTTTAAAGGAATACTAGTTTATTGCAAATAAACATATTTAACAATTAAATACTATAGAACATTTATGTACACTAGTAAATAATTTGTTATAAACAATTTTAAGACAAGCCTAAGTAAGTAATTAAGAAAAAAATGCAGATTTAATAATGAAATTTATTGTGTACAGTGCTCAGGTGCACCACAACTCATCAAAGTCTCATATCAAGTACATAGAATAATGTATTAGTGTCAGGAACATGAACAGTTTACAGTAGTAATATGCATGTATGTGTGCGCGTGCATATGTATGTGGAGAGTAGCATCAGGTATAGTGTCGGTGGACCACAGGAAGCATGGAGGCTTTGAAAGATTCAGTGCTTCGGCAGCCTACAACAGACATGACGCAGTTCAATGAAATCCCTGTGGTTGATCCTGCTCAGTGTTTTTTGGTTTTTTTTGTCGAATTAAAAATTCTGATGCAGGGTCGCCCACAAAGTGTTTCTTCAGTAACTGCCATCTCGTGTAGGCCAACTACTTCTCCCAGCGCTCCACTCACTTCAGTTATTTATGGGCATATTCCCCAAACATCCGGGCACATCAGTCAAACCTTGTGCCTGTGCAACGCACAATTCTCGTGCATTCGGATGGACGCGTGTAGGCCCCAACATCCGGGCACCTGAATTGCACGTCACGTCCATCTAGTGCCTAAATTGCATTTCTTTGCATTCAGGAGGGCGCGGGTTCGACTCCGGCAGGCAAGACAATGTCTTGCTCTTTTTCTAAATGAGTATGGTAGTACTCGTTCTTCGTCACATTTTTTTTTTTTCATATTCATCTCCATTGAGGTCAATGATAGTCAAAGATTACCCATTTTCCCAATGTTGAGTCTATTACAAACTTTTGATAATTAGTGAAAAACACAACTAAACTAAGATGATGGAAAAGCTCTAATATATAAGCTTTATCCCAAAGTAGTGGGATAAAAATCCGAAATCGTACAGAATAAATACACTCAAAATTTGAGCATGCAACATTAGACAGTCCTCATTGTTTTTTAAAACAAATTTTAATAGATACATCCCCGGTATCATATATTTATATACAGTTTGTTTTATTTTAATAGATATTCAAAGTTAATAGAACTTAGTTTCGATTTCAAATTGTTTTATTTTTTTTACTCCTTTAATAAATTTGATTTCATGATTTATGGTTCAAACTCTCCGACATTTAATTTTTAACTTCCACATCCTCAAGCAATAATCTTTCAAAAATGTATTTTTACATCGCCCGGAGGGTGTTTTTTTTATTTTGCTTGTTCAATTAAAAATTTCTCAGTAATAACAATTGTTCTAAGATAGAATTACTCTACGTACAATAGTAAATAATTTATAATAAACCATTTTAAGATAGGCCTAAGCAAGTAATTAAGAAAAACATGCAGATTTATTCTGAAATCCTGAATGTGGCTGTTTGCATTTCACATATCGCTAATATACTTGGGAAAGTAAGAGTAGACTGGGCTCTTTAACTTTAGTATGGCAACCAGTCTAGGAGAAGGGAAACCGAATTCTAAACCTGTTAAACTCAGCTTAAGAAACTGAGCTTATATCACATTCTGCTCGTGCATATATATTTTAATTTTATTATAATCCCCACACTTTTGATAATAAGTGAAAAACACAATTAAACACTGATTCAACAAAGTAAGACTATGGAAAAGCTCTAATGTATAAACTGTGCTTTATTGCAGAGTAATGGGTACTTTTTAGTGTCATTTGTTTTCCATATGTAATGTCTCCCATCTTTGAATTTTGTGAGCAATTAAAAATTTAATTCTCAGTAATAACAATTGCTCTATGGGTCACTGTGAACCTTCAATTTAATATTTTTTTCTGTGGACCCCCAGTAATGTTACATGGAGCCCCAGGGTCCATGTGGACCCTGGTTGAGAACCACTGATCTAGACTCATGTAAGAACTTACACACTCCAGTTATCTTGTACCAGTCCATAGATTTTTTTTTTTTTTTCCTGTCTGGATAATGGATCGTGTGGAAGAACATGCCACTGAATATTTCTCTGTCCATTTCAACATTTTGAATATATTCCTCACTTTGAGAATTTGTTGTTGTAGCGCACGGAATCCTCAAGAATAATTAGGACTTTTTTAATCCATACCTGCCTTCGTTATGTTGCGTTCGGTAATAAAGTCATAGGAAAAAGACAATGAAAAAAGTCACAATTGCTGATGTTAGGGTGCTTGTGTCTCGTCTGCGGCATGGTTTTGAGGATTCTTGGTAATTTTCACCTTGAGTTGTCAAAATTCCTAGCAAATAAGGCAATTAGAGTAACCTCTCTTGATTTTCATTTTGAAACAAGCCGGTAGCCATTTTGAAAGTCTCCATGCAAAATAAACAAATCTTATAAACTTTTTCGAAAACAATACAACTGCATGCTTTAACACAAAATATCATAGAATGTGTTCTTAATAACAATTAAGTTCATTTCAGATAATTTTATGCTGGGAATTTAGCCAACTGACTTTCACTTTGAAACAAGATGGTAGCTATTTTGAATGTGTCCATGCGAAATATACAAATCTAGAATCATTTCGAAAACAATACAACTGCATGCTTTAATACAAAAATATCATAAAATGTGTTCTTAATAACAATTAAGTTCATTTCAGATAATGTGCATGCACAATTTTATGCTAGGAATTTTAACAAGTAAAGGTGAAAATTACCGGATTCTCTCCCTGAAGGTCTGTTGTTATATTGCCCTTACAGTAACCACTGGATCTTTTTTTAACACGCTTCAACCACAAATTGGTTTTGTGAGTGACATTTTTGCTTTACACAAACCCATTGTAGCAGATTTTTGAATCCTGATTATTTCTGACAATAATTTCTGTGGCAGGCGGTGTAAAAATTATTTTTCACCAAATCTAATTATTGTAGTTCCATGATAATACCGAGCTCTGAGATTTCTACTATTCATGCCAATCTTCAGGGATAATAATTTTTATATAATGTACAAAAAAATCTCAATTGAATTATTCCCACTAGATATATACTAAACCATCTTTAAAAAAAAAAAGAAAGAATAATAAAACAAAACAAAACAAAAACATTTACTAATTGTTTTACTTGGTGAAAATCCCCCAACCCCAAATACTTAATGCTACATGTTAACTTTTCTATTAAAAAAAGACGCAGAAACTTTTTTTATCTGCCATTTTTTTTTTTTTTTTTTTCATCCTACAATTTTTGTTCTGCGACTTTTCTTTTATCTGTTTTTTTTTTTTATTTTATTTATTTTTTATAAACCTTTTTTCAGCGTTAATTTTTTTTTTTTTTTACAACTTTTTTTACTACAAATTTTTTCTTTTTTATAACTTTTAAAAAAAATTTTTTTACTGCAACTTTTCTTTTTTTTCTACAACTTTTTTTATCTGTGACTTTTTATCTGCAACTTTTTTTCACGTGACCTTTTGTTTTCCTGTGACTTTTTTTACTGTAACTTAAAAATTTTTTTTTTACCTGAATTCGGTTATATAAGTCAAGTAAATTTAAAAAGATAATAATAATAATATTCAGTTTTATAAACTGCAAATGGTTCATCTACTTTCTGCTGCTAGAGAGATTTTTTCTTTAAGTTTTATCACCTGCTTGAATATGATGAATTTAAAAACGTTTTGATCAATTTTGACTTTTTAACACTGCAATATTTTTGGGCACAAGCTGGGTAGATTTAGATTCATTTATAACTTTGCAATTTTATATTTGATGATAATGGTTGTATATTGAATTTTTTCTAAAATTGTCCAGTTTAATCTTTTAAAATCCTTGTTCACAGATCTTTGGTTGTTTATCAGAACTGATTATCCGATTTTTCTTCGCAAAAAGTTTTGATTTAAAATAGAATATTTTATCATTAATGAGGTAGCTCGTTCTCTGCAGTTAGTAATAGTTCCGCCTATCAAATCATCTATAAAGAATTCGGTTTATAAACGCAGATGAATTATAAGGGAGACAACTTTTACTCTTGCTTTTAGTACAGCAATAATTATCTCCCCTTTTTAGAGCCTACACTTTATGATTTTACTTGAACCAAACAAAGAGTTTTAGTATGTTTAATTGACGTTGTAAGTAGTTTATCAAGTGACTGAATTAGTCTACAAATGTAAACTTTTATTTTTTTTTTTTTTTTTATCGCACAAATCATAAATTCCTTTCATGATGATAGCATTAAAAAATTGTTAGAAAATTTGACTCCCAAACAATAAGGGTTCTATTATTTTTAACAAAATTTGTTTGAATATATATATATATATAATATATATATATATATATATATATATATATATATATAACAACAAATTGCCATATTAAGGTTGAAGAGCCTCGTCTGCCCTACTATTTACCCATAGCTGAAAGGAGAATGGTTGGATTCATACCTTTCCCAAGGGTATTAGTTCCATATGAAATGCAACCATCCTTGTCCAGGATTTAAACTCGTGTCTATTTTCTTCAACGACAACCATTACACCGTGGACCCCTCCTAAATGTAACTGTATACATTTATATGGTTTGATGTATTTCAAGCAACTAATAAAAGATTGGGTAAAATCCTGCAAAATGTAATCAAAAGTTGAGTGGATAAAACAAACTATTTCATTCAATTAATATTTCGCCTCAGTGTATTAACAAGACTTCATCAGAATTCTGATAAAGCCCCCTTAACACACCAAGGTGAAATATTAATTGAATGAAATAGTTTGTGTTGTATCCACTTTTATTCCTCAACTTTTAATTACATTTTGCTGGATTTTACCCAATCTGTTGTTTCCTCATATATATATATATATATATATATATATATATATATTTGGGAGAATATGTGCTTAATTGAAGTCGTACCTAATTTTGAAAGTTAATTGATTAATAATTAATTAATTAGGTGGGCATACCCATTAATTAATTATTAATTAGTTAACTTTCAAAATTAGGTACGACTTCAATTAAGCACATATTCTCCCAAAAATTGTCGGCTAAAAAAAGCATATCATAAACACATCGCGTGTGTATTTACTTCTCATATATATATATATATATATATATATATATATATATATATATATATAATTTAGTACCCAATATACTTGATAATATTATATTCATTAATACTAGTTAGCATAGTTGATCTGGAAAAGTTATTTATCCTTAAACTAGTTATGTTGGTAGAATAATAATTGAACCATAAAAAACAACCATCTGGCTCTTGAACAAGTCTTTCAATGTTCATTCCCATTATACAAATGCTGTTTATTGCTATGAATGTGTTAATTTTTTGTTTTTCGCTGTTTGGATGCACACTGCCTATCACAATTTGGTTAAATGCTTCTCAGGTTTTTGTTTTTTGATCGGCCCCAATTGACATTTGTAAATCTTTGATTCTTGTTTGTTTGTTTTTTTTTAATAATTTTTTTCCTGAATTTTAATGAATGTTAACTATAAGGCGTGTCTCAAATATTCTGACTGATTCCAAAGCTGATTTTTTAAAACGTTTCAAAACAACCACTTTGTAAGCTCTTTTACCAAAGCTGTAATTTGATAGACTAATGCAGGGATCCAGAAACTATCAAGTCCAAAGACTGTTTGTTGAACCTGCCAATTTTATTGAATGGGGATGGGGTTATCTATTAAATAGACAAACCCACCACCACTATCATAAAAAAAAACATTAAAATAATTTTAAATCATCTCTTTTCATCACCTTGTGTGATTATTACTTAATTTTTTTTTTTATTTGTTTGAATTTCTGCAATTAGGCTTGATAATTTAGATTTTTCAGTTTGTTTTCCTCATTTTTATTGTTATATATGCAATGTTTCAGCCGAATTGACCTCTGGCCTTCTTCAGGTATTTCTTGTGGAACTCAGGAACCTTCATGTCATAATTGGAAACCTTCATGGAACTTCAAACACTTTATTTGATCCATTGGGGTAGAGTGTTCTTATTCCGTTAACTATGTTAAGTATTCTATGTTATTTTTGCCGTGGTCAGGATTGAACCTAAACCTACAAACTTCAAGATAGTAATGATTTAACTTTGGAAATCACTTTTGAAGGGTTTGACATTTGTAGATCTTTTGTTTTCCCCGAAAATGTTTTTTAACACACTCCTATATACTCAAACAAGAACAACAGCCACAGTGTGAAACATGTTAAACACCTTTGACTGTTAAACACTTATTCATAGAATGCAGGTTGCTCACATCAGAAACCGTTATTTTAATGCAAACAATATGAAAGATCAATTTGAAAAAGTCAGCGTAGAAGACATTCTGTCCTTTTTGAAGGAAATAAAATTATACCATAGAATATAGACATAAACCTTATCAATATCATACAACATGATCCCCAATGATGCTAACACATTGTTAAAACCAATTACTACAAAAGTATAAATATAGATACACAACATATATTACTTCCTAACTGCTAGGCATGACATAACCCCAGATGGGTTGATATGCCATTAAAATCAACCAACCAACCAACCAACCGATGATAATGGTTTCCTAAATTAAATCATTATGTATGGATAGACAAAATCTTGATATTTGTAGCAGAATGAGAACAGTCTACCCTAATGGATTTAAAGAAGGCCGGAGAGTAGATCGGCTGAAATGTTGCATTTCCCAATAAAGATGAGAACAACAGTCCTAAAAATAAAAATAATACATATTATCAAGACTCATCTACAAAACTCAGACAGATAAAATTCTAAATGTTCTCTTTCTTGTGAAATGGTCATAATTCTTTGAAGATGCTGATAAAAACTCCACCTGAGGAATTTTAAAAATAAAAAAAAAATAAAAAAATGTTTTAGTTCAGTTGGTAGAGTGTTCTGGGTTCGATACCGGCCCTCGCCAACTCAGCGTATGAGTAGCACAGGGATCTGTGCGGTAAAGTGAGGAGCTGATGGTAGGTGTGGCGCTCCACCTCAGATGCTAAAATAATCTCCTTGGTTTAGCGCTAGTGAAAAGGGGATAGACTCCCTTGCTGTCTGGCTGATACCGACATTAGGCCGGCCCGACGACTTTACTTACTTTACTTTTATAAGCAACATTCCATTTTTTATTTTAATTTAATTTTTTTTTGACAATTTAATTTTTTTTTTTTTGTCTATGGTTTAGTCGCCAGAATGTTTTTGGTTGAAATGTTGTGGTGTTAACTATATGAAAGCTACAAAGAATCTATTGAATTGTCTGGAAAAAAAAAAGAAGAAATTAAATAAAATACGAACTATAAAAAGATTTTTTTAAATAATACAATCATCCAACCCCATAAATTCTTGTTAATCAGTTCACGTTTGCTTTTGAGACAAACCTTGTAGGATAAACTTGACTCTGTTTCCTAAGGGAATTAGTCATTATCTTTGTCTTGGAATATTTCAGGCACAGTACATTGTTCCAGAATTTATACTAATTCAAAGAAAGGAGAATGCAAATTCTTTATTTTATGTTATCTTGGAACTTTTTTTTTGTTTTGAAAAAAAAAAAAATGTTTAACATAAAAATGATGAATTAAGGCAAATCACAGCCAGAATAAAAATAACGTTTTTTGATTTTTGTTGTTTTGTTTTTCATTTTGTTCAATACTTTTTTTTATGCTGTATTTGATATCTTATTATAATGGAGATAGTGTGTTTTTCTGTCTGTAACCGAAACTATATTACTACTCAAGTCACAATTCCCTTAATTATTTACGTCAAATTCTCCATGATTTCATTCTTTTAAACCTTCAGTTATTAATAAAAATTGTTTTACATTATTAATACTGTTGACCATATCTACGTACTAATAACATGCAATTGTATTTATATATACAAAAAATAGCGGTTTACAGTTTGAACGAGAAGGCTAATTTGCATATTGATATTTAAAATTTTATTTTAATAAATATGTGCTTGGTATTATTGATTTCTAATTGTTTGGTTTTATCTTAAGAAATATAAACAAAAATCTTGTGGATAAATCTTAAAAGAAATTTATTTACAAGAAATAACTGTAATATTATCCTTTACTTCCTATTTTAACTAAATAGTTAAATTAGTAAAATTTACCAATGAAAGAGGGGAGTAATGGAAAATGATAGAATAGTTAGTTTCAAAGTTGTTCTATTTTACGATTATACCCCCTCTGTTGCAGATCTTTTTATCTGCATTCTTAGTCAGTTTCATTAGCCTTTCTAATTTAATATGATATTTTATTATATCAAAACTTAAATACTTGCACCCGGATGGTGCATATATTTGCTAGTGTAATTAAAAAAAAAAAAAATTCTCAATTAAAATCCCCCCCCCTTCTGGTCTCACTTGGAATTTGCATCACTAGTTTGGAACCCCTATCTTGCTCAGAACATTAACCTCCTAGAAACTGTACAGAGACGTGCAAACCAAACAAATACCCTCCATCAGGCATCTGCCATATTCTGAACGTCTTGCTGCCCTGGGAATGGATTTGTTGAAACTCTGGTGTCTGGCAACTGACCTGGTAAACGCTCATAAGGTCATTAATCATCTTAACAACAGCAACCTTGAGCACCTTTTTGATCGCCATGTTTCTAACACACATGGGCATGCCTACAAAGTCAGAAAACAGCATAGCTCCTATGATTTTCAGAAACATTTTTTCACGCTCAGAGTTGCCGAGGCATGGAATAAACTGCCTGCATCCGTTGTAGGCTGCCGAAACACTTTCAAAGCCTCCATGCTTCCTGTAATCCGTCAACACTATGAAAAATCAATTTCAAAAATTAGCAGTCTTTTTGGGGGTGTAACTGCTGCTAAACACCAGTTAATTATTTTTATATAGTTATTTTTGTTTATAAAGATTAACTACAACCACAGTATCCAATTGGATACTGTGGTTGTAGTTAATCTTTATAAACAAAACAAAAGTAAATGTATTGGGGGGGGGCATCTTTTTTTGTCGTAATTCTTGTTTATTTAAACTAAAAACAAGACATTAAACAAACGTGAATAAAAAAAAATCTTAGTATTTAAAGTAATATAGATAAATATGAACAAATTGAGATAGATAGATAGATAGATAGATATGAAGATGGATAGTTTTGAATAGACTGAGCTGGGTCGTTATTTTAATAGTCACTGGGTAGCAATTTTTGAGGCAGGAGACTGGGGCGCATAAATTACCAAATAATTAACTGGTTGGTTTAGCGGCAGTTACCCCCCCCCCAAAAAAAAAAGACTGCCAATTTTTGGAATTAGAAGCTTTGATTTTGGGGATTGTCTTATTTTAACATTTATTTGTTGGACACTTGTGTCTTTTATTTATTGATTTTTTTTTTTTAAATACAAGTGTCCAACAAACCCCATAAGCCTTGAGTAATTTCCTATCAAATCATCCAGCCATGTAACCCATACCCTTCAATTTTTCTGATATTTTATCTTGGTGTAGGCTGTTACAATAAGACAATCCCCAAAATTTGGGTGTCCTGAGTATGACATTAAACTATCTGATGGTGAGGTTCCAGTTTTAAAAGTTTGGGGAATATGGAGCACTCATTCATCGCCATTACCCCTGGTCCACTCTGACCTGGAGTAGTAGTACATGGTAGGGTCCCATCTATGGGTTAAATAGAAAAATGTGTTTTTAAAAAGAAATTGAGTATCCATTAAGAATGAATTTATTTTAAAACTTGTTGGATTAAATGACCCACTGAGGTTGATATGCCGTAAAACACAAACCAAACTAAACCAAACCCAAAATTTGGGCTTCTAATTCAAATAAATTGGCCTAGTTATGTCAATCTTTATGGTATTATAAACTGTTTTATTGGGGAAAGGGAGGTAAAAAAATTTGGATCAAGTCACCAATAGGCGCCCCAGTTGCGAGCTGTTTTCATTGAACAGAATTTTGCTTTTCAACTAATATTGTTATTTTTAAAAGATTTTTTTTTCAATTATAAATTTTTAAAAAATTAAAATAGTTATTATTT
Organism: Doryteuthis pealeii; assembly: GCA_023376005.1. Classification (NCBI taxonomy): domain Eukaryota; kingdom Metazoa; phylum Mollusca; class Cephalopoda; order Myopsida; family Loliginidae; genus Doryteuthis; species Doryteuthis pealeii. The sequence goes on from CM042163.1 coordinate 52,106,332, forward strand.
AATCAGAATAGTAATTCCAAAATTTTGCTAACTAATCAGAAGTTGACGAATATTTTTCAACACCTACAATAATTTTATAAAAAATTATGAAAAAATATTGATTCTTAATTTTATCACATTACACGTAATCAATTAAAATTTAATTGCAAATCTTTTTTTATATAAATACTTTTTAATTTCAAACTAATATTGTTATTGTTGTGTTTTTTTTTTTTGTTTTTTTTTAAATTATAAAACTTTAAATGAAAGACACGTTTTTTTCTGTTTCTGTTTACTAAAAACTGGTGAAAAGCAAAATTCTGTTCCAATGAAAACAGCTCGCAACTGGGGTGCCTATTGGTGACTCGATCCAAAAATTTTAATCTAATTTTTTTTTCTTTAATGTTGGAAATTCACCATAAAGTTTTTTTTTTAAAATTACATACCAAATTAATATCAGCATTTACAAACATTTTTTAATTTAAAAAAACTTTTTTTTACCCTTTCTTCTCTGTACTGCATACACAGTGGCATACATAAACAGGCCAACCGACTTAACATCTATGACATGAGCTTTTGCCATCACTGTCTTCTTTTGAATATCTCTGTGGAGTGTAAGATGAGGTGTGATTCATCAGACGATTGTATTTTTTGGATTCAAAATATAAATTAATAGAAATAGACTATTAAAACTCCTAGTATATATGAAGTTAATCCCAAAGGTAAGGTCTCCAAAATATTTAGAAATCACAGAAACATTTATTGTTTATAACTTACTCAATTCCTGAGGATACTGTAACATAGTTTTGGTTACAGACTCAGACACTGAATCTCCATTATAATAGAATTTCCATAATACATGCACGCAGGGACAGAAGAGTTTATAGCATTATAAGCTTATCTAAAATCAAAAAAACATTAGAATTAAAGAACATATTCACACACGTGCATCCTCATTCCATAAACGTTTAATCAAATACAAAAATAAGGACAATAGTTTTTCCGTTAAGATAGAGACAATAATACGCAACATTGGTAATCTCAGAATTAGAGAAAGTTTATTAATAGCTAAATTAGGTCCTAGTATAAACAATAGGTTAGAATTAAACACAATATATAATTAATTAATTAAAATACACATTCCATATATACACATATATATACATAAAACAAATAAATAAAAATAGATAAATACATAAATGTATAAATAGATGAAAAGAATAGAATTGAAATTGATTGAACAACGGCTTTCACGACCCTTCCATGTGGCGTTATAAAAATAAACCAAGATGCATGTTTATAACATACAAAAATAAAAAAAAATTAAAAAAATAATGACACAAAAACGTGTACATTTCTGAAAAACGTCTCTGATGATAAAGTTACTTTGAAATCTATAAGACTAAACATCTTTTTATTTTTATTTTATACGCATTGTAATTGCTTTCCTATCATTAATATATAATAACATACTTAATAATGCTTCAAGCAAATTACCAAATACTATTAAAAAAATAAAAGATAAAATTCAAGTCATTAGGAAAGATGATCTGAAGATTCCAAACAATTATAAAACAAAATGCTGGATCTATTGAGCAACTATATAATAATACTGGTGTTCCTACAAAATATGACCGTTTCATCTTGCAACATGCTCTGGTTAAAAATCAGAATATCCAAATTGCCCAAGATGAAATGCAAAAATGTATAGCCTGATTATCTGGTGTTGCTTATCTGCCAAATTCTTATTTTTTATGAGTGTCGTCACCTCAGCTAAATTATGGGCCATTCCGTTTTTATTATAAAGAAAGAAAGGGAAGAAAAAGGACATGCTTCATAGAAAAAATACAAGAAAGAGAGTAGTTAAAAGTTTTTAAAAAATATATGTACCCTGTTTCTGACGGGCTAAATGTTACATTCATATTTATTTTTAGGATTTTAATATCATTTTTATTTTTTATTAAAAGATTTTAAGTCAAAATTAGGGTTAAATCAAACTTAACGGACCTAAAGTCCACCATTGTATATCACCCTGCCAAAAGAAAAAAAATACCAAAAATCAGGGAATTAACCAAATTTAATGAAATTTTCAGAGTTAATATATTAATGAATAAAAGATATAATGCACCAGTTATTTTATTTAAAAACTTTTACATTTTTTCAGGCCAGTTAACTTTGAACCATGTATCTTTGAGAATTTTTGTTATGCCTCAAAGATACATGCATACTGAAAAATGTAAAAGTTTTTAAATAAAATAGCTGGTGCATTATATCTTTTATTCATTAATATATCAACACTGAAAATTTCATTAAATTCGGTTAATTCCCTGATTTTTGGTATTTTTTTTCTTTTAGCGGGGTGACATACAATGGTGGAATTTAGGTCCGTTAAGTTTGATTTGACTAAAATTAGAGTGCATCCTCGTCACAATTAAATGAATATAATCAATAGAGTGTTGGTGAAGTGAAAAAACTTGCTGTCACATGATCTTCATTCATGATACTGGCTCATTAATTATTAGATAAGATATTTCCTATTAGTCTTTTAAATATATATATATATTTTTCGCCTAGTTTGGGTCATGCATAGTGCAATGGTTTTCTAATTAGTCTAGGATGCTTTTGTTAGTAATTGGAATTTTATTGGGTGCTCAATACTCCTGTCCTTATACCAAACTAAGCTAAGCTAAGCTGAGTAGATAACGTCTACTTTGAATCAACGTCCGATAACTGCATTTCTACAGGAAATACTGAAAAGGAAGTTCTCAACCGGAAGTTATAGTGCGCAGACTCAAAAGATAAGTCATCGCCAACCAGAGGTGATCAGAAAAAGAACCGTCAGCATGGGTCAGTCAGTTGGAACCTTACCCTCAGAATATAACCCTAAAGTGCATGGGCCTTACAACCCAGGCACCTATTATGGAAAAGGTTTGTTCATTAATTTAAGTTTTTATTTTATTTTTTCAAAGACATGTTTGTCCCGGTTAACTTTGAAGTTTTTGAAGCCAACAACATACCCTCACATTCACAATGATAAAAAAAATGCGCGTAGGCATTTAAAGTAATAAAATTGATATAAAATGTGTTCACAATTAAAAATATATTTAATTTCTCTCTCTCTACTTCATACTCTTAAAATATTTCAATTAAATGATATATTTAATCCACAATTTCTTTAAAAATAGCACGGGTTTTATTATCTCTTGTAAGACTTACACTATGACCTTGAGTAAGATTCTGATAAAAACTAATTTTTAATGATACAATTGCTATATTTCGTTATTCAAACCTCTATTTAATTATAATAACCACAAATTTATTTAATTAAGGTTTAATATTTTTAAAATCCGCTATTAAATTGCAAAATATTAGTTGTACATAAACTTTATTGATAAATATCAATTCTCGTACGCATACCGTACTCCCTATTTTGAAGGACAGTTTCCGTTCATTTAATATTTCTCTGCATTTAGAAATAACCTTAATCAAATGCTTTTATTTTAACATTTCCAGTATATATCATATTTTTTTTCGTATTTTTGCAACAAAATAAATTTATAACCATAATATCTTCATCTTGAGAAATTGTTTTAAGTTTGAATTGTGGGCGCTCAAATTTCACTCTTAAGTCGAATGGGTGACTATTCGGGTTTTCTAAGATATTTAGTAAAATAATGGATTTAGGATTTGTAATATTGAGCTAAATAATACCAAACTAAAACTCCTGCTTTATTATTGCAACCCAAGGTTATAAACATCTCACTTGGATATTTAATCTCCTAAATACCCTGCAGGTCACCCCCAAGGAAAGTGAGATGTAAGTAACACAAAACACTAAGGTCAGAAATTCAACGTGATAATTTGTTAGATTTAACAAAGAAATTCTGCCATATATCGAAATTAATAGGAATTATTTAAATATTAAATCAGGAAGATTTTATTTTATTTAAAAATGTGATTGTGTAATTTTCTGTTTAAAGAAAAAGAAGCATTTGTTTTAATGTTTTTGAAATGAATTAATATTCTAAATTCTTTTTTTTTTATTAAAAAAAAAATATATATTTTCATATTTAAGTTCATCAATTTCGGTTAATAAAATAATGGGTGGTAATATATAATAACGCCGGATTGTCTAACCTTGATTTGAAAAATAAATAGATAAAAATCAAATAAGAGTGTTTGTTAGGTATACCCAATCTTTCGTCTGCTTTTCATTTTAAAAACGAATTAAAATTAATTAAATCGATTATTTAAGGTCAAATTTTTGTCCAAGTCGAAAAATAACATAATAAGCATTAGTAAAAAAGCAAAATAATATTACACATGTAATTTATTTTTAAGACATTTAAAACTATTTTCTCTGTCAATTTTGCTCAAATATGACTTAATATGGCCACCAGAGTTCGTGATTACAAAATAACTTTAACATTCCGATGAAAAAAAAAATTACCAAAAATCTGTCATTACTGACCTTAAAAATTTTTTTAAAAAAAAAAGGGTAAAGTTCAAGTTTTACGCCGGAAAAAATGTTTTTAAATAAAATTTTACAATTTTCAGAAAAATATACCATTGAACTTTAAAACATATTACAGCACATAAAATTCAGGTATAGTATTAAGTTCACTCAAAACATTAAAGTTTCCAAATTTACTGCATTTAAAATTAAAACATTTAAAGTACATTTTTAAAAGCTACATAATTTAAGATTTTTGATAAACTTTCTAGATTTTTTACGACCCTAAACTTTAACTTTACCAGGAAAAAATAGCTTCTTCAATATTGACACTTTTTATCCGAATTCAGAATCACGTAAAAGTGTTTTTACAAGAATATATATTAAAAATTTGAGGCAATTAAATTTTAATAGAAAAAAATTTAAAAGCTACGACTACAGATCACTGATAAGATGGAGCATCAAGAAGTCTAAAAAATTTGTTGACATTTTTTTTTGCAAATAATATATTTTGTATTAGGTGTTTGTGTAAAATTTCACTGTAAAAAAAACAAACTAATCTATATATTAATATTCTTATTCCCTCATCTTCTGACCGTTATCATCTTGCAACAATCTCTGATTAAAAATGAGATGGTCGAGATCATTCAAGGAATGCAAAAATATAAGTCCTAAATATCTGGTATTGCGTATCTGCCAAATTATTTCTTATGAGTCTTCACCGCAGCTAAATAATGGATCATAAAAAAGAAAAGGATGAAAAAGGACATGTTGCTTAGAAATATCATAAAAAAGAAAGATGGGGAAAGATAGAAGGGATATGCGTGGAAATGATAATGCTAATCTGTTTTAATTGAACATAATGAAAAGAAGGAAAGAAAGATAAAGAGTTAAATCTAGATTATACTTTTTATTACATATTGAACTATTTAGCAATAGCTCTTAAGTAAACATATCAAACGTTTTAATAATTGAATTATCATACTGTGGTGTATCCACAGGTCCTGCTAGTTTTTAATATAAAAAAAAAATAAAACACATTTTCATGTTCAGCCCTTAAAACAAAAAATGGCCAAATTTTGTCAGGTCACCTAGAAAAACTCTAAATTTAATGTAAGGCCGAGGAAGTCAGTTTGTACTGGTGTTGTATTAGTAATCATTTACTAAGCTTAGTATAAGTACAAATAAGTTTTTGGCATCCAGTGAGAATCAAATTCCTCACTGAGCTTGCTTAATGCTATGACACCACACGTTGTGTATTATAGATTTTAAGGTCATCCATATAAACAATTTTTTTTTTTTTTTTATAGCATCAAATATACAGAGATGCTGATAGGTACACGTCCTGTGTCCCTGATGCACAAAAATCTAAAAGGATGCAGTAAAATCATATCCATGCATCCCAATGTTTTTCTTTTTTTTTCTTCCCTCACCATTTCAAGCTAACTGTAAATACCTTTCAATAGTTTCTTAGAAATCAATTACACAGGATAGGTTACAAGGTAGGAGTTAGCCAGCTTTAGTTGAACCCATGAATTTTTCCAGAGACTCGTTCAAAGCAAATATGTGCGTTCCAGGATGCACTAAATCAAAAAGATGCTTTTAAAGCAAATTTAAAGATTGATTTTAAAGATGCTAACATTAAAATCTTAGTCTACCAATTACAATTAGGATATGAAATTGGAGGAGGAAAAGACATTTCTTTTTCAAAAATATCAATTCATTAATTTGTTTTGAATACAAATTAATTTTCTTAATTCTGGAGGAGAATAATACCTTATATACTCATGTCATAAACAACTTTTTAAAATCAATTTTTCATCTCAAAAACAAGAAATATTTGTGTAGACTAGTGTAGCCAAAAGTTTAAGGGGTCATTCATTACATGGAATATATAATAAAAACACCTTTTTGTGGCTACAAATTAAGGGTCATTCATTATTTGAGTATGTATGGTGGTTATCCAGAAGTATGGGGGGGAACACTTAATGAGAAATGCTATGCTAATTTAGCTTGTTAATCATTACACTACCTGATCAATGACAATTCAAAAAAAAAGAAAAAGGGGGTATTTAATTATCATAACTCCAGCCTTTATGTAAAATAAGTTTCATTAACTCTTAACATCCTGTTCAGAATTTTCTTAGTTCAGAGCTCCATTCCTATAAAGGATTTATTTTTAAAAAATGGCTGAAAATGGCCTTTTCATTTAAAGTTACTTGTTATTTCCCTTGAATCAAAGACTTCTAAATATGTTTAATATTACATTTAAACAAAGGCGTTTGGGGCAGATTAGGAAAACTGACTTCTGACCGGATGGAATGAGGTGGTATAGGATGTTAAGAGTTAAATTAATAAGGTTGTGTCCCTCCTCCCATTTCATGTGTATAGTTATAATAAACTTATGTATAGAACGTGTGCAAAGCAGCAAGTTCTTTTTAGATGTTTCATTAAATATGACAGTGATAGAGTATTTATAGTATATCTATCTACTCATTACTCTCATAAATTATTTTTTAGGGGGGTCTTGGTGTGTAGTGGCTGAGGGTTCAAACTCAAGTTGCCCTATTATGTTCACTTTTGGACTAATACCCTTGGGAAAGGTATGAACCCCTCATCCACCCCCATTTTAGGTTAAATAGTACCATTACTGTTCTGTAAGAATGGCTTTGCTCTTTTTATCATATGGGTGCTATTAGGCAGTGGCTGAGTGTCTTCATATTCTAGGAATGATGTTAAACTCTATCTGATGGTGAGGTTCCAGTTTTGGGGAATGTGGAGCACCCCTTCATCACCATTGCTCCCAGGTCCACTCTGACCCAGAGTGGTAGTACCTGTTAGGATCCCATCTATCAGTTAAATAGAAAATTTGTTTACCAAAAAATGGAGTTTAAAAAATTTTCTTCCAAACTATCACTACAAATCTTTCAAAACTTTGCCAGCATTAAATGACCCACTGTGGTTGATATGCCATAAAACAAAACAATGGCTTTGGCATTAAATAACCCACAAAGATTGATATGCCATTAAACAAAGAAACCGAACCATAAATTAGATCCTTAAAAGACATGGGTTAAGTTTCTTGGAAAGTTATTTCAGTTTCTTATTCATTTTTTTTTTTTTTTGTCTTTCAAGAAAAATATATTTTTTTTTTTTATTATTGATGATAATAATAATAATAACAATACTAAATCTGAACTTTCCAATGTCTTTTCTTTTTTTTAGCTGATCCTCTTGGTGAGGTAAAAATTGGTGAAATTGGATCTTGGGTTGGCAGGAGGAATGCCAGTCCCCAGGGAATTGTTCGTGCTATCAACAGAGGTAAGTATTTGAATTGACACAAGGGGAAAAAAGAACTTATTTTCATTTAGATTAGTAGGAAATTCTTGTTACTTATTTAAAGAAGCAATCTTACTCAAGTTTGATGTATTCACAAGTTTTATAAAATATTAAAGAAATTAAGGGACAATTGAATAAGTTTAAAAATTGTCACAAGAATTGAAATTTTAGGATTTTCTATTAAAACTAGAAGTGGCTAACCAGCATCACCTGGGTAGCCAGGAAGGGCCAACAAATGTTGTGTAATGGTTAGAAAGTCTCGCTGATCCATTATTATGTATATTCTAATTTTTAGATATCTTCATAAATATAAATAAAATCTTTGTAATTTTTGCATAAAAAGCAAGAACTGGTGATATGTAGTATGTATGTGTGTATATGTATATATGAATAAATATTTTGGTTTATATTTTTATATTTATTTACATGGGAACAAGTTTGCTACCATTGTTTTCTTGCTGTGTGTGCCATCATCAGGCAACGAAAGATGTTTTTGAAAATTAACAATTAACAACCATATATATATATATATATATATATATATATATATATATATTTACTTGGTTGTTAATTGTTGTATTTTCTTAGTTTCACCTGGACGTGCATACCTATATACACACCAATTTAACTTTTATATATGTACTAAAGGTGGCTACCCAGCGTCGCCTGGGTTGTGGAGAAACCTGGTGTATTGATTTGTTTACTTTTGAGATTTACAAATGCTGGACATTTTAAAGTAGAATTTCAATGCTATTTCTATGTATATTTTAATTTTTAAATATCTTCGAATATAAATCAAATCTTCATAATTTTTACACAGAAAGCAAGAACTGGTGATATTTAATGTATTTATATATTTACTTTGTTGTTAATTGTTTTATTTTCTTAGTTTCATTCGGACATACATACACACCAACTGCCCTTTATATATGTATAGATAGATTAAAGGTTAAGATTTTTGCAAAACTTTCTAAATTCAAAAGTAAATGACTAAATTATTTTCCAAGTATTTTTGATGTTATTTGAATCAGGAAATTCTAGAAGATATCTTTTTTATTTGGCATCCTGCAAATTTCCAATTGTAATTATTTGTTTAAATCTTTTTATAACAAAAATTTTTGATTGTTTTTAAAATTTTTTTATATAATTTGAAAATGGATTATATGTATTAACCCAATCCCCCCATTTCTCCCCCCCCCACAAAATGGACACCCTGTGTGCATGTGTGTATATATATATATATATATATATATATATATATATATATATATATATATTAGTTAAGAGTAGGGAAATTAATCTGACTGTATAAGTATAGATAAAAGGATATGAAAACACACAATGCTGTTAAAATAAATATTTTATATCATATTCATAGCTAATATTGAACAATATTTCGATTTATAAAAATCATCTTCAGAACTTGTTTTTAATCTGGACTCATTGAGAGAGAAGCAGGAAAAAAAATTTCTGCTTCTCTCTCGATGAGTCCGGATTAAAAACAAGTTCTGAAGATGATTTTTATAAATCGAAATATTGTTCAATATTAGCTATGAATATGATATAAAATATTTTCATTTTAACAGCAGTGTGTGTGTTTTCATATCCTATATATATATATCTCAAAATTCCCCTATGAGCAGGATGTGACACAAGGTAAATTTTTAATCACTTTAATAGGTTTTGAATTCAGAATTTTTCTCCTAGACTGGTTGCCATACCAAGGTTAAAGAGCCCAATCTACCCTATTTACTGGTAGGATAATAGTAGGATTCATCTTTCCCAAAACAAATGCAAACAGTCTAGTTCCAGATTTGAACTCTTAGTAGCTGAGCCCATTTTTCTACGCTGATAACCATTGCACTACAAATGCCTCCTTATGGAATTGGATTCAGGACTGGGAAATTTGGATAGATTAACTTTTTGTCCTGTTCACTTTCTTTACCTTCCTTAATGCTTCACGATTCTTGAGTCCAAATACTTAGTTTGTCATCATCCTGAAAATGTCTGTGAAAAATGGTGAAACCAACGAATCTGATTCTAGCGTTTTTGGAGACGATGTATGAGGGTCATTCAATAGATATAACAAATATTTTTAAATGTAAACTCTGCATTGTTGAGAATTGGTTTAAAACAAATATCAATTTAAACTCTCAAAAATACTTAGTTTGAGGCTATTCAAAATGGCAGCAAATCAGCATACTCCAGGCATAAACAGAGGTCTGTCATCAAATTTTTGGTGGCTAAGAAGTGCAAACCATGTGAAATTTACAAGAGTGATATGTTTATAGAAAAGCATGTTTTAGTCATATAAATGTTTAGAAATGAGCTAAATTGTTTCAAGAAGGTCAAATAGTATTCAAAATCAAGACAGACTAGGCAGGCCCACCTGAAATGGGGGATTCAGTTAATGTGCTAATTTTGACTGACAGAAGAGTTACAATCGACTGGGGGTGTGAATTTCTGTGGATACAGCACACAAAATTGTGCATAATGACGTTTGCCTTTTCGAAGGTCAGTTACAATGGGTGAAGTTTCAATTCTGGAGCTCTGGGGAGTGTGAAGTACGCTTTCATCGCCATTACTCCCAAGTCCACTCTGACCTGGAGTGGTAGTACCTGTTAGGGTTAAATAGAAAAAAAGAGGCTTAAAAAAATTGAGTTCAAATAAGATTTTGAATACCCATCAAGAATAAATAAAACAAAATGTCTTTGGCATAAAATAACCCAACAAGGGTTGATATGCTGTCAAAATCCAACCAACCAGTACTGTGTGGGGCCTCGTACAGTGACAAGAACATTGGAAACCATCAGTCAGTTTAGTTGGGAACAACTGCCATATCCTTCTTACAGTCCAGATCTGCCCCTCCCCTCTGATTTCCATTTGTCACCCTCCACCCTCAAAATCAACACCCTGTGTGTATGTATATATATATATATATATATATATATATATATATATATATATATATATATATAATGTGGTTGGCACTAGTATACTAGAAAAAGTAGTAGTAATCCAACGTACAGTGTTATTAGAAGAGTGCTCAATATCTGTGATAGATGAATGAATGGACAAATAAAAGGTTTAGCTTTTATAAATTTACTTGGGAACAATATTACAACCAATGGTTTCCTGCTAAAGCATTTGTCAGGTAAACGAAATAGTTTAAAAAAATATATATATATGTTGCAAATTTCCCCTTATTTATTGACTGACACTCGTATAATACATCAATGAACACCTTAACAATTTTCTCTTTTCAGCTCATTGGCGCTGGATGCAGAAATATTTACTCGTAAGAAAAGGAGGCGCTTCTGGTGTGGCCCAATTTTGTGTTCTTATGAGTCTTAGTTATTATTTCCTGCAATACAGATCCCACAGTAAGTTGGCTTTTCCTTTTTTTTTTCTTTTTTAAATAAAAATGTTGAAAACAAAATAAGATATTAGCCATTTAGATAATATGATTGATGTTACTTTTAAAATGATTCCTCCTTTAGGTTCCAAATTTGAATATACAGAAACTTGTTTAGATTTGATAAATTAAAGAATTGGTCAGAGGAAAGAAAGAAAAAAACAACTTTTTAACCCATTTAGAGCCTCAGAATGTCCTCCTCTGAAGCAATCTTATTATAATGGAGATTATGTGTCTGTAACTACATCACAATTTCCTTAGTTATTTAAGTTATCTTCTTAATGATTATGAAATGGTCTTTATTTAATCTTAATTAGCATCTTATCTCTTAACGATATCTCTATGAAAGTCTAGCTGAGTTAGATTTGCTGCAAAACTGCCAATCTTATTAATGCATTTAAAATCCTGAAATGTTATATATCTCTTTGAAATAAAAATTTACATGGTATATGGAGGGAATCAAATACATAATGATTTTAACAAAATTAGGTTTGATAAAGTTATTTGCTGTTACTAATTTCTAATACTATCATGTTATTCTCAAACGTATTTAAATCAATCCTATATATAATTTTATATAGAAATCAATTAAAATAACAGAATAAGTGTAATATTTTTATATTTGTTCTTATTTAGTTTTGTTAATCTTTCTAATTTATTAAAACTTTCATACTTGCACCAGAGGGTGCATAATTTTATTCAAGGGGCTTCACTTTTTCTTTTTTTTTTTTTTTTTTTTTTTTTTAATGATTAAAGAAATAAGTTTAATTTGTCCCAAAAAACTTGGAAATTATTTAAAAAGTTCTGAAAGTCTTTCTTAAAAACTCCTTTCTGTTTCTTTTAAATTTGCTTGATTCCTGTTTTTTTTTCTTTTCAGTCAACCACCGCCATGCCAAATACCATTAAGGAAAAACTACTAGACTGTCCCTTGAAGTGCATGAGTGGTAGGGTCTTTTAGACAACCAAGCTGCTAATGCTGACAAACTTACAAATTGAGTTTTTGTAAATTTAGAATAATAAAACAAAAACAATTTTACTTTTTTGTTGATCTATTATTTATAATTTCTACAATGAAGAAGCAATTCTGGAAGAGACAAACAAACTATTTGGTGGGAAATCACTAATAGACCATCTTTAAATGTAAGAGTGAGATCTTTCGCAAAATGTTGATGTGTCCAAACTAGTCATTAACTAGCAGGACTTAACTCAAATGTAAGATGGTCATTATTAACAATAAAAGATTTAGAATCACTTTTATTAAAGTTTAGGATTGTTTTGTTTGTTTATTATGGGCTATTACTTTATTTACAGATCTGATAACCTGGAAAACCCTTAAATATTAAGATTCCATCTTATAATAGAAATTATGTAACTGTCTGTCTGTAACTGAAACTACATCACCATTGATGTAACAATTTCCTTAAAATTATATTCGCAACGATTATGAAATAGTCATTTAATCTTAATTAGCATCTTATTTATTAATGATTTGCCGCAAAACTACCTATCTTATTAATGCATTTAAAATCCTGAAATATTTCCTTTGAAATAAGGATTTACATAGTATGTGGTGAGAATAATTTGCATGATGATTTAAACAAAACTGGGTTTAATAAATAATTATTTGCTAATAATTATCTCCTTGGTCTAACGCTATTGAAAAAGGGATAGACTCCCTCGCTGATACCGACTTTAGGCTGCCCCGACGACTTACTAAGTAGCAAGAGTTGGCTTGACTAATTAAAAAAAAAAACAAACTATATTTACGTTCATTGATAAATTGTCCCAAAATCAGTTGCCAGATGAATTACCTCTCAGAAGGAATAATACAGATTAACAGACAAGGAGTATCTATGGAAACTATTCTTTCTCCTTTATAATTATTTCAAGGAATACATCAAACTTTCTGCCACAAAGAATATCCACTGAAATTACACTCAATACAAACAGCAGAACTAAAAAAAACTTTTTTCACCCTCAGAATGTTCATCATGGAATAAGCTGCCCGCGTCTGTTGTAGGCTGCCGAAATACTGAATCTTTCAAAGCCTCCATGCTTCCTGTAGTCCACCGACACTATACCTGATGCCCCTCTCCACACATGCGCACACATACATGCATATTACTACTGTAAACTGTTCATGTTCTTGACACTAATACATTATTCTGTGTACTTGACATGAGACTTTGATGAGTTGTGGTGCACCTGAGCACTGTACACAATAAATTTCATTATTATTATTGAAAATGGCGGCAAGAATGGTAACATTTGTATCTTCCAAGCATAATTATTAATTCCTCAGTTTGGTTGAAATCAGTTTTAAAAAATAGCTGAGAGTCTTTGTTAATTAGAATCAATAAATTAGAATTCTTCTGTCGTCCAGCAGAAATCCTTACCTTTATTCCTGGGAATTCCTTCAACAAATTCCCCCCCCCCTCCTTATTTTAAGAAGAAGAAAAATTGTAAAATCCGGTGCTTCTCCACTAACAAAAATATTGAGTTAATTACAGTAGCTCAGTTGGTAGAGTGTTCGGCTGGGAACCTCAAGGTTAATGGTTTGATACCGGCCCTAGCCAACTCAGCGTATGAGTAGCGAAGGAATCTGTGTGGTAAAGTAAGGAGGTGATGGTAGGTGTGGCGCTCTGCCTCAGACACTTTAAAAAAAAAAAATCTTGATCTAGCGCTAGTGAAAAGGGGATAGACTCCTTCGCTGATATCAACTTCAGGTCACCCGGACGACTTTACTTAGAGTAGAAAATGACTGAAGCTTAGTGAGCAGTAGTTAGACTGAATTTGTATTTATATATATATAAATACAAATTTGTAGTATTTTAGACTGTTGTCCTCGTCTTTGTTCTATGACCAATTCAGGTGTTCCTTGTCGACCATCTTTTTGAACTTGGAAGCTTTCATGGAACTTTGAACCCATTTCATATATTGGTGTAGATTGTTCTTATTCTGTCTGTTAACTATGACCACATACAAGTATTATGCTATTGCTTGTAGTCAGGATTGAACCAGCCACCTCCAGTTGTCAGAAATTAACTCAATAATTCAGTGTCAATGTTTTTGTTTTTTTACCTAGAATTTATACTTAGTATGCATGTATGTATATAAGAATGAGGACAATTTTGATTTTTTGGATTGTCCTCATCTTTATTGTGGTATGTAAAATTAAGTTTCAACTGCTGTATCCTCTAGCCTTTCGTAGGTGTTTCCTGTGTGTTTGTGCCTAGCAATGACTCAACCTAAGAAATCATTTTGAATAGATTGGCTGTTGATTAACCAAGTAGGCTACAGTCCCAAGCCGATTATCGTTCAATTGTGTCGGATGTAAAAAGTGGCCGAATAAATTGTCCTTTATTATTAAAATGATATCACCCCAAAATTCCAATTTTTTTTTTCGCGCATGTTTATTGTCGCAAGAATTAATAAAATAAGTTTTAAGTGATTAAAATACGTATAGAACGAAAATAGCTCCGAATTCAATTAGCCAATGAGATTACAGATTTTATCTGGAATGTAAACATCAGCTGGTGTTCTGTGTTTATGAAAATAAAAAATATTAATTTAGAATGACCCTCAAAACGGCCCCCAAAAATTCCTAATAATATGCTTTAGTAACTAAAGCAAACAATAATAATGCTTTAGTAACTAAAGTAAACAATTTTTTTTCTTCAGGAAAAATTTCAAAATATAATTTTCAATTAAAGAACTGGCTTTTTAGAAAATTTTTTTTTAATTTTTTAATGAACCTAAAAAGCGTAAGACTTTAGCCCCCCTACAGAATATAATTTACCAAAAATCAGGGAATTATCGGATTTTAATGAAACTCTCAGTGTTTATTTATCAATGAACGATCTTTATAATGCATTATTTATTTTATTTCAAAACTTTCTCATTTTTTTCAGGTCACTTAATTTTGACCCCACCTTATGTTGGGGGCATTTTCGATACTAATTACAGTATAAATAAAGAGATAAAAGACCGAACTTATGAATAGAAACAACAAAAATTTACGCGATATGCGAAATACTATTATTTTTTAATTTTTTCTAAAAAGCAAATTCGCTTATTACTCATTTTATTTACGTGACTTGTTGTCACATGATGCGAAATACTATTTTTTTTTCTAAAAAGCAAATTCGCTTATTACTTATTTTATTTACGTGACTTGTTGTCACATGATGCGAAATACTATTATTTTTTCTAAAAAGCAAATTCGCTTATTACTCATTTTATTTTACGTGATTTGTTGTCACATGATGAGTCCACGTTTTCTTAGAAAATTTTATGCTTTTTGGAAGGTAAAATGCACATAAAACATTTTTTGTCGCTAACAACTGTTGCTTCTTCTTCGCTGGAGGTGGCCATTTTTTACTTATTCGTATTCCGAACACACGATTCTCATTCGTTTATTCCGTTTTTGGAGCTACTCCATTTTGATTCGTATTTTTTTACAAAGTAGTCCGTTTAAATTTTACTTTTCGCATAATATCAAGATATGCCACCGATTGCGAAAACTTTTTATTAGCCTTTTTTGATTTTTAATTAATAATTACGCTAAAATTATTACCGCTAATTGTAGAGCATCGTAACTCGAAAACTAAGCCCTTTTTGACACCTGGGACTGTAGCCTAAAGGTGTTGAAGAACTTTTAAAGATCTTATTCATCCCTTGTAAAATGCAAGAGAATTATCTCCCTTGCTTTGCCCGGCAATCCTATTGCGTGGGTACAAAACACCGTTTGACACTAGGCTACAGTCCCAAGCCGATTATCGTTCAGTTGTGTCGGATGTAAAAAGTGGCCGAATAAATTGTCCTTTATTATTAAAATGATATCACCCCAAAATTCCATTTTTTTTTTTTTTTCGCGCATAAGTTTTTTGCCTCAAGAATTAATAAAATAAGTTTTAAGTGATTAAAATACGTATAGAACGAAAATAGCTCCGAATTCAATTAGCCAATGAGATTAAAGATTTTATCTGGAATGTAAACATCAGCTGGTGTTCTGTGTTTATGAAATAAAAAAATATTAATTTAGAATGACCCTCAAAACACCCCCCCAAAAATTCCTAATAATATGCTTTAGTAACTAAAGCAAACAATAATAATGCTTTAGTAACTAAAGTAAACAATTTTTTTTTTTTTCGGGAAACATTTCAAAATATAATTTTCAATTAAAGAACTGGCTTTTTAGAAAAAAATTTTTTTTTTTTAATGAACCTAAAATGCGTATGACTTTAGCCCCCCTACAGAAAATAATTTACCAAAAATCAGGGAATTATCGGATTTTAATGAAACTTTCAGTGTTTATTTATCAATGAACGATCTTTATAATGCATTATTTATTTTATTTCAAAACTTTCTCATTTTTTTTTCAGGTCACTTAATTTTGACCCCACCTTATGTTGGGGGCGTAAATTGTTTTGGTCATTTTCGATACTAATTACAGTATAAATAAAGAGATAAAAGACCGAACTTATGAATAGAAACAACAAAAATTTACGCGATATGCGAAATACTATTATTTTTTTTCTTTTTTCTAAAAAGCAAATTCGCTTATTACTCATTTTATTTACGTGACTTGTTGTCACATGATGAGTCCACGTTTTCAATGATACAATTTTATGCTTTTTGGAAGGTAAAATGCACATAAAACATTTTTTGTCGCTAACAACTGTTGCTTCTTCTTCGCTGGAGGTAGCCATTTTTACTTATTCATATTTCGAACACACGATTCTTATTCGCTTATTCTGTTTTCGGAGCTACTCCATTTTGCTTCGTATTTTTTTACAAAGTAGTCCGTTTAAATTTTACTTTTCGCATAATATCAAGATATGCCACCGATTGCGAAAACTTTTTATTAGCCTTTTTTGATTTTTGATTAATAATTACGCTAAAATTATTACCGCTAATTGTTGAGCATCGTAATTCGAAAACTAAGCCCTTTTTGACGTCTGGGACTGTAGCCTACTGGTAAAAGTCACGTGTGTGTGTGGCGCTAGTTTTCAATTCTTTTAGCCGGCAGGAACTGAGGAGACAAGAAGGTTAGTGTCAGCACGGAGCTTTTCTTCCTTTTCTCGATTTTATTAGTTGTGTATTAGAGAAACTACATAGTCCTTTATATTCTATTGTAGTTTCATGTTGAAGACCAGTTGCGAGACAGGAGGATAAGTGACAACTCCCGTATTTATCTAAATAAAGGTGTCTTCACCAGTCGACTGTCATTACTCATTCCTTGCCTGGGTGTTGCCGTCACATCCCTATTCTTCCATCATGAAGAGCATCACAAAAAATAAAAAAAAAAAAAGAAGATAATTCCTGCACAACTCAAGGCATAAAATCCAATGACAGTTATTTTCAATATTGTGTTCATATGCACTGTTTCTTTGAGATGTTTTATTTTTAAAAAGGTAATTTATGAAGAAGTGCGTCCCGGTCTCCTGAAAATTGCTGCCCGGTGACTATTAAAATAACGACCCCAGCTAAGGTGATACTTGAAAGAAAACAACCAACTTAGGGCGTTAAATGTATTGGGGGGGGGGGCTTCTCTTTTTTGTCGTAATTCTTATAATTTGTCGTAAATCTTATTTATTTATAGAAATTTGTTGTAATTCTTGTTTATTTATGAAGATGGATATCTATCTATCTATCTACCTCAATTTGTTCATTTTTTTTTTTACTTTGTTTGATAAATAAGAATTACGACAAAAGAGAAGCCCCCTCCCTAAAATACATTTAACACCCTAAGTCGGTTGTTTTCTTTCAAGTAACACCATAACTGGGGTCGTTATTTTAATAGTCACTGGGCAGCAATTTTTGAGGCAGGAGACCGGGACACACTTCCTCATAAATTACCTTTTAAAATTCAGACTAATGAGGACAAACATCTGAAAAACCTAAATACAAAGTAAATTTATTTTTGAAGTTGGTACCCTTGTGGAAATTTGAATATTCAGTTTGCCTCTTAGAATTTCCCAAGTTGTCTTTATTACAATTATATGGATAAAAATGTTATTAACATGACATTTAACTGTTACAATCTTACGGGCCATCCTGTAGGCCTTCAAGCAAGAGCACTTGTCCAGCAAAATTGGACCCTTGGTGGTCTTTCGTCAATGGTCGTAAGTTTCTTCTCTGATTGCAAGTAAACTGTGGCAAGTATCAGTGTTTAAGTAGTGAATCAGCCATGCATTATGGTTGTTGATTGGCTGGAGGAGTAAACCATGTGATCTCGGCTAGTCTATAAATCCAGGTGGGGAATTGTAGCACACCTTGTATACAAAACATTCCAACAATGGGTCATTTTTAGGTGATGCAACAAGTGAAGACTCCTTAGATCAAGATTTAATATTTTCTAATCAAGGTTAACTAACCTGAAAAGCATTTAGATACTGAATTTTTTTTTTTTGTATAAAAGAATAAAGAACATGCAACAAGTTTTGAATTGGAAACAATATCTTCATATCAATGGACTGATTCTGGATTATTTTTATTTTATTTTATCTTTTTCTAATTTTTTTTTAACACATCCCAGAATTTTTAAGTGAAACTCGTTATATTCCAAATTTATTAAAATTCACACCATAAAAGAACTAGTTTATGAATTTTATATTTTTTTCTTACTGCTGTGGGTTATTTTCGTATTTGCCTGGGGAGTTGTCTAACCGTTTAATGTTGCTGGTTCCCGGTAGGGGCCTCGTGTATTTAAGCGGCTGTTTTGAATTTCTCTTTCTCTGCTGCTCGCTACGAGACCACATGGGTTAGACAATTTTCATTCCCTTCGGGTTGGGGCTTCGGCCCTTAACACTGGCCACTCACTGCTAGTAGTCTCTTATACGATATATGACTATCTTTTAGTCATGTATCCGTAACTACGTTTTTATGTACATTTAGGTATCTCTTTGATACCTAAATATCTTGTATTTTACCATTCATGAATGTGTCATTATCTCTACTCTTGTATATGTATCTATGTACTTTATGTGTCTCGTCATATCCATGTGCTGTATACCTATTAAATGTTTTGTCCCTCAACCTTTGTCGGAGTTTGTTTGCATTGCAACGAGTTATGACTTTGTCATAACTTTGAATCTTACACTGCCATTTAAAGTTACCATTTAAAAAATTAAACACTTTATCTAGTTGGGGGTTGAATGGTAAGTAACTTGGAACTTTATATTTTAAATTGTGTCTCGTCTTGGTTGAAGTGGGGGTAAAAATGTTCTGAGGATTTAGTGTTTTTTTTTTTTTAAACTTTACTTATTGGTACCTACTGAAAATCAAATTTAATCTAGTTGATAGGGCAGATTATATATACCTTGCACTTTTGTTAACTGGAAGGGGCTATCCAGCATTGCTTAGGTAGAAGAAAGGACATAAAATAGTAAGTAAGTAAAGTCGACGGGGCGGCCTAAAGTCGGTATCAGCCAATCAGCGAGGGCGTCTATCCCCTTTTCAATAGCGCTAGACCAAGGAGATTGTTTTTTAGCATCTGAGGTGGAGCGCCACACCTACCATCAGCTCCTTACTTTACCGCACAGATCCCTGTGCTACTCATACGCTGAGTTGGCGGGGACCGGTATCGAACTTGGAACCTTGTGGCTTCAAGCCGAACGCTCTACCGACTGAGCTAACCCGGCCCCATAAGAAATTTTAATTCAATAATTTACAATTTTTAAAGAAGATATGAGGCAATTATTTTTCACAACTCCTCATTCCGCTAACCATAGCTGGGGTAGAACAGGATACCCCCATGGAATAAATAAAGGGTTAGGTTCAAAGTTCCGTGATGGCTCCCGAATACGACAAGAAGGTTCCCCGAGTCCGATAAGAAATACCTGAAGAAGGCCGGAGGGTATATTGGCCGAAACATTGTACAAATAACAATGACGATAGGGACAATAGTCCGAATAACGCAGATAATACTAATCTTCAAGCCTCATCTCAAACATTCAGAGAAATAATTATTTTTCTCTTCAAAACATTAATTGAAATAAAGTAATTGAATTAAAATAAAACGACCATATTTAATCATTTTTTTGTTTTCTTTCTTCCCTTTTCATTATGTTTGATTGAAACAGATTAGGGTTAATCACCCACTCGCTATCTTTCTCCTCTTGTATTTTTTCTGTGTAGCAAGTCTTTATATTAAAAACTGAATGGTCCATTATTTAGCTGAGGTAACGACACTCATAAGAATCCGGTGGATAAGCAACACCAGATAATTAGAATTTACATTTTTGCATTTCATCTTGGAAAATTTGGATGGTCTGATTTTTAACCAAAGGGTGTTGCAAGATGATAACAGTTGGACGATTAAGGAACAAGCATATTAATATGGTTATTTACTAAGCTTAACTTCGATGTGGCACAGGACCAGAAATTTTGCGAGGTGTGGTGCCTGAAACGTATTAGTATATGTGTCAGATTAAATGAATCCAATGTTAGATCAAATCTTTACTCCCTTGAATCAATCAACCAACACTTTCCTCGCTCAGATGTAAGGGAAGCAACTCTGGTGGATTAACTATAGATAGATAGATAGATAGATAGATAGATGGCTTTAATGTTGAACATCTTTTAGGATTCAAAAAGCAGCAAATTAAAAAAATCGAGAGAAAAACAAAAATTCTAACAGTCATGTTTGTTTTTAGCACAATTATTTTATTTCATTTCATAAAAGGTTGATTTCTCATACAAAAAAGTTCATTACAATAGGAGAAATGTGAAAAATGGTGGAGACTTAACATGATCACAGAAATGAGTGAAAGGGAGAGGGGGGGAAAGGAGAAGGAGGAAGAAAAGAGGCCAGGTTTTGGTTTTTTTGTTTTAAATTTAATTTTGTTCCCCCCCCCCCCACCACCCAAAAGGAAAAAAAAAAAATACACATCACCAACTCCTAGGGAAACAGAATTTAGAACACAGAGGGTTTTTATTTTGGGTGGGTAGAGGGGAAAAAAAAAAAGAAAGCAAGATCCAAAGGGGGGGGGATCTTGCAGGAACAAAAAAAAAAAAAAATCTTTAAGAGATCCCTCCCCTCATATTCAGGAATACTTGGGGAGGGGGGGGGGCGTTGTGGTTGGTTTGGGGTTCTAGAATAAGCATTAGCTTTCTCACAGGCTGACAATGCCATTAACAGTCTCTCCCCCCTGAATCCATGTTACTACACAAAAGATTGGAAATTAGAGAAGAAATGAAAAACAATATTTGATGAGGATAGATTCGTTTTTTTTTTTTTTTTTTAAATATAAATCATTTAAATGTCGACGAATGCGTTTACTGCAGCAGCCGTTTTAGATGCCCGCTCCAAGGCTAGAATATCAGAAGCGTTTTGACATGAGGGTCATTACGACACCCAGAGCAAGGAGAGAAAGAAAAAAAAAAAAAAGATGCGGCAGTTTAAACATTGGATTCCAATTTCAAAGAAATGAGAAAATTTGTCAAGTGTTTGTTTAGAAGGAGGAGGAGGTGGCGGCCGAGAAGAAGGAGGAGGCAAGAAGCTGGTTTATTGGCTTTTAGAGATTAATGATCGATTTATCTTTTCTTTTTGTTTTTTAAATAAAGAAAAAAAAAAAAAAAAAAAAATGAAAGTTCAAATAAAAACATGATTTTTTTTTTAGATGACTTATGAAAAAATATTTGCCAACAGAATTTGTATGATTTTTCTTTATAAATATAAATTTTTTTCTTTTTCTTTTTCTTTTAAATATACTAAATAGAATTTAGAATTCTCATTTTTTGAAGACGATTTTTATTATTTTATTTATTTTTTTTTTTTTAAAGTTCTTTTTGAAAAATTGATTTCAACTGGAAGTTTTTTTGTTTTTTTCGGGGGTGGGTGTGGGGAACTGAGCAGGAGATTTTAAGCCCAAACATCAATTTTTCTTTAAATAAAAAAAAAAAAAAAAAAAAAAAAAAAAAAAAAATGAAGGATGTGGGGGGGGGGGGGGCTAGAGAAGGGAACAAACCTTCAAATTATCGTTGCCGCCGCTGCTGCTGCTCTATTATGGCTATTAGTAAAAGTACTACAGCTAATACAAAAAAAAAAAAAAAACAGAAAAAAATACTATTAAGAGTGAACACGGCTAGCATCCATGGACAAAAAGAGAAGAGAAGGAGGCGGTGATTGTACTGCAGCTAAATTGTCCATTCCATTAAAAAAAGATGATTTATTCGTGATTTTATTATTATTCTCGAATAAGAGATGGTGGTTCGGAGGGTGGGGTGGGGATGGATTCAAGGACAAAAAAAAAAAAAAAAAAAAAAAAGAAAAAAAACCAGAGTAAGACGAGTCTAATTTTTTAATAATGCATTTACACACACACAAGAAAAAAAAAAAGGAAAAAAAAAATATAAACCCACTGTTTATATATATATACAAAGATCTCAATATGAAAAACCAAATTGAAATTATATTTCTTTCGTGTCAAGCGGTTTCATTTTTTTTTTTTTTTGCTTTGGTCCAAAAAGAGGCGTGGGGGGTGGGAGACCTCATTTTCAAATTCGTCCTTGATTTTTTAAATTTTATTTTCATTTTTTTTGGCTGTGCTACTGAGGGAAGTTACTTTCTTTTAGTAGTAGGCGTGTGTGTGTGTGAGTGGGTAGGAATGGGAAACATTATATAACCAACCCAAAAATAGGAAGGCCCTTTTTTGTTTTTGTTCTCTCTCCATCATTTTAAAAGCCCACACTTAAAAATGCAGACAATTGAATCGCTTTCGTAGAAGAGGAGAACATTCCTTCCCCCAATAAGTGAAAAATTCTAGGAACTGAACAGATCGTCCAAAAATAAAAAAAGTTACAAAAACATTAAAAAAGCAAAGTGAGGGTAAGGCTAGATACAAAATAACTGTAGGTGTGTGTGTGTGTGTTTGTATGTGTGTGTTACATTGAAAACAAAAACAAAAAAAAAATGCAAATAGTGTAGGTTTTTTTTTTTAAGGGGAGGGGGGCAGGGGACACGCACACAAGAAATAAACAAAGGTAAATAGCTTGATTAGAATTTGGGGACCAGTGAGGGGGGGGCAGGGATTTGCAAGGGAGAGGGGGGGTCTTGGAAAAGACATTGGGGTGGGGGGGGGAGAGGAAGAGCCCAGTGAGCTATGTTCCATGGCTGTGAGGCTTTACAGGCAAAATAGGTGCATGCTTATCAAACATTGGATATTTGGTGGCACGAGAAAGAGTCATGCAAATTTGCCTGTGGAGTCGACTACTTTCTTTTTTTTTTTTTTTAAGCAGTTGGCAATGGCAACAGGGGGGGGGGATGCTGTTGCTTCTGCTTCTGCAATGAAATCAGTAGAAGATAAAAAGGATGACAAGTGGCCAGCTGAGGCTGAGGAGGAGGGGGGATTTGGGGTGGGGTGGGTAATTTAGTGATGAGGATTGATTTTAACCCTCCACTGCCTGGGCCACTCGCTCACTCCCAGCCAGATCCAGGATCTTCAGGTCTTTGACTTTCTCTTCAGCTTCATTGACTATTGAATTAATCTGCAGAAAGAAAGAATAAAATTATTTAAAAAGTTAGGACACATTAAAAAAAACAAACAAAAAAAAACAAAAAAAAAAAAAAACAAAACAAAAAACATCTTGAAAGAATGACTTAAAAAGGATGTCCCATTTGAGGTAAATTAATATTAGTGTGTAAACAAAACAAAACAAAAAAAACACAAAAAAAACCCCACAAAGACCCCCCCCCCAAGTTTTGATAACCAAGTCCCAAGATAGAGTATCCCATCGTGGTGTAATACTTAGCAAGCTAAACAGTTTGATCCTCACTGGATGCCCCATACTTGCAACCTTGGGTCACATTCTACCTGTGATGAATGGCTGGGGGGGAAATACCAAATTTTTCCATTGTGGTGTAATGACTAGCATGCTCTTCTTGTAGGTCTATTACTAGTGAATATGTGACAGTCATTTTAGTTTGGGGCGGGTGACCTTTTGCCTTTCAGCACTCAAGGATAGCAGAAAAATCCACCCAGTCCTCCAAGATGGTCATAAAGCACCATGGTGAAATAACTCACAAACTTACAAAAAGAGTAAGTTGTCTGTGGAAAGCCAGAAAAAAAAAAAAGAAAAGATTATTGGATACTTTAAAAGAAATTCAAATTTTTGATTGGCATTATTAAATGTGAAAGTAAAATAAGACAGATTTATTTTAATGGCATATAAACCCATCTAGGGTTATTTTATGCCTAGAAGTTAAAGAATTGTGTATAATGTTTGTTTATATTTAAATGTTTTCTTTTTCACATTGTTATACAAATAATTTTCAAACATCTATTTGACTCCTAGATAGTACCTAACAGGTACTACCATTTCAACAGAGTGGATCTGGGAATAATGACAGTGAAGGAGGTAATCACCACTCCGCAGAACTGGAGCCTCACCATCAGATGCAGTTTAGGGTCATACCCAGGATACCCTTGAGGTGTAGGAGTGTTTACCCTTCTGTAGTGGATACAGTCAACATATTCTATACCACCAATTTTTTTTAAGTTATTAAAAAATAAAAAAAATAAATATGAGCGATAAGAAATTATTTTAAATCATAGTAACCAATTTGACCCAGAGAGACTGCCATCTTTAAAAAAACAAAAAAAACCCCCCTCCCCCACAGGAACAAGCTTTTAGCTTTAATAAAATAAAGTTGGCGGACTTGATATTGTTGGTATCAGCAGAACAGCAAGAGAGTCTTTCCCCTTTATGCTAGCACTAGACCAGGGAGATTGCTTTTGCTGAGGTGGAGCAGCATAACTACCATCATCTCCTCACAGATCAAATTATCCAATTTGTGCTACTCATGCACCAAGTTGGTAGGGACGGGTATCAAACCTTGCGATTCCTACCCACTGAGCTAAACCAATTTAGTATATTTTTTTTGTTTTTAATTAATTAGAATTTGTTCCCATTGAGAGAATTAAATGTTTGGGGGGGGGGGGAAAAACATTTTTTGGTCAGGGTTTGATGGCATAGTGTTGTGGTTCTTCCTGCACCTTCTTTCCTTGAGGGGGCAGCCCTGTGGGTGTTTTCAAAAGGAGGAGATAACATGATTGGTAGTGAGACACCAGGTGTCATGGTTCCCAGCTTAGGTGGACCACTAGCAATGATTGGTATGACAAGCCTCAAGGGATCAAATATTAGATTCCAATTTGAAATCTTTTGTATCTTATATTGTTTTATTCTCAAGACTTCTATTCCATTTGTTTAAAACAATTCACTAAACTTGGAGGGCGGGGTGGTGGTGGGCATGGGGTTTATTTTCCCCCAATTACAGAAAATAAAAAAGGGGACAAGTTTTGCTCTGATTGATAAAACAAAACCTTTCTTTAAACTTGACAGTGACTGTAGAGAATATCTGGGAGATTTATTTTTAGCTTTAGGCTCATCATTAAAAATAATTAAATCAGATTTGGATTGTATTAGGACACAGGCAAAATAAATACACAACTGGAATTTAAAAAAACAAAAAACAAAAAATAAATAAATAAAAAGATAAATAATAAATTTTAAAAATCATTTTTGTGGGGGAAAGAAAAAATGAAAATGAGAAAAAGAGAAAAGAAAAAGAGTAAAAAAGAAAGAAAAAAAAAGAGAGTAAAAAAGAAAAAAAGAGTAAAAAAAGGAAAGAAAAAAAAAGGGGAAAAATCATTTTTGTTTGAGAAGAAAAGAAAAAGAAAGAAAAAAAGAATGAGAAAAAGAAAGAATGAGGAAAAAGAAAGAAAAAGAATGAGAAAAAAGGAAAAAAGAAAAAGAATGAGGAAAAGAAGAAAAGAAGAGAAAAAAGAGAATGAGGAAAAAGAAGGAAAAAAGAAAAAGAATGAGGAAAAAGAAGGAAAAAGAGAAAAAGAATGAGGAAAAAGAAGGAAAAAGAGAAAAAGAATGAGGAAAAAGAAGGAAAAAGAGAAAAAGAATGAGGAAAAAGAAAGAAAAAGAATGAGGAGAAAGAAAGAAAAAAAGAAATCCTCTTGTGAATCAAATTGTTGATAGTTAACTAAAAATGAACATTAAAAAAAAAAAAAAAAATGAAATAAAACAAAAATTAAAAGAGAAAAGATTCATGAATGCAGTTAATATGCTAAACAAAAGTCCAAGAGGTTAACAGCAGCAGCAAATATTTTCCATGAAAGTGGAACAAATTTTAGCAATTGAGAGAACACTAAGATGTTTTTTTGTTTTTCATCAAAGAGAAAAAGAAAGCCTGCAAAGAAACATAGACCCCATTTTGATAGTTGTTAAATAAGCCGCCTTTATAATAGAAAGAGAAAAAAATTAATGAAAATGATCAAATAAAGAGATTTTATAGAAGCAAGTGACATTAAAATCAAAGTTTTGGAATCTAAAAGAATTTCCTGTTTATTTAAGTAAAGAAAAATGATTAGTTTTAAGTTATTAGGGTGAAACAAATACAGTATGTATATGTATGTATGTACATACATACATACATACATACATACACACACACTTCTCATATCTGAACAAACACTTTGCTTCAAATAACGTATTCTGGAGAATTAACAAGAATATTATGCAATCAACATGAAGGCATTTAGTCAGGTTTTGTGGTATTGAATGCTTATTTCTTGAAAATGTTTAATAGAATTCATTTTTGAAAATTAATTGTTATTGGAGTTTGCAATCTACTAAATTTGGATCCTTGAATTCTCCTACCCCTTTAATGGCCACTGATATATATATATATATATATATATATTAAAAAGTGGGGAGAGGAAAGTGCATGTTTAAATACTTATTAGTAGTATTTAGGCATCCTACTATCGTGTAATGGTTAACATGCTAGTCTCACAGATCCATTAGATCTGAATAGCAAGTTGATCCTCACTGGATGCCAACTACATGCAACCTTGTGTCACATCCTATTTGTGGTGAGAGGGTTGGGTATATACCTATTTATGAACAGTATTTTCTATTGGATAAGTCTTCCGCCACACTCCAACTCATTTAACCTGTGAAAAAAAATTTATCACAAATTATCAGAAATTTTGCATTCAGAACCCGATTACTAAACCTTGTGCCTTACGTTGATTGCAATAAATTTTGCTTCTCTCAAATATTCCAAATAATTAGAAGGAATTTTTTCAATACTTATGCCAAGTCCTTACATAAACAGAACTCATCAAAAGTAATTTTAAAATTAAAAATGTTTCAGTAGATATTCATAAAAATTAACAAAATATTTAAAAAAAAAAAAAAAAAAAAAAAAAAAGTTTTTTTTTTTTACAGTATAATTTAGACTCTTTGGAAAAGTTTTCAGTTATTAAAGTTAGGAAAAAAGAAAAAAAGTTATGAGGAGGCAAGGCAAATACAGAAAATCAGGACAAAAATGACAAAAAAAAAAAAAAAAAAGAAATATTTCTATGACTAAGAGACGAAAACTGAAATTAATCGAGCAGAAACTGTACAAACACTCCAGATGATCATGCAAGATAAATGTGAAAGGGCAATCTTGATATTAACAGAATTATTTTGAATACATTGGTCATATGAATAGCGTTTTTATTTTTTTTTTTAAATGACAATTATTCCTCTTGAAGAGGAAGAGGAGTCTCTTTAGGATGAATGTACAGCTTGAACATTGTTAGAATATATAAGACATGCATTTTGATTGTTATAAACTTTTCATTAAAAATTGACTGCATTTAAATCTGGAAAACAGTTAGAAACTGGAAACAGACTGAAATTAAACCGAATTTTAGAAATGGAAAGAAAACTTTAAATTCTAAGATTTTCTGTAAACATTTTAAAAGTTCATTAAGAAGAATTCCCTTCAAAAAAGAAAAAGTTTGATTTGAGTTTTATTCAAATTTACAAAGAAAAGAAAATAGAAAAGTTTGCTAGAAAGACTTGTAAAAAAATTTTCCGATGCAGCTCAAAAAGGATTAAAATCTTAAGAAAACCAAATAAAGCAATCGGGAATTTTTATTCAAAGTCCAGATATTCATTTTTTTTTTTAAATTTTAAAATGGCTGAAAATTTGTTTTGGATTATCTGCCCTTGGCTTTGCTAAACCAGATGAAATTAAGGCTGAGAAATAAGATAAAAAACAAGTTTAATAAGTCAGTGACTAGTTTGAAACTTTTCTGGCAAATTCTGGCTGGACTTTCAAGACTAGATACAAATTGATAATGAATACTTAAAGAAAATATCAGCTTGTTTATTTTTCTCTATCTTCAAGGAGAAATATTGAAGTGTATTTGAAGATAGATTTAATATTAAGTATAAAAAATAACCATATTCAAATACTCAATAACCACTTTAATTTTTGTAAAAAAAACAAAAAACAAAAAAAGTTAAATTGATTTTTATTCTAGGAGTAGAAAGAAAAAATATGCAGATTCATTCTTTCTCAAATCAAAGCCTTTAAAAGTTTAAAAAAAATGTAATTCAACTTTAATGCATTTTAGTTAATAACAATTAGTAAAACAAGACCTAAAGTCCAGCAGAATCCAAAAAGTTTTTGTTGTTGTATATCCATTATGCAAACCTGATATAAATAAACTCCTCTTTGTTAATTCCTTTGTGAAGAAAAAATATATTTCTATCAATCACAACATTCAATGGAATTGCCCAGTTTTTTGTTTTTTATCACTTTCTCCAGAGATTTTGGTTCCATCATCTCCGGATGTGAAGTGAAACACATGACAAATTTGAGTGACAGACAGACAGACAAAACAAATACCAGGGTTGGTTAATTAAGTGTCACAGTGCAAGGCATTCTTTCTGTAGACACCCTTCTGAAACATGTGCCAAAAAGGTATGGGTGATGGCTGGTGGGGGTGGTGAAAGCCGGTGGAGGGAGAAGAAGAGAGGGAGAGAGAAAGAGACATGCTGGGTCAGTCAGTCAAGGTGGGACAAGTTTATTACACACAACAAAAAATAAAAAATAAAAAAATAAAAAATAAAAATATTTAAAAAAAAAATAGATGCACCACATGGAAGGGAGGGGTATTGGTCCAGGGAGGGAAAAAAGTTTCAAAGGGAGGCAAACTAAACAACATATCAAGCAGAAAAATAACAAACAAACAAAAAAAACAAAAAAAAACAAAAAAAAAACTCAAAACAGAAACAAACAAAACAAAAAATGAACAAACAATTAAATTTTCAGAATTATATTAAAAACTTTTCATTTTATATTTAAAAAAGATCCAATGTTTAAATAATTGGAATATTAAACTTTCAAATGATTTATTGAAAAATTGAAAACTAAACTGAATCAAGTCAGATTTGTACATTTTTAAAAATTAAAAAAGACAATTGAGAAAATAATCAGAATTACAATGGCGGCAGCAGCAAAAAAAATGAGAAAAGAAACAAAAAGTCCTATATGGGCCTGGGGGGGGGGGGTAGATCTGAAGATTTATTTAGAAAGAAAGAATATTTGCAATATCTATTTAGTTTTAAATAAATAATTAGAAGTAAAGACCCAATTTGAAGCTATTTATTTAAAAGAAATATTAGCAAATCTTGTAAGATGAGAATGTAGCTTAGTATAACAAGTTGCAAAAATATTTAAAAAAAGAAAAAACATCCTAAAAATGTATTTTTATATGTTTAATACATTTTTGTATAAAGAAATTTCAAATTAAAAAAATGTATTAACACACAAATAAACATGTGTTAATACCTTTTGAATTTATTCTATTCATTTAAAAAAAAAAAAAAAATTTGTAACTTGATTGTAGTGTTCAAAGTAAACCCTTTCCTCTTTGTAATACAAGATAGCTAAATTATATCACCTGGTTAATTTTCCTTTTGCAATAACCCCATAACCCTCAAGCCAAATAAAGTATTTCCTTGCAGATTTTGTAAAATATTCAAAGCATAGAACAAAAAAGAAAAAAGTTTGTCCCCTCATTGTTATTAGCAACCTTAAAGCAGTAGAATTTGAATAGCAATGCAAGAAATACCCAAAAGATTCAACAGATAAAAATATATTCCTTTATATAGAAATAAAAGAAAAGGACTTTATCCTAATTGTAATTAGAACAGATTCAAAAAGCTATGAAAATGGCTTTGAATTCCAAGATACTATACTTCCCCACTTGGGATCCAAGGGATCAATTCCTACGTTCCATTTCAAAATGTTCTTTTCTCATAACAAAAGACCTCCTTTAGATACCAAACCCGCTCTCCAATTGAAATATCAACAAAATTATGAAGTGGGGAGGGAGTTAAATTTCTCTATTCTCTGTACTGTAACAAAAAGCAGACAGGAATAAGGTAAGGAGGATGAGAAGGAAGAGGAGTATGGTTAAAATATTGATGGTAGTTGGCCATTTTCTAGGATTTGACTGAAATCCGAGGGAGGAGGAAGAGAGAAAAAAGAAACATTGCTAAGGTTTCAAATCCTAAAATCCTTTTAAATAAAAATCTCAAAAAGGTGCGTAACAAAAATGGCCCTTCCACATGAGACTTGTAAATTCTTTGTTCCTTTATCTTTTCAAATTCTGTCCGTGTTTGAAAACAAAGAATTAGGAAACATTTTTTGTTTTTCCCAGTGAAAATAAATCTGTATTGCCCTCCAAACTTACAGAGGGAACATTTACAATTTGTGTTTTGAAGCCAAATCAACAATTCCTGGTTTCAACAAAATATTGCCAAAAATCTTCGACAAACTAACAGAAATCAATTCTGAGCAATAAAAAATTTTTAAAACTTTTTTTTTTTTTTAAATCTCAGAACTCTGGAATTGGAGTAAAGAGTCATATAATCAGTAAAACTATACAGACTCCAGTTAAATTTACACTTTATATGGCCCTAGTTTATTCAGTCAAGTTGTACAGTGCACACTCCTTAGAAACAGATTATTTTTTAAAAAAAATCATGGTAATTTATTATGAGTTGTAATCAATTACATAAAAATAAGTCAGAAATGCTAAAAATAGAGAAGTAGGAGGTTTTGTGTTCAGACTCCACAGTCCTAGTAAATCTGACATTCAGATAATGAATAAAAAAAAAAAAAAAAAAAATCTATTTTATTTTTATTCTCATTCAATCAAGAATTTACTGTCACATTCATTTTGACAATTTGAGGAAATTCCCTTAGCATAATGATTACCATCATGTTAGGAAATTGAATTTGTGACCAAGAGTCAAAATCCAAGACAAGGTGGTTTGAATTTCCCTTGTGGAGACTGGGTTCTTTAGCCATGATTAAGTAAACCAGTTTAGGAGAAGGAAAATTGAATTCAAACCAGCTCTTTCTCCAACTAATCATGTCCCATCCCAAGGGTAAATATATACACATTCATTTTGATAAATAAAAGGGGTCGCCGTTGTAGCTATATTGCTTGGGGTCTAGTACTATAACTAGGAGAAATTGACAACACCCTCCTTTACCAGGACATAATGATAACAAGTTGTGTCTACTACATTTTAATGTTTATAAAAATCAGCAATATTTAAAAGCAGTACAGAATTCAAGCAGTCAATACCCCCCAAAAAAAAAAAAAAAAAAAAAAAAAAATTTACCCAACCCAAACTTATAATTCAATAGAGATTAATAGTAGAGGGTTTGATAAGCCAATGCAGTTTTGGAGAATAAGAAGGCAGAGAAGGAGAGGAATAATTAAAATGAAAAGAAAAGAAAAAAAAAAAGAAAGAAAAAAAAAAAAAAAGACATGTGTCACAAGGGTGGTCATAGGAGAAAGAACGGCAGTCACTGCAATACTTAACTGACCTCTGTTGTAGCTTCCTTTACGGTCTCCTTTATTTCCTCGTCAACACTGGACATCAGCGTTGGGGCTGAAAGATCAGATAGAAGCCATCACATGAGGCGGTCAGCCAGAAAAGCAAGTGGACAAACGTGGACATCACGTCAAGGTGTGTGCATTACTGAAAATAACTACCAGCATTTGTACAACAACTTACCATACTAATTTATATATATATATATATATATATATATATAAAAACATTCCAAAAGTGCAAATTGGTAGCAATGCATAAAATCTGTATGACTACTGTTAAATTTTCTTTTGCTCAAACCGGAAGTGAAGGAGAAAGAGGAACAGGTATAACTACAAGATTTAAACTTTCAAATTAGACAAGAAATTGCTTCCAAATTTTGAAGTTACCAGCCACAAATTATTGCTTTGTCTAATTTTCTTGTTTGGGTCAAGTGTCATTATTGAAAGGTACATGGAAGGGGTAGGATGAATTAAGATTAGGGGATAGGGAAAAAGAGGAAATTGAGAATAAGAATGAAGAAGGGTTGTACTTTTGAGGTTTAAAAAGATCAAATATTTGAATTCTGCAACCAATTTCATTTTTTGTTGCTCAAATCATGTAATTATCCAAGAATGTTGTCAAATTAATTTAGAGTATTATAAGAATACAGTCCATGTTGGATTTTTATAACATGCCAAAGGAAAATTTAAACAAGCATATCAGGGATGGAAACCTTGAGTTAAGGCATCAGTCAGGAAGGACATTTTCATTTGGAGAGTCTGGTTATTCTTTTGTACATAGAGAGCAAAACGAAGCTAAGAATGGCACTTTAGAATCCCTCACCCCCATTAAGAAAAAAAAAAAAAAAAAAAAAAAAAAAAAAGGGTTATAGCAAAAATAGATTTTATCCCTTTCACAAGCAGATAATATTTTATCTTTGTAAAATGGGCAAATTATTTTTTTAGAAAATTTGCAAATTAGAGGGCATGTTCAAATAAGACTATCATATTTTTGCTAGATATCTAAGATGCAGTTGGATGCTTTAAGGGTTTTGGGTTTTTTCAACATCATACCTTCTTTTTAAAGAGATTAATTGCATCTCGGTCTGCATTCCAACATAGTTGTTTGTCATATATATAAAAAACAAAAACAATTTGATCAGCAATTGTCATAATTCAATAGCATGAAAACAAAGTATTCACATTTAACTATATTTTACAAAACAACTTTTACATATTCCAACACCACAGTGGGGCCTCCAATTGCAGTTTCTATATATTAATATTTAATTGATCAACAAGCAGTCAAAAACTTCAAATGAAATTAAATTCACATGTTGCTCCTCTCTCTCTTCACTTCAAATTAGAGAAAATAAAAAAGAACTACTTTTCATAAAGTTCAGATTTCTGCATGCATGTGTAAACAAAATGTTAGGATTTTTTTGACTAAGAAGAAAAAATGTATATATATAAATAAATAAATATATAAATAAATAAAATAATATATAAATAAATAAAATAATATATGTGCACAAGAACAAAGAGAAATAATTAAAATTTAATAATCCATTTGTGGCCAAAGTGAAGTTTAGCTCTGAATGCAAATTTAGAAAATAATTAAAAAAAGAGATGAAATATTTGTGTGCAGCATTGGCCGAAGAAAATCCTTGATGGAAAAATCAAGAAATATTTTTACATAAAAAAAAAAAAAAAAAAAAAAAAAAAAAAAAATTTCAAATTAATGCTTTTTCATTGAATAAAAAAAAACACACCTTTAATTAAAAACGAAAATAACACCTGAATTGTCCATGCTTGACAATGTAATTCTTAGCACCAAATAGAATAGAAAAGAAAAAAAAATGCTATGAGAAGATGGATGGAGATGGAAGTGGGGAGAAGGTGGTTTTTTGTTTGATGAAGTGGTTATTTCTGCACGGATAAACGCACACACCTACCTTCTGTGTTAGTTGTAGTCTCAGCTGGGGTTTCGGTATTGATAGGGGAGGCGGTGGGGCTGATGGTGCCAGCCTCAGACCTACAGAATAATAAACACCTAAATTACTACATTTGCTGAAATAATCTAAACCTAAAAAGGAGGCGTTAATAACCTCAGAGTAAACAAAAAGGTTTAGTATCATTAACCAAATGTAAACAAAAAAATTTTTTTAGATTCTCAAATAGGTTGATAGAAAATCTGAAAAAAGAATTAAGTTGACAAACATGGAGTGTAGTTAAAATAAGAAAAAAGAAAAAAAAAAAAAAAAAAAAAAAAAAAAAAAAAAAAAAAAAAGAAGCAAACTTCAACAGGCGCAATATCAGCCGAAGAAGCATGTTTGATAAAGTCATAGCAGAGTAAATTTATCGCATAGTAAATTATTTGTAGCTAAATTCTGAATTTAATCATTGATTTTAAGAATTTAACAAAAAGAACTAAAGGGTTAGGGTAACCCTATATTATACAAACAATTAATCCAATACAATTAATTTACCTGTGATAAATTCACCTAGAGTCCAGAAGAAGCAGTAAAATTATATATATATATATATATATATATATATATGGCGGGAAGCCTTGTTAGTTATATTAGAAGCATGTAGAGCTACATGGTATAATGGTTACTGCCATAAGAAATGGACATGGCAAATGGAGTTCAAATCCTGGATAAATCTGGTTGCATTTCACATAGCGCTAATACTCTTGGGAAAGGTATGCATCCAATTAGAGCAGACTTGGCTCTTTAACCTTGGTTAGGTGACCAGTCCAGAAAGAAAGCTCTGAATTCAGACCTTAAGAAATTGATCTTGTGTCACATCCTACTTGTGCAGAGGGGTTGGTAAATATTTGAGCATGGAAAAGTAAAAAGGTAATAAAAATCATATACTTTATTTTTCCATGCTTCTAATATAACCAACTAGGCTTCCCACTATCTATTTTACAAATCCTTAAAGAACCATATATGGACTCTTTAACAAATATTATCATATATATATATATATATATATATATATATATATATATATATATATATAAAGTGCATGGTTATCACGATCTCACTTGGTTAGTCAGTGGTGAGCTAATATATGCAGTATTATTAGGAGAGTGCTCAATATCGTCTAAAGACGAGCATGAAACCTGAGATTGCAGATAAAATATCCATGTAATTAAATATATACACACAAATTAATATATATTACTCATGTAAGTCGAAGTAAAACAATTTTTGGCAACTTGTGAACATTGCGTGTGTATGAGTGCACGTTTTGTTTGTTTTTAGAGGCAATAGCAATAAACTGTTGGTGTTAGTAGGCGTTGATGGTGAATATTTGTGCAAAGACATAAGAGTGATTAATGTTGAAGATATGTAGAAATTTATTTTTTCTAATGTGATTAATGCTATTGTTGCGAATAGAATTTAATGCTGAACATATGCCAATTATCAATTTGGGAGGGATTGACGGCAACAAGGAATTTATCTACGCCTACAGATTTTGTGGAGAAACATTTTCTTGTTTTTTTTTTTTTTTTTATTCTTCCTATTATTTTCTCAATTCATATGAGAGAAAAAACAACAAAATGATATTCTTCAATATTCAGTGGGTTCAACATTGGACTCAAGAAAAATGAAGGCCAAATGAAGACCCAGTGAATAGAAAGAAGATGGTTTCTCAGGAAGAAAGATTTGAGATTTAAAAAAAAAAAAAAAAAAAAAAAAAAAAAGGGGGGGGGATATCAAAATTGAAACAAATGGCCAACCCCCAAACAAATACCCACCCCCCACCAATAACATGCACATAACACCATGCAACAGTTATCATACTGAAGCCAAAAAAGCAGAACAATTTGAACGTAAATTCCAAATACAACACATTTTAGCCTGGGTGGGAATTGGGGGAAAGAAAGAGAGAGAATGAGGTATTAATCAGTTCCCAGGAGGGAGGAATCATTGTGTGATTAAACTGCTTCATGTGGTAGCCATCTTTTTTTTTTTTTAATTGTATTTACTTCATTGTATTTTAATAACCCTGATGAGAATGAAATCATTAGAAAAGAAAATATTAGAAATCCAGATTTTTCCATTCCAACATGCAAGGAAAATCCAATGTGCAACAGGACAGAAAGATCAGTCAATTACGTAATCAAAATTAATTACCAAATTTGATTTAAGTATGAGAATTTAGACTTGATCCGTTTAATAAACAGGCCCATCCTGACTAAAACTTACAGAATAAATTACTAAGAAAATATAGTTGTATGATGACACATTGAAACATTCATGAATAATTCTGTGATAAACTGAATGATTTAAGACTTAACTAGTCAGGTATTATTGCCCCCTCTTCTCACAAAATTGCTTATACAAATAAAGTTTTTGTTTGCAGTTCAATGTTTATTCTGAACTACAAAAGTTAAAATTGTAAAAGAAAACTTCCAGGTGTTGATGTAGCTTTAAACAGGATTAAAAAGGTAATTTGTTTTTTAAAAAAAAATAAGATAAAATAAAAATTAAATAAAAAAAAATGATAAATAAAATTTACCTAGACAGAAAATTTCTTTTTAATTAAAAGCTAGTTTCTCTTGGGAAAAAAAAAAAAAATGATTAAAAAAAATATTAACATGAAACATTCATTGTGAATAAACCCCTGCATTTCCAATTAGAAAATTTCACTGGCCATTGTTCTTTAAGGAAAGAAAGCAACAATGGCTACAAATATATAGAAAGACTTCAAACTCAACTAAGCTGCAAAGAGTGAGAGTGAGATGTGCAACTAATAAGATGAATTGACCAAGAAAGCATCAAAGCATGAGAAAATGATGAGACCCCATCAGTGCACAGAGCTAGCTAGACATTATAGATGTTTTATTGATGTGCTGTGAAGCTATTAAAGCAATCAAATAATAAAAAAAAAAAGCTTGTAATAAGACCGACAAGCCAGTGCAAAGTCAAAATGAGAAATAAAGCAACAGTGGTTCCAGATAGAAAGAAGAAAAAGCAATGAAGAAATCAAAGACTAAGGAAGTCTGTACCAGATTTTTCTAAACTATAAAAATGTCCATATTTTCAATATTAAATATACAAAATTTTTTTATAGCATCTTATAATGGAGATTGTAACCGAAACTACGCCCCTGCCAACGTCACAATTCCCTTAGTTATTTACAGTATATTCTCAATGGTTATTAAATAAATCATTATTTAATCTTAATTAGAATCTTATTTATTAACAAAATCTATTAAGGTCTATCTAAGATAGATTTGCCTCAAAACAGCCCATATCATTAGTATGTTTAAAATCCTG
The DNA here is from genome assembly GCA_023376005.1 of Doryteuthis pealeii. Classification (NCBI taxonomy): domain Eukaryota; kingdom Metazoa; phylum Mollusca; class Cephalopoda; order Myopsida; family Loliginidae; genus Doryteuthis; species Doryteuthis pealeii. Next base: position 52,143,508 of record CM042163.1, read on the forward strand.
CGATATGTGTTATATATATCATTAAGAAATAAACGTTTACATAGTATATGGTATGAATAATTTTCATACCGGTTTTATTAAAACCATGTTTAATAAATAATTACTTGGTGTTATTGATTTCTAATATTATTGTTTTATTCTCAAACGTATTAAAAGTAATCCTATGTAAATTTTATATTAAAATCAATTAGAATAAAGTAAAAATAAGTAATCTTTTTTTGGTGATCTTATCTAATTTCATTAGTCTTTCTAATTCAATATAATATTTAATTATATTAAAACTTAAATACTTGTGCCCAGAGGGTGATAGTTAAGATAATTAAATCTTGATTTTATAGGGGAAAAAAAGTGATAATATTATCACTTCAGTTATTTGTAGCAGTTTTCTACCCAAAATTAACATTCAATTTTTTATATATAAAGTAAAAAAAAATTTTTTTTGATGAGGAAAATGTCATTACTTTTAAGTAGAGTGAATTTCAAAAAAGTTTCCTTGTGATTATTAAATGATCACAAGAATTTTACTGGTCAGCAAAGAAATTGCCATTTCAAAAATGAGATGTGAAAAAATAAAAAAATAAAAGCGAGGCAAAAATTCAGATCTTTGTTGCAAGAAAAAAAACGTACACTATATTTGGACTAGCATTCTCTTTTTGAACTAAATTTTACTTTCGGGCAAACCAACTAAAATATAGGGATTAAAAAAAATTTTTTTTAAAGAATGATGGTAAAAATTTTTTAGAACAATTTTTTTCTCAACTTCAGACAGTATTCTTATTTTAACTTATCAGCTAAAAACCAAGCATTTATTTATCTTTAATTAAATTTTTTTAAAAAAGAATTTGAAAAAAAAATCCAAATTCCATAAAATTAATTTAGTATCCCCATTTTATTTTTTTCAACTTGAAAGTTTATCCTGGCTTCACATGCAGTGAAGGTAGAAATTCTCTTACATGCATAACCCCATTGCACCAATTTATAAAGGGGGAAAATGTACAGAGTGACATTCAAGGGTTACCAGTGCAACATGCAACTGAGGTGGCCAAGGTGCATATCCAACAACAACAACAACTTTAGGAACCCCCTAAAAATTGTCAGGTTTTGTTTTACTATTTTCGGTTACCATTAAAAAGAAGAGGAGGTTAGGGAATATGTTCATTTATTAAATACCAGTTCATTAATGAAATATTTAAGTTTTTTTTTTTTTTTATTTATTTATATAAACGTTTTTAACAATGTTACCACCACTAGGTTAGAAGCCAATATAATTTTATGACCTTTTAAAAAAGATGTTTTTTTAAATGTTTAAAATTTTACTTTTTAGATTTTTCTTGGTTTGGTTGTTTTATGGCATATCAACCCTTCCCGGATCATTTTTGTCAAATCAAGTCATTTTGATAAATAAATGACTGGTTGTTTAAAATTTAGATTTTTCTTGTTAAAAATAGTAATCCGTATAGTAATTTGTACAAGAAAATTTTTTTCAATTTTGACATTATCGAGTGTTCAGCATTCAACAAGACCATCTTTGAAAAGGTTTTACACTTCAATATTTTTTTTGGATACATCTCATCTTCATGGGTTAGATGAAACTAACTTCAAACTGAGAGATACATGAATATTTTTTTTTTTTAAGAAAATGAGTATTTATATTAGGATCTGTCAAAATGTTGGCTCATTTTCATTTTAAAAACGAATTAAAATTAATTATTTATTTAAGGTCAAATCAAAAAGTAGTAACATAATGAGAGGGTTATTTCGAAAAGTACGTGCGTGACGTAACATTTGGCAGATCCTTATACCTTATTTATATCCAATTGTTGCTACCATAGATATGTAAAAATGACAAATAATGTTAATTACCCTTTTTATCAAATTGGTATTAATTATTTTCAGGACCTTAGATACCGACTTCGTTGCACACAGCGTACATAGTTTGTTTACTTAACGCTCACCCGGCGTTTCCCTCAGTTTGTTTACAACTCTACGCTAGCGTTCATCTTACCCAACCTATCAGTCAACCAAGAGTTGCTTCCCTTGATTATAACTTTTATAGAAGATCAAGGTTTTTTTTCCCCTTTTGTTTTTTTAAGTGTTGAAAAGTTTTTATAAAGCTTGAATATTAAAAAAAAAAAAAAAAAAAAAAAAAAGGAGGAAAAAAAAAAAAAAAAAAAACTGGCATTGTGAAGAGCAAAAAATAAAATATTATGAGCTGCGGTTGCCGTTGACTCGATGAGTAATAAGATTGCTGAGAAGGAGTAGAAGGACGAGGAAGAATGCTGCATGCTTTTAATTTTTTTTTTTTTCCTCTGGTGTTTCAGCCAAGCATTGTTCAAACTGCCAGCCATTGCTGTTAGCAAAATACTTACGCTACATCTATGATACTATCTTGGGAGAGATCTCCCGTAGTGGTGGTCTCAGCTCGGGAGTCATTTTGCTGTGTATCTTCGCTCACTCCTCCCTCTACGTTCTCAGCCCTGTCCTCCTCGCCAGTCCCTTCACCTTCAGCTTCAGGGGCCTCCTCCTCTCCCTCCTCTTTGCTGGAAAACATGTCGATAGAGATGTGTGGTGAGGCCCAAACACCTGACACCCTAACAAACCAACTAACCGTTGAGGGCTGTTAGACAGCTTCACATATACAGAGAGAGAGCCAGTTTGTATTTAAAAAAAAAACAACCTCTAGCAACCACTGTTTGAGGGTCGGGGGGATTCACTGAGTGAAATGTTTAGAGAGACAGGAAGGAAAGAAAATGAAGTAGTGCGTTGTCTCTTTTAAAAGACTTTAGGGAGAGATCCCCCCAACTCAAGTAAGGTACTTCAAAACAATACAGAGAAATTGAACACATTATTAATATTAGAGAAGAAATAAGGTTTTTGTTATTTGAGAATAGTTTCCCGTCAAAAACAAAGAAAAACTGAACGACTCAAATTAGGAGTTATCAAAATGCTATTAAAAAGAAAAAATGATTAGGACAACTAAAAGTGACCAAGAAGATTAAGAACAATGTAAGTATTTTTAAGAAAAGAAAAGGATTAATTGAATAATTTAGATGCAGTTTACAAATATATATATATATATATATATATGCCAGTCAACAGAAAATAATTAAAAAAAAGAATTGCCCACCTGTTGTATCCTTCCAATCAATTTTAAATACCCCCCCCCCCCCATTTGAAAATTGCACCTGTACACGTTTTATCAACTCTGGATATGTGAAACAAAACCTACCTAAAACCAGTTGAAAATATTGCTTTACCATTAAAAAAAAAAATCTAAACACATTTTAGAAATGAAGTTAAAAAATCCATGAGTAGAAATTAATGAAAGCTTTTTTTTAGTTAGTCATGAAAGGCATTAATTTGTTTAGAGCTTGTTAAATTCCTCCCCCTTAGATGAGTTAATAAATTATGATTAAAAAATAAAAAAACTCTCCACGATTACAATTTGTGTTAAGAGTTATTGCCCTTTGATTAAGCGGAAGTGAATGAAGCCAGAATTGAGAGGGAAAGATTTCAGTTCGGTTCCCTTGTGAAGTAATAAGTGACACCTCATAAATATAACAACATTAAATAGTGAAGGGGGGGAAAGGAGGACTAGAAACTATGTGAAGCATAATACAACACCCACAACAGGAAGACATACAATCAATCAAATAGAAAAAGCAATATCTAAAAACAATTTTAAAATAAAATAACATAGGAGGAAGCAAATGAAAAACATTAAAATTTGCAAGCAAAAATGCAACTTTTTTTTTAAAATTGAAATTAAGTGATAAAAATTAAGATATTTAACATGAATAAATGAAACTGAGAAATAAAGGTTTAAAAAGCTGATAAAAACTGAACAATGCAATGAAAATTCATGCTTCAAATAAAATGGAGGTAAATATCTTCATAATAAAACAGTACAGTTTGTGTGATCATTTTAGTAATTCATATTAAGGAATCCCCAGTTTCTTTGTTTACTATAGTGACTATTGACTATTTAATTGATAAACGATGATAGGTATAGAAAACATTACAAATCAAAAAGGAAGGTTCTAGAAATATTTTTTAGGCTGAGAAGTTAAAAAGAAAAAAAAAAGTTATTTTCAGAAATTTAGTGGAAAGTTAACCCTTCATCTACCACTGTCATCCGCAATAGGGTGGTGAAATGGTCGACAAGCTAGTATCATATCAGTAGTCCTTTAAAACTGAAGAGATGTATTCACATATATTCATTTCTATTTTTAACTAAACCATTTTTTTTAAACAGCTGATGATCCCAGACGTTTTCGGGGTGTCTGGCATTTTTTTAGGTGATCTGGTAGATAAAGGGTTAAGAAATAAGATCTAGTATTTTTGAGCACCACTCCCAAGAAAAAAGTCTTGCAACCCATCAAGCCAAGTGAACTTAGATTAAAATGAATGAATGAATGTATGAATACCAAATATTGACTTTTATAAGTCAAATTTTCTATCATATTTTTGTTCAATCTTTTCCTCTTTAAATAGTACAAAATGATGAAATTCAATTTTATTCAAATCTTAAACTCTTTCTCAACCAAGTTTCCTTGGATATAGTCACCCAGTAATAATATTACTACATCAAATGGTTTCAGTTTTGTAAAAAGAAATCTCAGTGCACTTTCTAGTGTGCAGATGAAAACGTTAAAAAAAAACAAAACAAAAAAAACAAAAAAACCAAACTTTTCCCCCCAGTTCAATTGCCTATCACTACTGTTCATATATTGAGCAACAGCGAAAAGAAGTTTTTCAATTAAAATTTCTAAATCCTCAGTTTCTTTGTTTACTATAGTGACTATTGACTATTTAATTGATAACCCTTCATCTACCACTGTCATCCGCAATAGGGTGGTGAAATGGTCGACAAGCTAGTATCATATCAGTAGTCCTTTAAAACTGAAGAGAGATGTATTCACATAATTCATTTCTCTTTTTAACTAAACCATTTTTTTTTAAACAGCTGATGATCCCAGACGTTTTCAGGGTGTCTGGCATTTTTTAGGTGATCTGGTAGATAAAGGGTTAAGAAGAGACAGTTGGTTTTACAGCATGTCAACCCTTGTTGGGTTACTTAGTAGTAAAGTCAGTATTTTTTTTTTAAAAGCAATTACAATTGTAATGGCAACAAGTATTCCCATCTAAGATAGTTTGCACAGTTATATAGTTTTGAATATACTAAATATTAGTTAGGATTCCAAGTATTTTAACAATCCTTTGTAAACAATTTCAATTAACAATTCTTAAAACAACCTGTGGAGTCATAAGGTTTCAAGTATTCCTATCTAATACTAATAATTTTCAAAATGATCTATTTGACCCACAGATGGGAATCCTAACAGGTCCTACCACTCTGGATCAGAGTGAAGTTAGGAGTAATGGCAAAAAAAAAGGAGTACTCCACACTCCCTAGAGCTCCTAAACTGTAGCTTCACCACCAGATCCAATTTAATGTCATACCCAAGTTGCCCCTTTCAAGGGTTGGTTTTTATGGCATGTCAACCTTTGTTGGGTTATTTTATACCGAAAACATTTCGTTCTATCTATGCTTGATGGGTATTCAAATTATTTTAAACACATTTTTAAAAACTTTTTCCCTTCTATTTAACCTATAGATAGGACCCTAACAGGTATTACCACCCTAGGTCAGAATGGACCAGGGAGTAATGGCAATGAAGGGGTACTCCACACACTACAGAGCTCCAGAATTGGAACTTCACATTTAGATGCAGTTTAATGTCATATACAGACACTAAGAGCCACTACCTTCAAGCACATATGATAAAAAGGGTTGGGCTTGCCATAAGGGCAATAGGGTTGGGACAATCCTATAGGTGCTAGGGCTTGATGTGACCAGCCGATTGATCAGCCTATGTAAGGGCTAAAGTGGAGTGTTGCAGGTCATGGACCGCTTAGCCACCATGGCCAACAGGTGGCCTCATTAGGGAGGTTTTAACCCACTGCAGAGGTGCAGTCGGTGTGTTCTAAAGCCCTACCAACAGGGCTCAAAAGACAGAGGTGGGGGAGAACATGTGATAGCCTAGAAACACAAAATACAAAATAACAAAAAAAACTTTAATGCAAGTATATTTTTGTTAACAATATAGAAACATGCCAAATACATCTATAGACTAATATGGAGCAGTTACACAACGAGAAAAAAAAAAAAAAAATGAAGGTAATGGAGATCTTACGGTTCGGTCCGAGGGGCTTCTGTAGTTTCATTTTGCTCGGCGGGCTCTTCTGAGGCTTCTGGGGCTGCTTCATCTGTCTTTGGTTCTTCGGGTTCGGGTTCAGGTTCTGGCTCAGGCCGCATTCCTTCCCGCAATTCAACAGTGCACTGCGGCTGCGTCACATAGCGCTTAGACAAGGATGTTCGACAAAATTCAGATGAACAGCTCAAATAGAAACCCTGGCCATTCTTTGCAAAGATGAAAGACGAAATGCCACTGCAAAGAGGAGAGAATTAAATGGTTACAGGATTCTTTAAAATTTCCTCATGCGCCATTTAGGATATCTCTTCATAAAAATGGTAAAATAAGAGGCACTTCTGATATTAGTCACTGGAAAAAATGTTCAAGAAGAGACTTACAAAAAAGAACAACTATAATACATCTAAGCCCAAATGAATAAAATCAGAAATTTTATAGACGATAGACAATCACAATTAAGATATCAGGTAGTAAATGAAGTTGTAATGTAATGAAATGTAGGGAAAAACTTTGGGATAAAAGCTAGAAGCAGCCAGCCAAGAAGATAGGCTTCTGAAATGGAAAGAACACTTCAAGAATCTGCTTAGAAACCCTAAAATCAAAAAAACCTAGACAAAGCTGGGATACTTTACAATGGATGAACTCGCTGTAATCCTAAAATCAATAAAAAGTAAAAAAGATTCAGGCCTTCAGGAAATACCCCCTGAAGTATGGAAGACAAAGAAATTTGACAGTATACTTTGATTATATAATGCAGTGTATAAACAGTTTTTAATTATATGCCATTTATGATAGTCCTCCATCTAAGCCCAAATAAATCAAATCAGAAATTTTGTAGAATATAGTAAATTCATCTACTACCTGCCATGCTAATTGTGATTATAAAACATGGTATAGAATTCAAGAGAGGGGTATAATGTAATTAATATCAGAATGTGTTAGTGGTAGGAAAAACACCTTGAGATAAAAGCTACAAGTAGCCAGCCAAGGAAGATAGGCTTCTGAAGTGGAAAGAACACTTCAAGAATCTGCTTAGAAACTCTAAAATTACAATAATAATAATAATAATAATAATAATATCAACTAGACATCAAGCTAGGACACTTTACAATGGATGAACTCTATGTAGTCCTAAAAACAATAAGTAGAAAGATGCAGGCCTTGACAAAATACCCTCCAAAGTATGGAATACAAAAGAAATTCTACAATATACTTCTTCGATTATGCAATGCAGTGTATAAACAAAACACAATAAAGAAATAGATGAAAGGCTGCATATTCCCATTCCCCAAGAAATGTGACCTTGAAATCACTTAGAACTATAGGGGTATAACTCTTATTACCATAGTTGCTCAAATCTATAATGCCCTTCTTAATCTCATCCAACCTGAAGTAGAGAAAATCCCCAGGAAAACTCATGTTTTATAGAAATTGATCTACTTTTCAGATTCTGACTATTCACCAAATCGTAGAAGGGGTTTGAGCAAAAAATCTCGAGGCAACACTATTAAAGTTTATAAGTGGGGGAAAATTTTGGAATTGATTATCTAAGATTTCTTTCAACCTGACAAAGAGGAAAACAACCAATAAAACTAATAAATGGATCCAGTGCAACAGAATGTATGAGATTTTGTTTTTTGTGCAATTGTCTCGATTACTTACTTGAGATCTTCTTTCTTCAAAGCAGGTGCTGACAGTTGTAGTCTGAGGTTAGGAAGAGTGTAAACTCTCAGATCTCCCAGGTTAGTCAAGCAGGCAATGTCAAACTCACTGTAGTTTTCATCTGAAAAGACAATTCAAATAGTCAGATAATAATAATAATAATAATAGGATTTCTTTTCTTGCTGGCCAAGAATAGAAGAAACTAACATTGCAGGAAAGCTGATATTAGTCACAGCAATGTAAAGTGAAGACATGGTATCCATTTCAAGAGAGGGATGTTATGTAATTAATGTTAGAATGTGTTAACATTCACAGAAACAAGAAAAATTTTAAGTGGTATGGAGATATTAGAAAATAAGCTTAAAAAATTAATATAAAAGTTACATTACATTCAGATTGCATAGAATATAATTACAGCTTGTTTAAGAGTAAATTTTGAAATTCTCTTATACAATTGGATGGAATTGTATAAACTTGGATTCTTTTTTCTACTGTTTACAGCAGAGAATAGTTCTGATATGAAGTAACAAAGTGGGTTGGTAATATGGAGATTATTACATAATCGAATGAATGGATCTTTTAAATTGTTAGACATTAATAAAGCAGAACTAATAAAATAGTACCAAAAATTAATAAGTCAGTGAATAGGTTTCTCATTTTGAGAAGAAAAAGTAAATAAAAAAAGGTATTCAAATATATACCAGCCACCAACATTTGATCATTTTTTTTAATACAGTTGTTCCATTTTGCTTCAATGCAAACTCATTGTAATTAGATTTTTTTTTCTCAATCCTTCAAATGCAGAAATCAAAAGATTAAGCATACAAAATGATTATAATTAAAATAATTATATTATAGGTTTTGTCCAATGAGAGAAAAATAAATATTCTATAATAATAATAATAATAATAATATAATAATAAAAATAATAAAAAAAAAAAAAAAAAAAAAAAAAAAAAAAAAAGAAAAAGAAAAAGAAAAAAAAGTATTATCTGCGTTATTTGGACTATTGTCCGAATCTTCATTGTTATCTGTACAACGTTTCGGTCGATATGCCCTCCGGCAAGTATTTCTTGTCGGACTCGGGAACCTTCTTTTTGAACTCGGGAACAAGAAGGTTCCAGAGTTCCACAAGAAATACCTGAAGAAGGCCAGAGGGCATATCGGCCAAAACATTGTACAGATAACAATGAAGATGAGGACAATAGTCCGAATAACGCAGATAATACTAATCATTAAGCCTCATCTCAAACATTCAGAGAAATAGTAAAAAAATAAGGTTTGCAAAATGGTTTGAATTTTGTTTTTTTAAATTTATTATATTTTGTGGCACCTAAAATCTAAAAAACCAAATTCAAATTATTCTGTATATATATATTATATTATATTATATTATATACACACAAGAAGTTAGATAAGTTTTTGTAGAATTTCAGCAACAATGATCAGCATTTTTAAAACATTTTTTCCTTTATATACATGAACATATTGAAGTAAAGAAATTTGTCACCCTTTCTACAAAGTTATAAAAAATAAAAAAAAAATAAAAAAAAAAAAAAAAATTGTTTTGTACAAAATTTAGAGTTTTAAGGAAAAATATTTATTTTTGGATTGAAATGTATAATTTTTCAGGAGAAAATGGAATCTTAAGTGTTAATATTCAGAAGGTTGAGTGGGTGGGTGGGTGTAGGTTTAGAAAGTCATGAAGAGATTGTCACCAAATATTATAGAAGTTAACTACAATGTCCACCCACCAGTATAAGAAGACAATAAGAAGTAGAATTTTCTATAAATGTATTACTCACCACTGCGGCTCCTAAAATTAACAAATGATAATTTTCGAACCATTGAACCATCCACAACCGTGAGTTTGTGTTTGCATACAGGTTTCAGACTGGGAAGGGAGAATACCTGAAATGAAAAAAAGTAATAACATTAACAAAAAGAGTCTATATATTAATACTCATGTTCCTTAAAAGTATGACTGTTATCATCTTGCAACACCATCCAATTATTTATTATAAAAAAAAAAAAAAAAAAAAAAAAATTAAAAAAAAGGAGGAAAAAGGACATGCTACACAGAAAAAAATATAAGAAAGAAAGAGCAGGGATGATAATGCCAATCTGTTTCAATTTAACATAATGAAAAGAAAAAAAAAGTGAGAAATTTAAATCAAGATATACTTTTTTACATATTGTACTATTTTGCAATAGCTCTTAAGTAAACATATTTTACGTTGTAATAATTAAATCATCATACTGTGGTACATTCACAATATATTTTTGAAACATATTGCCTGAGGGGTGGAGTTAAAAATTTAATGTCCGCGAGTTTGTACCCTAAGTAAGTAAAATCATCAAATTCATTAAAGGATTAAAAAAATAAAACAATTTGAAATGTAAACTTTAAATATGTATTAAAATAAAACAAACTATATATTAGATATATAATACCAGTCATGTATTTATCAAAACTTTTTTTAAAAAAACAATGAGGCTGTCTTATGTTGCATATTCAAATTTTGAGTGTATTTATTCTATGTTATGATAATTTTGGGTTATGTGAGGTAAGCAGTGACGTTTTTGTTACAGACAAAAACCAGAAGCGAATCTCCATTATTAATAGATTAAATTTTTATGGTGGAGGGTGGATTTGCTTTTATTTTTATGACCTTTTACTCTTTTGGGCTATCAAAATGCAAAATAATAAGCCTAAGACTCTCACATCCAATATTTTGGAAACAAGCCATGTGACAGTCTTGACCATTTAAAAATCAAAATTTTAGCCAATTGATCAGAGGATGGTTGGTTGGTTGGTTTATTGATTTTAACGGCATATCAACCCGTCCGGGGTTATATCATGCCTAACGGTTAGGGTGTAATACATATTGTGTATTCATATATATACTTTTAGTAATTGGTTTTAACAATGTGTTAGCATTATTGGGATTATATTTATCGATTTGTTTTATGTCTATATTCTATGATATAATTTTATTTCCCTCAAAAAGGAGAAAATATCCTCTATGTTAACATTTTCAAACAGATCTTTCATATTGTTTGCTTTAAAATAACAGTTTCTGATGTGAGCAAAAAATCTGCATTCCATGAATAAGTGTTTAACTGTCAGGGGTGTTTGACATGTTTCACATTGTGGTTGTTGTTCTTAATCAGAGGAGGCCTCTTCGACCAGCTGTCTAGCCTAAGTAAGGGCTAAAGTGGAGTGTTATATGTCATGGACTGCTCAGCCACCAGGGTTCCATCCTTAAGTATCACAGGTAGCGCCATTGGGAATGAGGGTCTTACCCCTCTGCAGAGGTACAGTTGGTGCATTAAAAGCCCAAGCCAAGAGGACTGCTATATAAATAATTCCTTCAATCTTTTATATAAAGTGTCAACAAAATATTATATATATATATATATATATATATATATATATATATTATAAAATGGGTACAAGAGATAACCAACTCGAGTTTCACCATAAGGATCGTCAGGGTTAAATCCACTGAATTAATCGAGACACAGATTAATAGCAGTAGATTTCACGTGTGTGTTCATTGCACTAAAATGTTCGTTGCGAAGGAACGCAGACTTTCAATTCAAAAGATCTCACACTGGAAGTTGATTTTTTGTAATGTTCAAAAAGTAAACAATAAGTAAGAATCGATTTGTGTTTATATATATAAGAAAAAAAAGTGAGCGTCTGACCTTGAACTGTTCTTCTGAACAGACAATGAGCTGATGTTCTCCACTCATGTCTGGTGCTTTAGCGCGTTCGTGTTGGACTTCAAGAGGCTCTGGAAGGACGCGGGCACGTTTGTCCACCACGGCCATAGAAATGACCGGAGCTCTATGACGCAGCTTGATCTCTTTCGCTAGACGACAACTGACGGATTCAGAGGCTCGCTTGTCACTGGGAGGTATTATTACGGTGTAGATGTAGACATGACCTGCATTAGTACCTACCCACAAGGTAGGCTGGTGAGAGACAGCTGAAAAGAGAGAGAGAGAGAGAGATTAGAATAGACATGTGGGCATCATCTTTAACAATGATAAACAGAATATAAATATTTCTCACTTTGGTAGAATCCATTGAAATGAAATAGGGACAGAGTAAATGCAGTGCAACTAAAATCAACGTTAACATATTTTTAGTGTAAGACAATTTACGATAATAGTAAAAAAAATCCCTATATTATTGGGTAATCTGAACAATCTTGTGCATTATTTGAAATTAACTTAATTGTTATTAAAACACATTTTATGATATTTTCGTGTTAAAACATGAAGTTGTATTGATTCAAACAAATTTGTATTTACAGTGTAGATTTACAGTGAAAGGAAAATGGCAGACCAAAACAAACGGCTTCCTCAAAGTGAAACAAACAAAGGGAGATTACTCTAATTTATGTAACTAATGTTCAGATTACCTATTATTGCATAATTTACAATGGTAGGAAATATTATAAAGTAAGTAGCAATTTTTATCCACAAAGGATAAAAATAAATAAATGGATACTCCACCCCAAACAGAACTAGAGCCTCACCATCAGATGCAGTTTAGTGTCATAGCCAAGATACCCCCTTTTTGAAAAGGGATACAGTCAGCATATTTTAAGCCCCACCAGCAAGGCACATATTCATCTTATCTCACTTGAAAATAACTTTGTCTATGGGGATTCAGGACATAACTTATTAATATTACCCTGATGATGGTCAATATATCCAGTATATACATAAAAACCGAAACACTCGTACGTAGGCAGAACTATTCATTCATGAATAAACAATCTCTGAATATTTGTTTTTCATATTTTATACTCACACACATAAGTATAGTAAACACCTAAGTGTATACTAGTAGATTCTTTAACATCATCATACACTTACCCTGCCCTTGGGCCATGTCCAGTGGCTTTGGCCATTGGAATGGTAAGATATGTTAGCATGTTCCAGGGGGCCACCCGCCAGGCAGCACTTGCACCTCGTCTAAAAAGGTAGGGCTGGATTTATTGCCCAGCATCTGAGGCTCCTCAAAAGAGGAATGCCGAAGGGATTCACAATTTTTTAAAAAACACTAGCCACACACGAGCTTCGGTTTGTGCATGGTTCCCATTATAATAACCCTTGTGTTCGACTGATATAGTGTGATGTCAGTAAATATTTACAAGTGGATGATTGTACTTACCACTAACAGCATAGGTATCAGCGAAATAAAGGAATCTGACAATGGAAGCCATGGAATCATCCAGGCTACGGGCTTCAACCTGTCGTTCCATAGGCTTGATCTCCGGAGAAGAAGAGAGAGGAGAGGCGCTGGCAGTGGCTCCTTCAGTAGATGCAGCACCTTCAGGGGCAGCAGCAGCCTCACCAGATTCTACAGTTTCGCTGAAATTGAAAAAAATAAATAAAATAAAAAAAATTCAATATTTAAAGAGAAAGAATGAAGAGGAATTTTTGAAGAGGAAGAGAAATGCTCAAATCCAAAATGGAATAAAAATAAGGCTAGTATTATTTGCGTTATTCGGACTATTGTTATTTGTACAACGTTTCGGCCGATATACCCTCCAGCCTTCTTCAGGTATTTCTTGTTGGGCTCTGGAACCTTCTTTTCGAATTCGGGAACTTTCTTGTTGTATTCGGGAGCCATCACGGAACTTTGAACCTAACCCTTTATTTATTCCACGGGGGTATCCTGTTCTCATTCCGCTAACCATAGCTGGGGTAGGAGTTGTGTTAATTAATTATTTTTCTAACTGCTTTCACTCAGGAACCAGAGATAACTGTCACTTAGAACTGTCTTAACCTAACTGCCTAATCCACTCGGCTATGTGTCCAATTGGTTCAAATAACATGTGTTCAAATAACAATGAAGATGGGGACAATAGTCCGAATAATGCAAATAATACTAATCTTCAAGCCTCATCTCAAACATTCAGAGAAATAAAAAAATAAGGCTGTTGGAATTTGTCTGAATTTTTTAGATGAGGCTTCATAATTTGTATTTTTCATTTGGACACATGGAGCAATGAATATAAGGGTTGAGTTAATACAGTTCTAAATGACAATCATCTGTAGATTTGCAGGTTCAATCCTGGTCAAGGGTGACAATAACATAGAATAATTAACATAGCTTAATATTTATACCTGGTCATGGTTAATGGAATGAGAACAGTCTACCCTGTGGATTGAATAAAGGCTTCGGTTTGAAGTTCTATAAGGGTCCCAATCATGACATGAAGGTCCCCGAGTTTGACAAAAATTACCCGAAGGCTGGAGAGCACATTGGCTGAAACGTGTCTATAACAAAGATGAGGACAACAGTCCGAAAAATCAAATAAATTATCAAGCCTCTTCTCAAAAATTCAGACAAATGTGTTTAAAAACTTATTCATATTATATCATTGATCAATTAACACCAGAAGAAGGCTGGAGGGCACATCAGCCGAAATGGGTATATAATAAAAAACTCCAAATACAAAAAGGCTGTTAGCATTCACAATCCGAGAAGAAAGTTTGTTTTGAATTGTTTTAATGGAACTCCTATTGGTATAACTCAACAGATGACACAGGGATGAAAGGAATATGAAACCATTATGTGAAATTAAAGTTCAAATGAATTTAAATTCACTTTTAAATTGACTTTTTGTATTGTTGCTTGAATAAAGAGGTTTTTGGTTCAACAAGGGATCACTGAAGCATGTGGTACAAAGTTATTAAAAGCAATACGAAAAGGCTAGTTATATAATATATGTTTGCCTAGTAGGTTAGATATGAAAAAATTATAACTTAAATATCATGAAGTAAACTGCTAGCATTATTCCCCCATCACTTTAGCAAACAAAAACAAAACAATAATTTAAACAATAACAAATAATATCATACACAGCTTTGATAATGGTTCAGAAGAGAAATGAAAGTACTTTGTCTACAAATGAAAACTCTTTTGGACAAATCATTAATTCCTTTCCTGATGATAACATTTAAATGGATTGTTAAAAAAATAAAAATAAATAAACTGAAAACAATAATGATCCCATTATTTTTAAAATATATATCTCCATAAAAAGAAAAAAAAAAAAAAAAAAGAAAAAAAAAAGGGAAATGCGTAATACTGGGTGACTGCAAGATAAAACCTAAAATAATGTACACCTAAAACTATAATGTAAACCTAAAATCAATGTACACTCCCATCTTTGCCTACTCCATTACTAACAGTTTCATGCAATTCTTAATAATGGAAATTTGGTCTCTTTGTCTGTAACCAAAACTACATCACTGCTTACGTCACTAATTTTTAAAATTTCTATAAAAAATCAATTAAGAGTGAAATTTTCACAAAAATCTTGATACTTATCCACCTTTAGATGAATTCATGTTAGGGGAAATTTAAAAAAAAAAAAAAAAATAAATAAAATAAAAATAAAAATCCGAACAAAATAGATTTTACTAGTACGAATTTTAAATTTTTCTATAAAGAGTCTGCATAATTAAATCAGAAATTTTCAGAAACGTTTTGGAGGTCCTTGTTGTAAAATAAAACAAATATCTCTGAAGTGGAATGAATATGATGCTTTCCAAATAATTTGTTTTACTTCATTTATTTAATTTTTTTTCCACATCCCTCAGGCAATATCTTTCAAAAAATTATTTTTACACCGCCCAGAAGGCATTTTTTTGCCAGTCTTTTTAAAAGTAAGTTTAAAAGAAATAATAAACAAAAAAAAAAAAAAAAAAACATCTTTTGATGAGAACAGTTGCTCTCATCTGAATATTATAATTTTCTTATTCCCTCAAAAAGATTGCATGAAACTAGTAGTAATGGGGGGTAAAGTGTAAGTGAACTATGTGATATATATATATATATATATATATATATATATATATATATAAACACAAATAAATCCATTTCATAATTCAAATTAAGGTAGCATGCAAACAAGATTTGCCCAGATAAAGTTTGTAGAAAGAAAGAAAAAAAAAAAAAAAAAAAAAAAAAGCCATTTTGAAACAGAAAACATGAAATACAGGTTTTGAATACATTAGTTTCATTTTTAATGAATGAAAATTATTTGTGAGAATAATCTAGAATAGTACATAACTAGGTCATCAATAAGGGTGGGGGAGATTCAGGCTATTTGGATATATATATATATATATATATATATAATATATATATATATATATATATACACACACACACACACATATATATATATATATATACATACATACGTATATAATGAATAAAATGAGTGTTCTTTAAGCAAAGTTAAACACATGTTAACCTATTTCCCCTATGACTACAGCTAAACAGCTGTTATTTTCTGTGATTGAAAAGTTGATAAGTATAAATAGTTTGCATAAATTCTTGGATAAATGAGAATAGTTCTAAAGTTGTTACTTTCTATAGTTGGTTAATTTTACAGCCAGTCATACCTTGTTGGGTTATTTAATGCAAATCAATTATAAAAATGTTTAAACTATTTCTATTTAATAATTTAACAATTAGATCTATAATCTATTCTGGTTAAATCCTACTTAACAGACATAAATTCCACCATCGTATGTCACCCCGTCGAAAGAAAAAAAATATACTAAAAATCAAGGAATTAACTGAATTTAATGAAATTTTCAGTGTTGATATATTAATGAATAAAAATTACATTTTTTCAGGTTACGTATCTTTGAGGCATAACACAGATTCACAAACATACATGGCCCAAAGTTAATCGACCTGAAAAAATATAAGCGTTTTTAAATAAAATAACTGGTGCATTATATCTTTTTATTCATTAATGTATCAACACTGAAAATTTCATTAAATTCGGTTAATTCCTTGATTTTTAGTATTTTTTTTTCTTTCGGCGGGGTGACATATGATGGTGGAATTTAGGTCCATTAAGTAGGATTTAACCTCTATTCCTATGTAATATCAATAATTTAGAAGACTTTTTATACAGTTCATGCATAGTTATATCAATATTTTAAGAACCAATGTAGTTCAAAATCATTTGAAACAAATCTTTGATTCATAAGTACTATCACTCAAGGTTAGAGTGGACCTGGGAGTAATGGCAATGGAAAGCCAACTCCACATTCTTGAAAATGGAAGCCTGAACACTGGATGCAGTTTGGTATTATATACAAGGGTAATCCCAAAAGGTAAGGTCACCAAAATATTTAGAAATCACAGAAATGTTTGCTTATTCTCAATGATATTTAAATCATTTTAAGGTTTGAACAGCTATCCATTTTGGTTGATGCATTTCTGTAGGTGATGTGGCAGTTTTTGTATGTCCATTTCATACCAGTTTGCTACCATGTTGTTGAGGAAGCATTGAACCTTGCTGTTTGCAAAGTCTCTACACCACCAGCAGACGTTTCTGGTATCCATGTATCAGGTGCTGTGGCAGTTTTTGTATGGCCATGCCTTGTGGATCAGTGTGGTAAAGTGGGGAGCTGAGGTTAACTGTGGTGCTCCACTTCAGATGCAAAAAAACAACCGCCTGTCTAGATGATGCTGACAATAGGTCAGTCCATCAACTTTACTTTTACTAAGCTTTGATTAGTGTGGCATCACAGGCCTTAGGTTGGTCACAGTAGCTGCTATTCTTGAGTGGTTACCCATTTCAGAACAGTACAGGCTCATTACTGCTTAACTTCGGGGATCTGATGGGAACCAGTGGTATAGATTTTGAGGGGTGGGTGGGTGTAAAGTTATGTCTAAATTTTACAAATTATGTAATTGTCATTAGAAGGTATTTTTTTTCAGCTTGCAAACAAAAACAATATACTTGAAAAAAAAAAAAAAAAAAAAAAAAAAAAAAATCATCTCCCCAAAAGAAAAAAGTAACAATAAAACAAAAAAACAACAAAAAAAACAAACAAACCCTAAACAAAAAATAAAACTTTACAGTTATTAAAAAAATAGTAGATTAACAAATTCACTAAAACCAAAAGATGGTAAAGAACCTTTATTTCTTTTAACCTTTACCATAATACCATAGCCCAAACCATTTCTGACCAAAATGAAAAAATATGGATTCCACCATTATAGTGAAAATTGACCAAGACCTGTAGAAATACAAATATCCATTATTTTGCGCGCGTTGGGGGTGGTGTTATTATTTAAGCATGTGATGTGTTAATATCACTGAATTGGTGCCTGTATAATTCCTAAGTTACTCACATGGAGAAATGGGGGGGGACAATCCACTGTCAACAATAACAATGGGAGGGGTTAATAGCAGTAGACAACCACGTAATCTACTTCAAGAAGTGATTTACCAGTCTTTATAAAAAAAAAGAAAAAAAGAAAAAAAAGGGGGGGTTGCGGTAGGAAGGATATCTTCCAAAATAGTACATTGTGTACACAGGATATATTCGATCGTGAATGATGACCAAATCGATAAATGGGTGGTGGGGTAAAAGAATGGTGATATAGGATCTTCTGTTGCTTATTCTGTCATTCAGTTACTGAGGCTGTGGAAATATATGGTTTACGGACACAATATTTGGGGGCAGGGGTTAGATCTGCAGGCAGTTTTTAGGACGAGGAAAAAAAAAAAAAAAAAAAAAAAAAAAAATCCTAACATTTATTCACAGTCTGCAGCCACTTCCCTTGAGCACTCATTTAAACAGGCTGGTTTAGCTCAGTCGGTAGAACACCGGTCTCAAAACCACAAGGTTCCAGGTTCAATACTGGCCCTCGCCAACTTGGCACACAAGTAACACTGCCTGGATCAGTGTGGTAAAGTGGGAGAGCTGATGGTAATACCAATTGATAAAAAGGTAATTAACATTATTCTGTCATTATTACTCAGAATCCCAAAAGAATATTCCTGATCAAGTGCTAGTAAAAAAGGGATAGACTCCCTTGCTGTTCAGCTGTTACCAACAATAAGCCATTCTGCTGAGTTTACTTACACTATATATCTAACTTTTTTTTAACAATATTGTGGAGAGATTTTACATTTTCATGAAAAACTGAAATTTGACAAAAAAGGTTATGAAAGCCTTGTATATTAAAAAAGAAGCTTTAATTTGATTATATTTTGTAGTCTACAATGACATGCATCTACATTAAGATGAAGGTTAAAAACTGTCCAGCTGATATATTCACATGCAAAACAGGAAAGTCAGTATTTGTGAGTTAAAAAATCTATTTGTAAGACATTAAACTACAACAACTACACGTGTTATAGAATAAAGTATTATTTAGTAGAAATGGGAACCCCCCCACCCCGCAAAAAGAAAAAGAAGAGAAACCAACTAGGAAAGTAATAGAGCAATCTTTATTCAAATAACATGTATTTCTGGTTTCTTTTTCAAAAGTTCATAAAGTTGCCCTTTTCGTATTTATAAACACCTTCAAAGATATTTTTGTGTTCAAATTCCACCTCAACCCTAGTAGAATGAATAGCTTTGTGTTTGATATCCTCTAGTAAACATCTTTTCTATACAATTCACAACATTCTACAGCAAAGGTTTTTTTTCTTTTTTCTAATAACTATTGCACTGCAAAATCAATGAAGTGTTATTTTTATTTTGTTGTACAAAGGGAATCCTAAGTATTTCCACCATTGAAAAGCTTTTGTGGTAGAGAGAAAAACTTTTTTCTACAACTAGAAATTCTTTATATTTTATGAAATATATTGAGCCCTTTTGGATTAACTACTTATACTACTACAATGAAAATGTGGTAGCAACTTTTGATGTGTGTATATATGACATATATAACAATGGAAGCGCGTGGTGTAATGGTTAAAGTCATGGGAAATGGACTCGTCACGCCGAGTTCAAATCCTGGACATGGTAATTCCATTTCACTTAGCGCTAATACCCTTGGGAAAGGCATGAATCCTACTCTCCCTCCAGCTATGGATAAATAGTAGGACAGACTGGGCTCTTTAACCATGGTTAGGCAACTGGCCCAGGAGAAGGAAAACTGAATTCAAACCTGTTGAACTCCACTTAAGAAATTAACCTTGTGTCACATCCAGCTCGTGTGGAGGGGTTGGTAAATATATATAATACTATATATAAAAATAAATAAAGGTCTAACATTTTTGTGCTATCAATAAATACAATTTAGTGATAAGGGAACTATGAAATCAAAATGTTTAACAAACTTGAGTGAATTAGTGTCGAATCTAGTTTACTTCTTTTGGTGGTTTTGTTTTACAACATCAACTCTTTTGGGTCATTTATAATTAAGTCATTTTTAAATTCTAAACGAGTACTTAATTGCTTACAGTACCAGCTGTTGCTTAAGTGGTCACCCAATAACCCTTTTAGTACGGTGTATTTGGCAACAAGTTTAATGGCTGGAATGCACTTAAAAAAAATGCTTGCAAATAAATATTTCATAATTACAGTACTAAAATACACTATTGGTGTGTGCTTTTGTGAGATTTCAGTAAGTATTTCCCCAATCTATTCACCACAGGTAGGATATGACAAGTTTGCAAGTATGGAACATCCAGCAAGTATCAAACTTGCTATTCAGCAGTAATAGATCTGTGAAACTATCTTTCTAACCATTACACTGTGTGGGGACATAATGCACAAATGCGTTTAAGAGAATTTTCTGTTTTACTAAAGTTTTTTGATTAAAAAAAAATTTTTTAAATTCTTTTAGGGCTATATATTACACAAAATCTAATTTTAAAAAACAAAAAAGCAATGTGGACTGAATTGTATATAACCGACATGCATCAAGTATATTTAGGTGACTCGAGTTTCTACAGCACTAAAAGGATTAAATTCTTCAGAGAAATTTTAGATTCTTCACTTTGAATTAGTATCATTAAATGGTTTTTATAAAAAGTAGTTTCAAATATTAGAAATTTGTCTACAAAAATAAACAAATACAAAACAACTATTGGTTTAATTCAAATAAATGCAAAAAAAAGGGGAAACTATTTTTCATCAACTTGTCAATTTTGTGACTACAAATAAAAGAAAAGAGGTCAGTCAAGATACACACTCTTGAATTTTTCAGCTTTAAAAAATTTTTTTTTATTATTATCAATTTAAAGGAATTCTCCCTTCAAATTAGCAGCAGGAGCCAGCATTATACACTCTTTTGATCTGCTCCTTTTTTTTTTGTGGAAACTAAACTTATTTTTCATCTGAATTCTTAAATAATATTTTTTTTTAACAATAGATTATTTTGGGCATATCAATGAAAGTTTTCAAATTTTCTTATTGGGGAAAAAAAAAAAAAAAAAAAAAAAAAAAAGTGAAAATTTTGTGAGTGCATATCTTGAGGATAACCAAAAGGTCTAATAGTTTGGTGTTTAAAATAGCTGGATATAAGAAAAGAAACTAAAAGATGCTAAGTGCATTCAAATTCTTTTTTTGGTTCAACTGCATTAAAAGAATAATCTTATTCCAAGAATTGTTTGGGCTGCCGAATTATTTTCTATTGCTTTTGTTATTACATACTGGCTGATCTATTCTACAACCTTCTCTAAGCATAAAAATCCACAAGGAAAGTGAATTTCTACCCCCACCCCCCAGAATAATTGCCGAGACATTACACACAAGTTCAATAGTCTTAACAAATCTTGGAATAATCAGAACTTTATGAAATCATAGGAAAGGTAAGAACCATTTTGTTTGGAGATGAAAATTAAATATTTTGTAATGTTTAACTTTCTTGGAGATTAGTTTACAACACCAGTTGATGTCAGAAATTCTATGATTGGTTTGGTTTGTTTTGTTTTGTTTTACGGCATATCAACCTCAGTGGGTCATTTAATGCCGATAAAGTTTTGAAATAAATCAATTCTTAATGGATAATACAATTTTTTTATAAATATATTTTCTATTTAACATAAATGGACCCTAACAGGTACTACCACTCCAGGTCAGAGTGGACCAGGGAGCAATGGTGATGAATGGGTGCTCATTACCCAAACTCCAAACTGGATCAGATAGAGGTTAACGTCATTTGTTTCTAGCACCCATATGATAAAAAGGGCTTGGGGCTTGCCATAAGGGCAATAGGGTTGGGGCAATCATAGGCTTGACGTGACCAGCCGATTGATCGGAGGGGCCTCTCCGACCGCCCGTCTAGCCCAAGATAGGGCCAAAGTGGAGTACTGCATGTCATGAATTGCTCATCCACCTGGGCTCTATCCTTCATTTAATGTTGAATTAAGTCATTTTGATATCAGTTTGCTTGCAGTACCTGCTGTTTCTTAAATGATCACCCATCTAAGGACTGAACAGGCTCATTGCTGCTCAACTTCAACCAGCGGTTTCAACATGACTTGACCGTAAGCTTTTTAGGTGTACGTATGTGGGGAAAGGGGTTGCTGAAGATTAATAAAATGCAGCAGCTTTCTTTAGCGTCTTTAACCCTTATCCTACCATGGAAACATCTTGATGTTTTTAGTTATAGCATATAAACGTATCAACAGGTAATTCCAAAAGGATCCCAAACAATTATCGGTCGACTGTATCACCTGGAGAATGTTCAGGTCTCTAGCACTCAACATCACTGTCATCTCCACAAGAGTCATTGTTAGAACCATTACTGATGACGGGTTCTTCACTTGAAGAATCGGCACTATTTTCCCCGATTCACTCAAAATATTTGCTTGCTGGATATTTGCAGCTATTAAATTACATTCGATCATGAAATTACATCGGGTCACAAGCTCTCCAAACTACACTTGCAATTATAGATGAGAATAACATCTATGACAAATGACACTTTATCCAAAAATCTCAGTCCAAAACAGCAAAGGTTATGACACTAAATCAAGATGGCTACTATATGATATACAGTGAAGTAGGGGATTCCCTCCATGAAAATATACCAATCAACCAATATATAGCAATCTGATTGGTCAAAATCTGGAATTAGTAGGATAAGGGTTAAATAAGTTTTAATTCTTGTTAGGTTTAAAACAGGTTTTGATGAGGCATCAAGGTTAATAATTCCAGCATTTATAATATCAAAAATTATTGACAACTCCTAAGTTGTCAATATGCAACTAAATAAAATTAGTAAAATATCCATTTTTTTTTTTTTTTTTTTAAATCATTAAACAAAACATTTCAATCAATTCCAAACAAACCCCCAATTTTTATAGAGTCACAAATGTGGAAAAAAAAAAAAAAAAAAAAAAAAAAAAAATTTTGAACCAAATATTAAAACCCCTAAACTACTATAAAGCTACAATTACTATATTTGTTTATGGTTGCTCTACTCGGGAATGGAAGAAGCGAGAGAGAGAGGTTAGTCAAGTCAGGGAAAAGGGGATGGGGGGCCTGGGAGTGAAAGATAGATACATACCCAGTCAGTTCTTTATTCCTCTTGGCTCTGGAAAAATGCAACACACAACATCACACAACATGCCAAGTGAAGCCATAACAAAAGCACACATATCCACCATGCTGGAGGATTTGAACCAGCCTTGCAATTAAATAGGCAGCAATCAATAGATTTACAAAGATTAAAAAAAGGTAATAATCAGGTGGTGGTTGTGTTATCATCCTTCAGAGATGGGTTGACAAATTAAAAAAAAAAAAAAAAAAAAAAAAAAATAGCGAGGTTCACAAGAAAAAGTGAGGTTTACAAATAAGAAATAGTGAGGTTTTTA
Source organism: Doryteuthis pealeii (assembly GCA_023376005.1). Classification (NCBI taxonomy): domain Eukaryota; kingdom Metazoa; phylum Mollusca; class Cephalopoda; order Myopsida; family Loliginidae; genus Doryteuthis; species Doryteuthis pealeii. The sequence goes on from CM042163.1 coordinate 52,167,008, forward strand.
AGGCTCATCCAATGAGACCTGCTTAGAAGACAGTATGTTGTTGGTTGATGGATTTTAATAGCATATAACCCATCTGGGGTTATTTCATGCATAGAGGTGAGGGAATTATGTTCTTCAGAGATGGGTTGACAAAGAAACAGCAAAGTTTTTTTTTTAAATTAAGGTTTATCTGATGAGACATGCTTAAAAGACAGTATGTTGTTGGCTGGTGGATTTTAACAGCATACCAACCCATTGGGGTTCTATGTCTAGTGAATAATAATATATGTTGTACGTCTATATCGACACTTTTGTAGATTTAAAACAATATTTTAGCATCACCAGGTATTGTATTGAGGGTTACTTTTGTATGGTATCGATCAGGTTTACTTTCATATTATTTGGTATAAATTTTGTTTCTCTCAAAAAGGACAGAATCTCGTCTATGTTGACATTTTCAAATAGATCTTCCATATTATTGATGTTGAGAAAGTTTTCTGATGAAAGTGAAAACACCACATTCTATGAGGAAGTGTTTAACAGTAATATTATCTTATGGAGAAATACAAAGAATCTCCCAACAATTCCCATTGTATTCTCACTTGGAGTCCGGAGTCCGTTTTCCATTGGCCTTGTTGGTTGGGTGGAGGAAAACAAGTTACATATTGGATGGATGGATGGATGGATAGTTGGATTGTATGGCATGTCAATCCTTGTTGGGTTATTTTATGCCGAATACGTTTTGTTTTCATTCTTGATGGCTATTCAAATTTTCTTCTTTTTCAAACTATTTATTTAAGATCATAACAGGTACTACCACTCCAGGTCAGAGAAGACCTAGGAGTAATGGCAATGAAGGGGTACTCAGTAGAGCTCCAGAATTGGAACTTCATCACTAGATGTAGTTTAATGTCATACCCAGGACACTAAGACTCTCCACCATGTTGCAGTTGGACGTTTTTGGTCTATGGTGCAACTGTTGTCGCTAATGTTTTTCTCCTAACTGTATATGTAGAATGGGATGATCACATTTACACCAAACAATTGTAATAGTTTCGGTTGGACAGTCTTCCTAAGAAGCAAGTATATATTGAGCAGTAAAGAAGGCAACACACATGCATAAATATAAAGAAAAGCCACATTTGACTACAGATTAAAAAGTTTTTTGTTGCCATGATCCCATATCAATATAATATGGTATATTTATGAATAAAGAGTGCTCAATATCAGTGATAGAGCTTATATATATATCATCATAAATCTGATGATCCTTTAAGCGAGAAACTGGTAGTAACCATGAGGCATTAACTTGTTTCGATGTTTACATTTCTTCAGTGCGGCTCGACTTTAACAGCTACTTCTAGCCGGGAACGAAACCAACAGAATTTTCGTTGGTTAAGCTCCTTATCCTCTCGGCCGTCGGCAACTGTCAGTACGAGATGAACAATTGGTACATACTTATGTAAATGTATGTTTTTATAATCACCATAGAACTAATAATAATAATAAATAAATAAATATATATATATATATATATATATATATATATATATATATATATATATATATATGACCAGTTTTGTTAAAAATAATAGACAACTTATGTCTAAGTTTATTTTTAAATGTCCAGAAGAAAAAGAAAAAAAATTAACTGGATGTATTACTTCAAGTGCTAATTACTAATATCGATTAATGTAATAAAAAAAAAAAAAAAAAAAAAAAAAAAAAAAAAATTCTTAAAAATTTCTTTTAGCAATTTTTGAACTTTTTTATTTTGCAATGAAAAACTTACCTTTTTTCTTTCTTAGCCTTCTCACGCTTGGCACCACGGGATTTTCTTAAACGTCTGAAAGATTCTCTAAGGGATTTCTTCAAAGACTTTCTTCTTGAAAGAATGGAATCAGCCATGACTCCAGCAGACACATCTGCAGAAGATAAAAATGGTAACCAATTAGGAGGAAGAGGAAAACTGCTTTTACACTTTAGGAGAGGATCTAAGAAATGGTAAGAAGAATTTTTAAGAGGGAGAAAAAAAAAATTGATGCCTTGTTTGATCAACAGTCAAATTATTCAAAATGATTTTCCAGGTTGGGTCCATGCTATGTTCAAATAGATAGGGAACACCTGAAGCATCTTGGGAAGCTATTGTGTTGTGCATTAATAAGTCTCCAGTCTAACAGTTAACTTGATTTTGATTTGAATATTAATATTCAATGCGAGACTTATTCCTGATTAGGGCCAGTTTAGCTCAGTCAGAGCATGGTTCTGGGTTCAATACCGGCCCTTGCCAAGTCAGTATACGAATAGCACAGGGATTTGTACAGTAAAGTGAGGAGCTGATGGTAAGTGTGGCACTCCACCTCAAATGCCAAAACAATATCCTTGGTTTAGCACTAGTGAAAAGGGGATAGACTACCTCACTGTCTGACTGATGTCTGACTGATATAGACTTTAGGCCACCCCGACGACTTTACCTGCTACACATATAGCATCTTAATATCAGAGTTTTCCTTTCCTCTGACTTTTTTTCAAGTGTTCAATTTTAAGTGAAATGTAGATAAACAGAATTATTATAAATTTATAAGTTGGTAAAGGTTTAATTTTTTTTTTTCAATACTCACCATTAGGGTTAAGAGTACAACGGGAAGTAATTCCTTTCTTTTGACAATAATCAAAGAGAGCAAATCCATGAGCAGTACCTGCAGCTCCTCTGTAATAAAGTCAAAATTTGAGAGAACAATTAAAAAAAAATATTTCACAATTATGGGTGAATTTTTGAGATGAGGCTTAATTAAAAAATTTACATATAAATGGAAAATAAAACATTGTTTTATTATTTTCCATTATACACAAACTTTTAAAACATTCAACAAAATAAGCACAAATTTATTAGATGATGTATTTTGAGAAAAATTGATGTATCCTATAGCTGAAAAAGTCGATAAGATATAGAAAAACTGGGGTCGTTTTTGGATTCAAAGGTAAAACAGAGGTAAAAAAAAAAATAAAAAAAAAATAGTCAAAAACAAGTGTCATATCTACTCAGCAAAAATTGTTTTGCTCTGTAATTTTTCTTTAGATTTCTTTGGACTGTTGTCCTCACCTGTCATACAAAACATTTCGGCCAATGTACCTTCCAGCCTTCTTCAGAGTTTCTTGCAGACCACTTGTTGAACTCAGAGCTTTCATGGAACTTTGAACTGAACCCTTTAACTCAATCCATTGGGGTAGATTATTCTTATTCCATCAATGATGATCAAGTACAAGTGTTAGCTTAGAATACTAGGTTATTTTCACATCTAGTCAGGATTGAACCTACAACTTCCAAACGATTGTCACTTAGAAATGCATTAACTCAACCCATATATACCTGTTGAGTTTGACAAAAAACTCCTAAAGAAGGCCAGAGGGCATTTTGGCCAAAATGCATATATTATAATAAAGATGAGGACAACAGTTCAAAAATTCTAATTAATACAAAATACAATTATGACTTGTTGATGCTAAAAAGCAGATAATTTGCTGTAGTTGTCAATTAGAAAGGTTTAAGAAAAGAAAAAAAAAAGTGTGTGTGTGTGTGTGTGTGTGTGTGTGTATATATATGTAACAGTGAAAAAATTTGAAAAAAAAACAAACACAGGTCATAAAATGAATGATGTTTATTTTGCCAACGCTGCAGTGTTTCAATCTGTTTTAGTAGATCTTAAAAATAATAATAATAATAATGTAGTACATGCTCTCATCTTCAAGGCTTTTGTTTATTTGGGGAAAATAAATTTATCACAGAGAATAAGGAGACTGTGAGAGTTGTTGGTCAATCTATTTAAAAATGTTGAATGAAAACTATCGTTCTTTGATGTTTGAAATTATAAACGCTAAGACAAAGACAAACACGTTGTTGTGTGTGTGAGTGTGTGAGTGTGAGAGAGTGTGTATGAAAATGTAAATAGATAATCGCTTTCGCTGGCGTATGTTTATGTGAGCGTGTGTGTGGAAGTGTAAACAGATGGTCGCTTTTGCTGGGTATATGAATGTTTGTGTGTAAGCATGAGTATATATAAAAATAATATATATATTATATCTCCAATTTAGTAAAAGAAATGGCATCTCTTGTAATGAGGAGAGAGAAAAAAAAATAAACGTCACTCATTTTATGAACCTATTTTTCACTATATTACATACTGTCGGATTTGCTTCCATTTTTCTCTTCACACACACACACACACACACACACACATATATATATATATATATTATATATATATATATAAAAAACCATTAGTGCTCTTTGATATTCTTTAGATATTTTGTATGGTAATTATTTGAAACAAATTGGTGTAGAAAGAAAAAAGAAAGAAAAAAAGAAAAAAGGAAGGTTTGACTTACACTTGCCACTCAGAGTTGATGGAGAGAGAAGTGCAAGCAGCAGGGGGTGAGAGCTGCATGACACAAGTCGGTTGGAAGCCAGGGGCAAACTTTAGATCACCTTCCTTAAGTGTCAGGGCTTCATGGCCCTTCCATACAAAGTTATCAGTGTCACTAACAATGTCGATGGTTACATGTTTCACTTCCTGTTCACGGTGTTCACGTTCCATTTGCAGGACAATCACTTGACCAGCAGTCCCTGCAGCCATCAGGGTCTCGCTGAGGGGGCAAAGGGCAATTTTTTGAATTGCCCAACGAGGATCGTCACTGTAAGGATCAAAACTGCCAACCTTTGAGAAAAAAAAAAAAAAAAAAAAAAAAAAAAAAAAAAAAAATTTTAATGAAAAATTACTACATTTGTTTTTGTTTTTTCCATTCAAATCAAAATCTGTGTGTCCCAGGATGCACTAAATTTAAAAAAATCTATCAGCATCACTGCATAAGGAATTTTTATTTCCCTTTTCTTAGAAGTGGAAAATAAAACTTTCATTTGATAAGCTATGGGTAAATAGTAGAGCAAAATGAACCAAATTTACTATTATCAACCTATATTTTATTATAATGGAGATGCTGTGTCTGTAACAAAAACTATATCACTGCTTACGTCACAATACCATCAGGAATTGCATAAGTTTATCATAGTCAAAATCATTAATACATAGAATAAATCTTATTAATGTCTATGAAAATCCGAGTTAGATTTGCCTTAAAACAGCTTGTGTTATTAGTGCATTTAAAATCCTGCAATATGTATTATACATCACTAAGAAATAAAGGTTTACATAATATATAGCATGGTTAATTTGCATATGTATTTTAACAAACTTCAACGTATTAAAATTAATCTTATGAATGATTTTTATTCAGAAACCAATTGAATTATAATTAAAATAAGTAGTCTTTTTATATGCATTCTTATTTAACTGTTAGTCTTAATTTAATCTATTACATTACATCAAAACTTAAATACTTATACCCAGAAGGGCACATATTCTAGCTAGTTTACATAATGCATCTTCCTTTCCTCTTTCTCAATAAGAAATTGGTAAAATATAAAAGAAACTTTCAACCATTAAATTTGAATAACAAAAAGTTTCATTTGAGAAGCAGCAAATAAAACTAATAACAAAAAAAAATATATAAACTGATTTGATTGGTAATTGAATACCTTTTTAAAAGGGGGCCATTCATCTTCACCTTCTCCACCAGAATTTTCTGGTTGTGAGTTTTCACCACTGAAGATATTGGAAGTATTGAGTTTGTACAGGAATGTGAGACTAGTACTGGAAGCATCCCAAAAACGGATTGTACCATCTTCATGGCTGTGAAAAAAAAAAAAAAAAATTATTGAAACAAGAAGGAAAAAATTGAACTAAATCACTTAAATTTATATTAAAGAGGAAAAAAAAAAAAAAAAAAAAAAAAGACTTTTATCTTTGAAGTTGGAAAAAGAAAAAAGTTTTAAATTTGCCAATTTTTTGTCAGAGTCAGTAATGGAGAGAGAATAATCTTAAAGAGTTTAAGAAATTAGGAATTTCAAAAGTTATAAACGTTATGTTAAAAGATTAAAATTGAATATAAATCTGAAAACTGATGATAATAACACTAAAAATAAAATAAATGCTAAAACTAATAATAATGATAAATAAAATTACTAACCCGGTGAGAAGCAAATCTCTGGTCAAAGTTTCTGTGGAAGTGTTCTTACCTCCATCAATTGGCCAACTCTAAAATTGAAATGAAATTAATAAAATAATCACAGTTTGAAGAAATTCAACAAAAAAAAAAAAAAAAAAAAAAAAAAAAAAAAATTTAAGTTAAAAAAAAAAAATTGATACATGGTTAGATTTAAGAGAGTAAACTTACCCTATGAGAATATTTGCCAACTTGAGTTTCACCAGCATCAATGATTTTCTGCCATAGTTGCTCTGGTACATTGACAACATGATAGGAACAGGTTATGGCTGAAGAATGAAGGCTATTCAAGTAGGGCAGTTTGAAGGCTGGCCAATTGGGAGAGTCCAAGTCAATTACCACAATCTCTTCATCAACCAACACAATTAGGGCATGAGGTTCATCATACTCTGGAGGAGAGGAGAGAAAAAATAAAATAAAAAAATAAATAAAGAGTAAAAATTAAACAACTTTACATACAATTATTTTAAACCACCCACCCCAAGAGAAATATTTTGACTCCTATTGATTACAAATTACTGGTTAATCACGACCACAAAAAGACACTCATCAGTAAGAGAATTGAATCCTTCAATACAAGAACTCAGCTCGTGTCCTGAAGAAGGTCTGATAGACCGAAACATTATAGCATCGACATTACCACCAGTAATAAATTTCCATTCAGTATAACATACCGTGTTTGTCTACTTTTCTCCACAATAACTGGTTAAGTATATTAGAAATAAAAAAAGTTTTTTAGGATGTATATATTTACTCAACCCCACCCCCACGGGTGGGATATGATACATGGTGAACATTTTCTTTAATCAGAATAAAACTGGTTTGAATTAAGAGTTTTCCTTCTCCTAGACTGGTTGCCTAACCATGGTTTAAGAGCCCATTCTGCACTACTATTTATCCATAGCTGAGGAGAGAACAGATGGATTAATGCCTTTCCTCAGGGCATTAGTGCAAACAGCCTCATCCAGGATTAGAATGCTACTCACAGATTCTATTTCCTATGATAATAACTTACGCTAAGCATGCCTGCTTATACTTTTTACATATTGAACTATTTTACAAACATTGCAAACATAATTAACTCTTAACATCCTGTTGAGAATTTTTTTTTAAGTCCAGAGCATTCCTATCTATATATATATATATATATATATCTATATATATCTATATATCTATATATCTATATATCTATATATATATATCTATATATATATATATATATATATATATATATATATATATATATATATAAATGGCTAAAAATGACCTTTTTATTTCCCTTAAATCAAAGACTTCTAAATATGTTTAATATTACATTTAAACAAAGACTATCATTTGGGGTGGATTAGGAAAACGAAGGAGACTTCCGGCCAGGTGGAATGAGGTGTTATAGGACTAAGAGTTAAATTATCATACTGTGGTATATCCACAGGTTCCACTAGTTTAATATAATGAGTTAATATAAGAATTCCTTTTTCTATGTGAAGGTCATAAACAAAGCTCAAGCTGTAGCACTTGTAGAAGTAAAAGTGGGAAAATAAAAAAGAAAAAAAAGGTGCACAAACCTTGACGGTCATTTTCAGAATCATTCTCATCGGCTCTAGTGACAGTGACAAAATCAATAACTTTGGATGTGAAGTCAAACACAACTTGGTTTTCTTCTTGCATTACGGTTACAGTGTGTTTTTCACCATAGCTTGCACGAGGCATGCCACCCGAAAATACGTAAAATGGGGCTCTGAAAAAGAGAAATATAATAAAATGTAAATACTCAAGGTTAATATAAGAAGAGAAAAAAAAAAAATGTATCATTAACTCCAGGTTTATTTTTTTTTAAATAAACATTATTATAGTGTTTTTTGTGTGTTGATATAATGGAACTTCAACTTTTGGTTTTAATAATAAAATAAGGAATTTATTGTGTACAGTGCTTAACTTAAAGACTCATTTATAGTACATAGAATAATGTAATGTCAAGAAAATGAATAGTGTATGTGTGTGCATGAGCATGGAGGGAGGGATATCAGGTATAAGATTGTTGAATTACAGGAAGCATGGAGGTTTTGAAAGATGCAGTGTTTCAGCAGTCAACTACAGATGCAGGCAGTTTATCCCATGCCTCAGCAACTTTGAGCTATGCCTTTTCAAAGAATTAAGTATCTTTCTTTGAAATATATCGGCACTCTTGAACTTTCAAGCATTTTACTTTTGTTTTTAGATTTGTGTTCAGTAAATTGTTACATCTAAAAAAGTAAAACCATTAAGCACTAAATGGGTTGGAAAAAATTATAAACACTGGAGAAACACTTGAGAATGACTTGTGAAATAAAAATTAGATTAATTCAGATTGAAACTTCGAAATTAAAAAAAAAATATGGACACCCCAATCTTAGAAAATGTTTTGTTATTTTTTTTTTTAACCCATCAAAAATAAACTAAGCACAAATCCATAATTTGTTGCTTGTATATATTAAAAAAAAAAAAAAAAAAAAAAAAAAAAGTTTACTATCAAATAGAATAGGTTTTGTCTGAGATTTGTGCTTAATTTTTCATGGATTAAAAATAACAGAAAAGTTTCCTAAGAATGATAATTATACATATCTCTTGTCGGGGATTCCACATTGGAAACTGAGAAACATTACATGTCAATGATTGATTTTCAATGGCATGTCAACCTGTCTGGGGTCATTTTATGCTCAGAGAACTGTGTTCATTGTATACTTACATTTTTAGCACATGGTTATATGATGTTAAGTATTCCTATAAAAATTAAATGAATTCAGATTGAAACTCACGTTTTTGAAGTTTTCCATTGGATTTTGCTGATGGCTTTGCAAGGAAAAGGTCCTGTAAAAAGAGAGACAAAAAAATGCTATAAAGTCTTTCAAGTTTGACAAGTTGTTTCAAAGAAAATCTGGAACAGAAAAAATTTATGGTTATTAATATTTCTTGGTAAATTATTTCAAGGGTATGATACAGTCAACTGATAATTTTCTCTGGAAAAATTATTTGGATCCATTTGGAATTACTTGCTTAGGCTTTATATGATCTAAAAACATCAAGATGCATGATATAATAAAAAATAAATAAATAAAAAATAAAAATAAATAAATAAAAAATTCCATGGTAGCATTAGGATTAAAGATTAAAGACTAACACACACACACACACAAAAATGTACTCAAGTTTTTAAACTTTATACTGGAAAGACTTAAAATTTCAAACACCAACTAATTGTTTGTGTTGGAAACAAAGCTCCCAAAAAGTTAAACATTACAAAATATTTAATTTTCATCTCCAAACAAAAATGATTCTTTTCTGATTATTCCAAGATTTGTTAAAACTATTGAACTTATGTGTAATGTCTCAGCAATTATTCTGGTGTGTGTGTGGGGGTGTATATAGAAATTCCCATTTCTTGTAGAAATGGTTTGGGATCCATTTGGAATTACCTAATCAAGCTTTATATGCTATAACTAAAAACATCAAGATGTGTCATGATAGTCAAGAATCAAGGTGAGATAAGTGATCATTATTGTATTTGTTGCACTATAAAACATATCTCAATTTTTAAAAAAATTCAAATGACAATTTAATAATGTAATTTATTGTGTACAGTGCTCAGGTGCACCACAACTCATCAAAGTCTCATGTCAAGTACACAGAATAATGTGTCAGGAACATGAACAGTTCACAGTAGTAATATGCATGTATGTGTGTGCATGTATATGTGGAGAGTGGCATCAGGTATAGTGTTGGCGGACTACAGGAAGCATGGAGGCTTTGAAAGATTCAGTGCTCCGGCAGCCTACAACAGATGCAGGCAGTTTATTCCATGTCTCCGCAATTCTGAGCGTGAAAAAATGTTTCCGAAAGTCACGTGAACAGTGCTGTTTTCTGACTTTGTAGGCATGCCCGTGTGTATTGGAGAGATGGAGATCAAAAAGGTCCTCAAGGTTGCTGTTGTTAAGATGATTAATGACCTAAAGCTTTAGTCTTTCCGATCAATTTCCAGTATCATACCAATAGTGGATCATAGGCCAGCAAATAATTTTTTTTGTGCATGTATGTGTGAGGGGACAGGAAATGCCTGTATGAGTGATAGACACTCGAATAGTGAGGAAAATAAATGTAATAAAACTGTATCATGATCATTCAAAACCATAAATTTCCATCCTAGGATAAAGGTTAAAACAGAAATAGATGAGTGATCCTTACTGTATTTGTCCAGCATTTGTGACAGACAATCAAATAGCAATAAGAATAATTGTAATAAAACCCTACCATAAGGAGTTGTGGAAGCTTCTTTAGGAGCAGTGGAATCGGATGCACTCCATACAACATAGCTACCATCAGTATGTGCACTGACAAACTCATTGCCATCCCGGCGCCAGGCTAATGACTCCAGCTGTTGGATTGCATTGTAGGTGTGGTCAACATCATTGGCCTTGTTATCCCACATTACAATCAAGCCACGGTTGTAGCCAATCAAAAACTAAAAAGGAAAAAAAGTATATAGATATATAGATTTTTTTTTTTTTTAAAAGGATACTGGAAGAGTAAAAAGAGAATGAAATCTGAAAAGGGGGTTTCACAAAGAGAGAAAGGTTTAATGTACCTTGTCTGGGTTGGTGGGATGTACAGAAATGGCCTCTACAGCACCTGGATTCACCTTAAACTCATCCTCGGCCACACTGAAAAAAGAAAAATTCAAATTTTACCTTTATATCATTGTTTAAGTGTTGAAAGCGAATTTAAATTCCTATCCATTTGAAAGGGACTGTAAAAATTCCTAAGAAATTTAAGACTGGAAAAATTTGTATAAATTTATATAAGAGACTTATTAAAATGCCTATTACTTTTCTATTAGTCTAGGTTAAAAGTGCGATAAGAGTAAACTGAAGCCAAAACTTATTAAAAAAAAGAAAAAAAAAGCTCTGGGTTACCCATACCACACTAAACTTGTAATCCTGAGAAAAGTTACCTGTTTAAGGAGTAGGTCAAACAGATGATTAATTTTAAAAATGGCATGTCAACCTGTTTTGGGTTATTTAATATCTAGGTTAGGGAATTGTATACATTGTACATTCATATTTACATTTTTTAGTGTACATTCTATAGTTTTAAAAGATCCAAGACATATTTCTATAATAAATAAAAAAAAAAAAAAAAAGAAAAGCCCCTTTTTATGAATGACAGCAGCTTTCCCACCATTGCACAAAAACTGATGGTTAGTTCATTATAATTGAGCAAAAGGACTCAGATTACAATAATAACAATAATAGGACTTTATTTGAACTAAATGAGTTCCAAGGTGAATAGATAGTGAACTTTGAAATATCCCATCATGCAGGTAAAAAAAAAAAAAAAAAAAAAAAAAAAAAAAAGAAAATTTGGTAGGCAAAGAGTTAAGATTATGGCTCATGTTGAATCCATAACAATTTGATCCATTTAAAATATAAGAGAAAAAAAAAAAAAGAAGGGGGGTGTACTTACTTTTGCATGACAACATCCTGGTAGATGATTTGTTCCATGAGGGTGAAAGATTTAACATCCAACAAATGAATGTTTCCTCCTTCAGTTCCCATCAGCAGTTTGTCATTGTTGGGACTCAGACAACATGCAGAAATGGTCTTCAGTTTGCTAGAAAATAACACAAGGAACATTTTAGAAAGGGACGAGAGAAAAAAAAAAAAAAAAAAAAAAAAAAACTATCCATAATATATATATGTAACGCTCTCCTATATAAGGGATGGAGCACTCTATAGCAGCCTTTACATACAAAGCGATGTGTGTATTATTTACCTATAGTTGAGAGGAGGAACAAAGGAATTCATGTTTTCCCCAACAGCATTAGTTTGTTTTGTTTTATGGCATATCAACGACAGTGGGTCATTTAATGCTGGCTAAGTTTTGAAAGATTTGTAGTGATTATTTTGAAGAATAATCTTTTAAACTCAATTTTGTAAACAAATTTTCTATTCATAGATGGAGCCTTAACAGGTACTACCACTCTGGGTCAGAGTAGACCTGGAAGCAATGGTGATGAAGGAGTGCTCCACATTTCCCAACCTCAAGAACTGAAACCTCACCATCAGAGTTTAACGTCGTCCCCAGGACATGAAAACCCTCAGCCACTGCCTTCTAGCACCCATATGATAAAAAGGGTTGGGCTTGCCATAAGGGCAGTAGGGTTATCATATAGGTGCTAGGGCTTGATGTGACCAGCCGATTGATCGGAGGGGCCTCTCTGAATGCCACACACTACTTAACTATGATTCTGTCCTTAAGCATCACAGGTCGCGCCCCATTTTGGGAGGGGGGGTTCTTATCCCTCTGCAGAGGTGCAGTCAGTGTTATTCTGAAGCCCCAGTTGACAGGGCTCCACAGCCCTGATACCAAGGCTAAATCTCCAAGTCTGCCCTATTATTTACCTATAGTTGAGGGAGGAACAAAGGAATTCATGTCTTCCACAAGGGTATTAGTGAAGTGAAATGCAAACAGCCTTGTCCAGGATTTGAACTCTGGTTGCCAAATCCATTTCCTATGATGATAATTACATTTATCGACCCCTCCATTTGTAATGCTGTATTTTGGTTAAAACTTCAAACAGAAGTCGGATAAAGTTTTAATATACTTACTTGCTCTCCATAGAAAACTCCTTGATCTCTTCCAAAACAGCATTACCATCCTTCTTCTCGTTGGTCTCCCATAAATGCAGAGAATTGTCACTGCACAAAGTGATGAGACGGCTCTGGAAAAAAAGAAAAGAAAAAGTTTTATATTCTTCATTTAGAATAGAACTCTTAGAGGTTGGTTGAATTTTACAGCATGTCAACTCATTGGGTCATTTTATGCGGAAGACATTTTGTTTTATTCATTTTTTATTAGGCACTTTATTCTTTTTTTTTTTAAACATTTCTTTTTAGAACCCATTTTGTTCTATTTAACCCATAGGTACTACCACTCCAGGCCAACCACTCTTAGAGGTAAGAGACTAACTAATATGTATTAAACTAATGATCCTTATTGAGCGGACTACTGTGGTTCAGTGCCATGCAAAGCTTGGATGGGTTTGGTTTGTTGGATTTTACAGCATGTCAATTCTTGTTGGGTTATTTTATGCCGAACACATTTTGTTCTATTCATGCTTGATGGGTATTCAAACTTTTTTTTTTTTTTTTTTTTATAAACTCATTTTTTTTATCTAACCCATAGATGGGACCCTAACAGGTAATACCATTCTGGGTCAGTGTGGAGTTAGGAGTAATAGCGATGAAGGGGTAATCCACACTCCCCAGAGCTTCAAAATTGGAACTTTCACCATTAGATGCAGTTTAATGTCATACCCATGACTGCAAAGCTTGGTATATATCTTAAATGTCATGACAATGTAAATATAGTTGGTTGTATTTTACGGCATGTCAACTCTTGTTGGGTTATTTTATGCCCAAGACATTTGTTTTATTTATTCTTGTTGGGTGTTCAAATTTCTTCAAAAACTCATTTTTTGATTTATTTAACCCATAGGACAATAAGACCTTCAGCCACCACCTTCTAGCGCATATGATAGAAACAGTTGGAGTTTGACATAAGAATAATTGAGGAAACGGTCAAGACAATCATATAGGTGCTAGGGCTTGACGTGACCAGCCGATTGATCAGAGGAGGTCTCTCCAACTGCCCACCTAGCTTAAGTAAGGGCCAAGGTGGAGTGTTGTATGTCATGGACTGCTCAGCCATTATGAATCCGTCCTTAAAGATCATGGGTTGCCATCCACGGCCAACAGGTGGCCCATTGGGGTGATTTTACTTATCTGCAGAGGTGCAGTCTGTGTATTCTACAGCCTCAGCCGACAGGGCTCACAAAATTGATACCATTGGATTTTATGCTTAAAATTATACAAGAAACACCAATAAAAAAAAATTAAAAAAAATGATTGTGATGCTTGATGTCATTATTATTTAAATGAAATTATACATTTTTCAACGCTTTGTTTGCTCAACAGTCAAACACTATTCAAAATGATTTGGTTTGGTTTGTTTTACGGCATATCAACATCAGTGGGTCATTTAATGCCGATAAAGTTTTAAAATAAATCAATTCTTAATGGATAATACAATTTTTTTTAAATACATTTTTCTATTTAACCCATAGATGGGACCCTAACAGGTACTACCACTCCGGGTCAGAGTGGACCAGAGAGCAATGGTGATGAAGGGGTGCTCCACATTCTTCAAATCTGGAACCTCACCATCAGATAGAGTTTAACGTCATTTCCAGGACATGTAACCCGCAGCCACCGCCTTCTAGCACCCATATAATAAAAATAAAAATGATTTCCAAAGTTAAATCATTGCTATGCTCAGGTACATTTCCCAATAGAGATGAGGACAACAGTCCGAAAAGTCAATATAATATACTCAGTACAGGTATTGATATTTTGATTTTAGTGAAGTGTACACGAGATATCTAATAGATTTAAGAAGGTTAATTACCTGTTCTTGAAGAAAGAAAACCTGGGTGACAGAAACATCTTTTTCGTGTTGGCCTGCAAACTCTACACCTGGAGCTCCGTATCTAAATTATCATTAAGGAAAAAGAAAGAACAGATTTTTGGGGGGTGGATGTAAGACATTAAGAAACAGAAAAGAAAGGATAACAGGTTATTTGATAACTTAAACAAAACAATAGTTACCTTGTGCCAGACTTCAAGCTTAAATATTTATTCTATTTAATCCAAATGAAATTTTAAAGCAAGTTATATAATTCAGTCTCATTGACAAGTTTATTCATGTTTAACAAATGCAACTTGTCAATATAGTCTGTCTGGTATTACAAGTAATGTTCTTTTTTTACTTACTTGGCTATTTTAACCTGGATATACAAGAGTACAGATTTACTACATATATATATATATATATATATATATATATGAAAAGGTAAAATGGATATTAATCCGACAATATGTGAAGAAAAGAAACAACAAAATGTTATGTTTTGCTGACAAACGTTTGTTTCTAAAAATTTCCGGGTAATGAGTGAGAGCGTTCTGTGCCTCGCGATCTATGATATTTTTATTTCGTTTTTCCATTTGCTTTAAAAAGACCTCTTCATAGGGTTGAAACAAACGTTTGTCAGCAAAACATAACATTTTGTTGTTTCTTTTCTATAAACTTTTCTTCATATATATATATATATATATATATATATATATTTTTTTTTTTTTTGAGTTCTCTTGATTGTAAAAAAAAAATATCCTGTAAGTATGTATCAATTGTTTGTTGTCCCTGACAGCCATGAGGGTAAGGAGCTTGGTAGACGAAAATTCTGTTGGGTTTGCTACGACTATAGATAGCTGTTTAAAAAAAAAAGTCAAGCCGCACTGATGAAACGTAAACATCAAAACATGTGCGGATGTTCAATAATTATTGAACAGATCAATATAATTGGTAAAGAAAAAGGCTTAAAAATCACTGTCAACAGATTCTTGCAATCACCCACAGGTGAAAAAAAAAAAAAAAAAAAAAATATTGGAGTGTTTTTTGACATCCTGCCATGCCAGATGAACACATTCTCTGATTATATAATCATGCAGTGGCTAGTGTAAAAAATTGCGTGTATCCCTTAGTCATTCCTCTTTTAATGCACCTCAAGCACCGGGTAGTAAACCCAGCCCTGCCACTTTAAATCGAGGGGGCCGGTGTTGCAGGAAAGGGGTGGTGGTGCCCCTGGAATTCACGCTAATATATTCCTTACAGACACAGGAGCCAAAGCTCCTATTTCAGGTAAGGATATTTGCCTCTCATCCCACTTATGAGGGCATGACACAAGGACAAGCTCATGGGTGGTAGACACAAAAAATGCGTCGATCCTGTCGGCATTCCCCTCAAGGGGGGCGCCTCCTGGAATTAATACTATTAATTTACTTTACTGGTCCAGTGGCCGAAGCACACTAGACCCCTGGTGGGCAGAGTAATTCAGGTAAGTATAAAAAATCTCTATGGGAGTATATTTATTAGAAAAGCAGAACTGATATTACAGAGAATACCTGGGGAAGATTTCTATAATATATTCACAGGGATGGTGATTAAACTTAATCAATCGGTTAAACTCTTTGCCTACTTAAAACCGCTTACAGCAGCTTTCCCACCATTGCGATCCTACTGTAAACCACTGGCAGCGGATCGGTTCCCATCTTTCATAAAGATGGGGAACAGGTGGGACACTTTAAATTTCATAAAGAAATAAAAATATTAACATTTTTTTTTTTTAAACACCCTTTGACCATTGTTGGTCATTAGTAGAAGTTTTTTTATTTTTTTTTTTTTTAAATGATTAAGACGACCAAAAATATTTCTGAGCTTTAGTCACTAAAAATGAACAAAGCATTCTTTTCATGTAATTAAAGCATTGAGGAGGAAAGAAAAAGAAATTTTGAAAATCCAGGACAAGAGCACAAAAGTCAAGCTGACCTCAGTAACACTTGTGTTAGTGTGAAAAGTGTTAGCTGGCAGAACAAGTTCTTTTTTTATTTAAAAAAAAAAAAATCAAAATTCAATTTACACATTTTACCTCTTCAACAGTTTTTAAGAACAGACAAATTCAAAACAAGCCCTATGACTTATCCTGATCAATTTCATATGACAAATCTAATCACTTATATGCATTTAGGAGATGAGGCTTGATATGAGTAATTTTGATTTTTCAGACTGTAGTCCTCATGTTTACTGTGTATAAACACAATGTTCAGGCTCTGATCAGATTTTTTAAATAAAATTATCTTAAAATAATTCATGACTTATTTTTAAGATAATTTAAAAAAAAAAAAAAAAAAAAAATAATAAAGATTACTGTGGCCTCAGTAACCTTGAGCTCTGTTCAGATTTTTTTTTTTTAATTACCTTAAAATAAGTCATTTTCTGTTCAATAAGTCTGGTGGCATTTATGCTACTTGGAGCACCCTTGGAGTGAGTGGTAACGATTTTAGCTTTGAAACCACGTTTGAATTCTTGGGAAATCGTCTGAAGAGGACTTGTTTTAAGGTAATTAAAAAAAAAAAAATTAAAAAAAAGCATCTGAATAGAGCCCGATGTCACTGTGGCCTGTATGTTGTGTTTATACACAATAAAGACGAGGACAGCAGTCAGAAAATATCAAATTTATTCATATCTAATCCCCTTTTGATTAGAGATGTACTCTTCAGCAGTGGTTCTTACTCCTTTTTTTACCCATGCCCCCCCCATTCCTATTTTACTATGGTGCCCCCCCTATATGGTCCCCAGACGGCTATGTAGCCCCCCACCCCGGCTGAGAACCACTGGTCTACAGGGTTGGTTTTTTTTGTTAACAGGGATTATTAATAACTAATCCACCTTGGAACCACAAGTTTCTGGGTTCAATACCAACCCTTACCAACTCAGCACATGAGTAGCACAGATTGGTTGGTTGGATTTTATAGCATGTCAACCCTTGTTGGGTTATTTTATACTGAAGACATTGTTTTATTCATTCTTGATGGGTACTCAATTTTTTTTTTTTTTTGAAAACTCAATTTTTTCTATTCAATCTATAGATGAGATCCTAAAAAGGTAATACCACTCCAGTTCCGAGTCGACCTGGGAGTAATGGCGATGAAGGGGTACTCCACACTCCCCAGAGCTCCAGGATTGGAATTCACCATTAGATGCAGTATAATGTCATTTCAAACTTAACCTAATAGGCACCACCACCACCACCCCATTTATAAGAGGTTTACGTAAATTGCTATACTTATATTTTAGTTCCTGCTAATGTCCTAAAAGTAGGACAGAACATTTTACATATATTTATACCAATTATGGAGGTGCATGATGTAATGTTTGAAGTTGTAGGAAATGGACTCATTAACTCTAGTTCAAATCCTAGACTAGGCTGTTTGAATTTCACATAGCATTAATACCCTTGGGAAAGGTATGCATCCAACTATCCACCCTTCAGCTATGGGTAAATACAGTAAACAGGGCTCTTTAACCTTGGTTAACCAAGCAATCTAGAAGAAAAACTTGATGCAAACCTGTTAAACTGCTTAAAAAATTGAGCTTGCTCCTGGTAAATATACCGTCCATAAAATCCGTGTGCACTTTAAATAATTTATAACTTTAAAGTGTACACGAACTATGTGGACACCTGTATATATTTTTACTAATCTTGTTACACACTGTATATATATTCATCAACCCCTTTGCATGAACAGGATATGACACAAGGTCAATTTCTTAAGTGGAGTTTAACAGGTTAGAATTCAGAGTTTTCCTTCTCCTAGACTGGTTACCTAGCCATGGTTAAAGAGCCTAGTCTGCCCTGCTATTTACCCATGGAGGGAAAATTGGATTCATACCATTTCCCAAGGGTATTAGTGCCATGTGAAATGCAAACAGCTTCGTCCAGGATTTGAACTCGAGTTGACGAGTCCATTTCCTATGACTAACCATTACACCACATGCCTCCATAAAGCATTTTGTGTGTGTGTGTGTGTGTGTGTGTGTATATATATATATATATATATATATATATATATATATATACCAACCCCTCCGCACGAGGCGACACAAGGTCAATTTCTTAAGCAGAGTTCAACAGGTTTGAATTTAGAGTTTTCCTTCTCCTAGACTGGTTACCTAGCCATGGTTAAAGAACCCAGTCTGCCCTGCTATTTACCCATAGCTGGAGGGAGAGTAGGATTCATACCTTTTCCAAGGGTATTAGCGCTAAGTGAAATGCAATTACCACGTCCAGGATTTGAACTCGGGGCGACGAGTCCATTTCCCATGACTTTAACCATTACACCACGCGCTTCCTTTACACCATGCGCCTCCATATACTGTATATATACAAGTCAATAGAGCTTGGCGAGTCCATATATACACTATAGCCTCATTGGGTACTACCGTGTTACCCTCAAAATAAGACCTAGCATGATTTTTCAGGATGATCTTAAAATAATCCCTAGTTGAGAGAGGCAAACAGTCTAACGAAATAAGCACTTTTCACAAGCACATCATGCGATGCAAACAGTCAACATCCCCCCAAAATAAGCCTGAGTGACAAATTAATATAAGTGATGTCTTATATTAAGACCTAGCATGAATTTTCAGGATGATTTTAATATAAGAAATATAGAACATCCCTTAAAACAAGCTCTAGTTAAGAGCAGTAAACTAGTCTAAAGAAATAAGCATTCTTCACAATCACATCATGTGATGCAAACAGTCATCACCCAAAAATATGCCCTAGTGTTATATTTCGGAGTGAAAATTAATATAAGCCCCGTCTTATTTTTTGGGAAACACAGTACTACAGACAAGTTGTTTTAACTCTTAACATCCTATACTGCCTCATTCCGCCTGGCTGGAAGTCACATTCATTTTCATAATCCACCCCACGATAGCCCTTGTTTAAATGTAATAAACATATTTAGAAGTCTTAGATTAAAGGGAAATAACAGGTAACATTAAATGAAAAGGCCATTTTTTAGCCATTTTTTATTAAATCCTTATAGGAATGGGGTTCTGGACTTAGAAAATTCTCAACAGGATGTTAAGAGTTAAATGTATATAATAAACCAAGTGTCAAATAGATTATTTTATACCAAAGAAGATTTTTTTTTATGAGAATGATCTCAAAATAAGAAATATTCTTTGGATTGTTGTGATTTTATTTTCTGTCAGTGAACATAAACAAAAACAAAAACTGAGCCTATTCTAGTAGTGACCATCCTAAGCAGAGTCTAACAGGTTTGAATTCAGAGTTTTCCTTCTCCTAGACTGGTTGACTAACCAAGGTTAAAGAGCCTAGTCTGCCCTACTATTTACCCATAGCTGTAGGGAGAGTAATTGGATTTATACCCTTCCCAAGGGTATTAGCGCCATGTGAACTGTAGTTTTGTCCAGGATTTGAACTCAGGCCAACGAGTCCACTTCCTATGACTAACCATTAAACCACGTGCCTCCAACTATCAAGAATAAGAATCATGGGGACAGATCAAGGTTTACAATCAAATCCTCATGATTTTGATCATGTTTTTGCATGTTTTTGAAACATACACACAATCACAAAACTAGAATGGGGAGGCTCTAGTAGCAGTCAACATCCCCTTTTTAGGGGTTCCATGCTTGCAGAAATATTCTGACAATCATTATATCATTTTCATTGCTAATATTCAATCCGGACTCATCAAGAGATGATCTGTTACAAACCGACCATGAACGGGTTAAAACTCTTCTTTTTTGAAAAAGAGAATTTTTCTATTTTTGAATTTGAAGTATTCCTTTTCTTTCAAAAACTTTTTTCCTCCGCACAAGCAGGACGTGACAGTCAATTTTTTTAAGTGGAGTTTTACAGATTTGAATACAGTTTTCCTTCTCCTAGACTGGTTGTCTAACCAAGGTTAAAGAGCCCAATCTGTCCAACTATTTTCCCCTGCAATTGGAGGCATACCTTTCCCTAGGGTATTAGCGCTATGTGAAATACAAACAGCCTCGTCCAGGGTTTGAACTCATGTTGACAAGTCTGTTTCCTACGACTAACCATTGTACCATGCCCCTCCACAAATTCACCTCTACTCAAATTGTAATATACAAAAGATTGTATCTATGGTTACAAGACAGACTCGTAAAAACATCTTTAGCTTTAATTTAAATTTGTGTAAATATATATATATTGACCAACCCCTCCGCATGAGCAGGATGTAACACAAGGTAAATTTCTTAGAGTGGAGTTTAACAGGTTTCAAATCAGAGTTGTCCCTTTCCTATAAGTTACCTAGCCATGGTCAAAGATCCCAGTCTACCCTGCTATTTATCTATAGCTAGAGGGAGAATTGGATTCATACCAGTGCCATGCGAAATGTAAAAACATCTTTAGCTTTAATTTAAATTTCTGTGTAAATATATATATATATATTTACCAACCCCTCCACATGAGCAGGATGTAACACAAGGTAAATTTCTTAGAGTGGAGTTTAACAGGTTTCAAATCAGAGTTGTCCCTTTCCTATAAGTTACCTAGCCATGGTCAAAGATCCCAGTCTACCCTGCTATTTATCCATAGCTAGAGGGAGAATTGGATTCATACCTTTTCCCAAGGGTATTAGAGCCATGCGAAATGTAAACAGCTTTGTCCAGGAATTGACTCATTTCCTATGACTAACCATTAGACCACAGGACAACATTTCTGTGTAAATATAACAATCTTTGATTCTTTACTTGTTATAGACAAAATTACTCAAATATCTCCTGGTATGATGGAAACATTTCTACTATATAAACGGCAATTTCTATGTGTGTAACCAGTTGGTGCCAACACCAGTGATCATGTTGGTTGATTGGATTTTATGGCAGGTCAACTCTTGTTGGCTTATTTTATGCTGAAGACGTTTGGTTTGATTAATTCTTGAGGAGTACTCAATTTCTTTTTTTTAAACTCTTTTTTTCTATTTAACCCATAGTGGACCAGAGAGTAATAGAAGAGGTACTCCACATTCCTCAGAGGTCCAGAATTGGAACTTTACCATTAGATAGAGTTTAAAATTATACTCAAGACATTAACTGTTAACATCCTGTTGAGAATTTTTTTTAAGTCCAGAGTCCCATTCCTATAAGGATTTATCAAAAATGCTAAAAATGGCCTTTTTATTTAAAGTTACCCGTTATTCCCCTTAAATCAAAGACTTCTAAATATGTTTGATATTACATTTAAACAAAGG
The DNA here is from genome assembly GCA_023376005.1 of Doryteuthis pealeii. NCBI lineage: Eukaryota > Metazoa > Mollusca > Cephalopoda > Myopsida > Loliginidae > Doryteuthis > Doryteuthis pealeii. Next base: position 52,188,853 of record CM042163.1, read on the forward strand.
CTTTCATTTGCAGTAGATTAGGAAAATGAATGCGACTTCCAGCTGGGCGGAATGAGGCGGTATAGGACTTTAAGAGTTAAGACCCTCATCTACCACCTATATGATAGAAAGCTCAAAAATATTTTTATAAAAAAAGCAATATAGGAGTTCCTTTATGATATTACGATTTTAAAGTCACCACCAGTTCACCATCCCTGTTAACACATAATAGAAATCTTCCCCAGCTCTCTGTAATATTAGTTCTGATTTTCTGATATAGAAATATTAACTTATTTGATTTTACATATCACCTGTGGGTGTTTGCAAGAATGTGTTCACAGGGATGGTGAACATGTAAAGCATGTCAACCCTTGTAGGGTTATTTTATGCCAAAGACGTTTTATTTGATTAATTATTGATGTGTACTCAATTTATTTTTTTAAAACCAATTCTTTTCTATTTAATCCACAGATGGAATCCTAACAGATACTACCACTCCGGACCAAAGTAGACCAGGGAGTAATAGTGATGAAGGGGTACCCACATTCCTCAGGGCTCCAGAATTGGAACTTTACCATTAGATACAGTTTAACATCATACTGAAGAAATTAAGACCCTCATCTACCACCTATGATAAAAAGGTCAAAAATATTTTTGGTGATTTAACCCCCCACCCCAAAAAAAAAAAAAAAAAAACAACAAAAAAAACATGAGCAACAATCTTAACTTTTCTATAGGAGTTCCTTTATGATATTAAGATTTTAAAGTCACCACCAGTTCACCATCCCTGTTGACACATAATAGAAATTGTCCCCAGATCTCTGTAATATTAGTTCTGATTTTCTAATATAGAAATATTAACTTATTTTATTTTACATATCACCTGTGGGTGTTTGCAAGAATGTGTCCACAGGGATGGTGAACATGTAGAGACCATTTGAAATCATAAAGAGGTACTCCTATAAGGGTGTTAACATTTTATCTATTTATTTATTTTTTTAATTCATCCTGTAGATCTACTACATAAATAGCAATTTTCAGTCAGTGTAAAACCAGTTGAACCTACACCAGTGCTCAGATTATGATGAAACTTCATGTTAAGCTAATATTCAGGAATGGGACTGGCTAATTGGATTTCAATAATGGAACCCCGGGACATCTTTACAATGAACAAGGAAAGAAGATGTTTCAGTTAGAGAAGGGGTAGAGGAGTAGTAGTAAATTTATCTGCCATAAACACATCTGGCAAAGGTTGTTATTGAAAATCAAGTATAGGCACAAAGGTTCGCTAGCATTTTTTTAGGCACACTCTTTGAATAGTAAATAACCCTACCGTTCCTGGATATTACAACTTGTATGTATAACAAGTCTGAAATGGTTAAGAAGAGAAATACAGAAAGCAAAAAATATAAGGATACATTTTTAGTACTCCAGTTTTGGTGCCAATAGCAAGCAGCTTCAACTTTGAGTCATATGCCAGAGCACTGGGTCGACTGGGAAAGCCATGATCAACACACTGGAAAGAAAGAAAAAGAGAATAATTAGTTAAAAAGACTTTTTAGAGAGAAAAAAATAAAAAAATAAGAAAATAAGCAAACAAAAATCAAATATAAATCTATTTTGGCTATACCAAATCTATTAATAATGGAGATTCGCTTCCTGTTTTTGTCTGTAACAAAAACTACGTCACTGCTTACGTCACTATACCCGAAATCGTCATAACAGAATAAATACACTCAAAATTTGAGCATGCAACATTAGACAGTCCTCATTATTTTTTAAAACAAGTTTTAATAGATACATCCCCAGTATCATATTTATATATAGTTTGTTTTATTTTAATAGATATTCAAAGTTAATAGAACTTAGTTTCGATTTCAAATGTTTTATTTTTTTTTTTTTTACTCCTTTAATAAATTTGATGATTTTATGATTTATGGTTCAAACTCTGACATTTAATTTTTAACTTCCACCTCCTCAAGCAATATCTTTCAAAAAATTATTTTTACATCGCCCGGAGGGCGTTTTTTTTAAATTTTATTTTACTAGTCTTTATAAAAAAAAAAAAAAAAAATAAAAAATAAAAAAAATATGACAAACTCTCAAACAATACAAAAAAATAAAAATAAAAATAAATTAAGATGAAACAAAAGTAGTGAAATTTCAATTTCTGTTGGCAGTTAATCTGCCACCCTCAAAAGGCATGAACTAATTTCCCTGCAATCTGTTGTATTGTCAAAGTATCCATACTCCCCAGAACTGAATTAGAACCTCACCACCTGATGCAGTTTGACATCATACCCAGGACACTAAGAACCTCAGCCACTGCCTTCTAGCACATATGATAAAAAGGGTTGGGGGTTTGCCATAAGACCAATGCAGTCAGGACAATCATATAGGTGCTAGGGCTTGTAGTTGCAGGAGAGATTTAAACACTATCTAAGTTGAATAAACAGATATTTTTACTTTGTTTTTTTTTTAGCAGAGCTACCCGGTGTTGCCAGGGATCTTAAAAAGTTAATTAAATCCCTTATCTATATTTAGATAAGGATTTTTTTTTTTTTCTTCCTTTTCTTTTACATTTGTTCAATTATCTTCTTTATATATTCTTATTTTAAGTTGTTTATTTTAAATATTCTTTGTAATTTTTTTGTCTTATTTACTTTTCATGGTTTTATCCTTTATTAATTTGTTTTTATTTTATTTCTAATAAAAATCATTTTTTAATTAATCTAATATCACCGATTTATACTATTATGTTTTGTTTAACTTTTATGGAAAACGAAGGGTAAAAAGTTGTTTTTTTTAACCCATCCCAGACAAAAACAGGGTGTGGATTTAAATGAACGGGTCTCCAATTTTCCTTTATGTACCGACATGTGGCCAGTTGTTGTACAAACAGAATTTTTTTTTAAAAATTATTTTACACACATACACACACATATATATATATATACACACACACACACACATATGTATATACACACACACTTAAGGATTTATTTTTCTTTTGTCTCTTCATAAAATCTGACAGCTGATACTCAATCCCTTTGTGGATAGTTTAGTAATTGTTTTTATTTCAGGAACTGGATTGGTCACAATAGTGTGCTTGATATATATATATATATATATATATATAATATATATATATATATATATATATATATATATATATATATATATTATATATATAATCAAGTACAAATGAAAATGGTAAGGCAGCTTTGATTTTAATTAAATTTCATGTAAACACCACTTCTAAAATACATAACCTCAAATTAACAAGTTTAAACCAAACTAAAAACAGGATGTGCCAGTTTAACAACTATCAATTAAAAGAAATGGGCGGAGGGGGAGGAGCAGCAAGTCAAATTTGGTGGGTGAGGGTGGACAGGAGAGTGCATTCAACACTGTGGTGCATGTGGGTATACACAGTCAGCCAAAAAGATGACCGATAGATATGGTGCAATGCAGCTTTTATAGTATCTAGAGATTTTTTTTATTGCTACCCCACCCCCCCGGGCCACAAGTTGATGGGCATCACTCATCTATTTGCAACACAGATCACAAGTTACAGCAGCAGAGTCTGGTTTCAGTGTTGTTGATATCAGGTAGTATGGGGTGGGGATGGGTGCAGCAACATTGGTTTAGCATTTTTGTCGGTTATTGACTGAATTTCTAGGAGTCACAAGAAAGAAGCAAAAAAAAAAAAAAAAAAAAAAAAAAAAAAAAAAGAAAACGAAAAAAAAGACAACTATGAATACTAAGTAAATGAGAAGTCAAGAGAATAGAGGTTTTTTTCGGGGGGGGGGGGTAAGAATATCCCCATCTGTTTTGGTGGGTAAAAAAAAAAAAAAAAAAAAAAAAAAAAAAAATCGATGTAAAAGAGAATTTCAATTTCTGCTGGCAGTTAATCTGCCATCCTTGAAGGCATGAACTAATTTCCCTGCAATCTGCTGTATGTCAAATTATGCTGTTAGTGTTTGTTGCAGGGTAGAGGAAAAAAAACAAAAAACAAAAAAAAAACAAACTATGAATGCTAAGCAAGTGAGAACTCCAGGGAAATTTTTTTTTTAAATCCAAAAAAGAAAGAAATAAAATTTAAAAAAAAAAAAAAAACACCATAACTATGAATGGCAAGTGAGAACTTGATTTTTTTTGTTTTTTTTTAATTTAAAAAAAAAAAAAAAAAAAAAAAAAATCACTGTGATAGTGTCGGAATATGAAATTAGACCTTGCGCATACAAGATTGATAGTGTAGAAATATTGATTGGGCCAAAGCCAATAACTGCAAAGTAGACGGGTTTGTGTGTAATTTAAGTGCTCTCTCGTCTGCTAGCCAATGCTGATTTAGTCAAGATGAGGTAACAAGATAATTGCTTCATATCACCAACAAAAGAGGGAAAAATATTGTAACAATTGAGATTTTGACAACTTGATCTTTCAAAAGAAAGAAAAAAAATTGACATGAATAAAAAGAAAAGACAAGATTGAAGCAAAATTAATTTTAAGATAAATTGGTCAACTTTAGTCTACAGGGTGGTCCGAAAGTCTTGTCGCCCCATACATATTGTTTATACAATGGCGATTCAGTGTGTGTCTAACTGAAACTATGTCACTTCTTATATCACAATACGCTCAGGAATTGCATAAGTTTATCAATGAGTATTTAATTTATCGTCAAAATCATTAATACATACGATAAATCTTATTTATTAACAGTGTCTCAAGGAAAATCTGCCTTGGTTGTTATGCCAAACACATTTTTGTTTTATTCATTCTTGATGGGTATTCAATTCTTTAAAAGTCATTTTTTGATCTGTTTAACCCATAGATGTGACCCTAACAGGTACTACCATTCCAAGTCAAAGCAGACCTGGGAGTAATGGCAATGAAGAGGTATCCATACTCCCCAGAACTGAATTAGAATCTCACCACTAGATGCAGTTTAACATCATACCCAAGACACTAAGACCCTCAGCCACTGCCTTCTAGATATGATAAAAAAGGTTGGAGCTTTGCCATAAAACCAATGCAGTCAGGACAATCATATAGGTGCTAGGGCTTGAAGTGACAAGCCAATTGATCGGAGGGGGCATCTCAGACCATCCATCTAGCCTAAGTAAGGGCAAAAAGTGTTTGTTTTTTTTTATGTCAGGGACTGCTCAGCCATCAGGATTCTGTTCTTTAGAATTACAGGTCACCACGTGGCCCCATTGGGGAGGCAGTCTTACCCTCTGTAGAGGGGCTGTTGGTGTACTCTATAACCCAGCCAACAGGTCTCAAAATATTTTAGTGTTTTAAAGGGTTAATACTCTGCTACTAGGTAGAGTAGGTTTGTCATTCATACAGAAAGCCGAAGTCTAACACACAGTTCCTCCTTTTTCTCTTTTGCAATGTACTTTCATGTCTGGTGGTATTCCACCCACAACAGTTCATTATATATATATATATATATATTATATATTATATATATATATATATATATATATATATATGTGTGTGTGTGTGTGTGTGTGAGAAATATTTAATGGACATTTAGCTTTATGAACTATTCAAATGTCTATTAGATAAGTGTTGTTCAAGGCTAAAATAAAAATTAGGTTAAAGAAGAACTTAATTACTGTCTTGTCAGAATCATTATAACACTATTAGACTGAATTATAAGTGCTGGTTTAGCTCAGTTGGTAGAGCATTAACCTAGGAATTGCAAGGTTACATGTTTGATACTGGCCCTTGCCAACTCAGCACAGTTTAGATAACCTGGTCTGTGTGGTAAAATATGCAGTTGTCGGTAGGTGTGGTGCACTACCTCAGCAAAAACAACCTCCCTGGTCTAGTGCTAGTGAAAAGAGGGTAGACTCCTAGCTGTCAAGCTGTCAACACAATAGGCCACTCCACCTTTTTTTATTATACGTAATATCTCACATTCAATAAATAAAGTGTTCTTTTGCAACATTATTTAGTGACTTCTAAATTTCTCACCCACTATTTTGAATTGTGGTCTAGGATTTTTTAAATTTCATTCTATTTATCTTTTAAGTATTCTCACATCTTATTATAATGGAGATTGTGTGTTTTTCTGTCTGAAGCCGAAACTAAATCATTACTCAAGTCATAATTCCCTTAGTTATTTGTGTCACATTCACCATGAATTTATTTTTATTTAAACCTCAGTTATTGATAAAATTGTTATACCTTATTAATACTTTTGACTTTATCTACATTTTAATAACATGCAATTGTATTTATATATGCAACAAAATAGCGGGTTACAGTGTGAACAGGAAAGCTAATTTGCATATTGATATTAAAAGTTTAATTTTATTAAATATGCGCTTGGTATTATTGATTTCTAATTGTTTGTTTTTTTCTTAAAGAATATGAGCAAAAAACTCGGGGATAAATCTTAAAAGAAATCCTTTAATATAAAGAAATAACAGTAATTTTATTCTTTACTTCCTAATTTAACTAAATAGTTAAATTAAGAAAATTCAGCAATAAAAGGAGGGAGTGATGAAAAATGATGGAAGACTTAGTTTCAAAGTTGTTCTATTCTTCGGTTATACCCCCTCTGTTTCAAATCATTTTATTTGGATTTTTATTTAGTTTCAAAAGTATTTCAAATTTAACATATTTCATTACATTAAAATTCAAATACTTGCACCCGGAGGGTGCATATATTTGCTAGTTTTAACAATAGGTGTTGCTGTTGGCTGTATTAAATCAGGACTGTGGAGTCAGAAAAACTATACAGACTCCAGTTGAATTTACACTATATATGGCCCTAGTTTATTCTGTCAAGTTATACAGTGCACACACCTTAAAAAAAAAAAATTTTTTAAATAAAAAAAAAAAAAAAAAAAATCAGTTTTATTTTATGCAATTGTTTCCCTGCATTTTAAAGTCTTATTTATATAAATTCATGGCATCATTATTCAGTATTTAAAAAATTTTTTTTAACTATGTTGCTGTTGGCTGTGTGGCGTTACTTTCGTATTTTGCCTGGAGAGTTGTCTGCCCGTTTAGTTTGCTGGTTCCCGCTAGGGGCCTGTTATATTTAAGCGGCTTGTTTGAACGTCTCTTCCTCTCTTTTTCCAGTTGCTTGACCCAGGAGACACCACTATGGGTTAGACTCTGGTCTACCCCCCTCTTGTTGGGGCTTTGGCCTCCCCCCTTACATTGCTATAAGTGATTTATACAGCATGGACTATTCTTAGTCTCATGTCTGTACTTTTATGTTTTTCCTTTCTACTTTTGTATGTATGTTTATGTACACCTATGTATTATGTACTATGTTTATCCATGTGCTGTATATAAAATGTTTTGTACCACAAGCGTGTCGGAGTTTGTATCTTCAAGTATATATCACTTTAATCTTACAGCTGTAATAATCAGGACTGTGGAGTCAGAAGCAATTAAGGGGTCAGAAAAACTATAGAGACTCCAGTTGAATTTACACTATATATGGCCCTAGTTTATTCTGTCAAGTTATACAGTGCACACACCTTATAAGTAGATTATTTAAAAAAAAAAAAAAAAAAGTTTTATTTTATGCAATTATTTCCCTGCATTTTAAAGTCTTATTTATATAAATTCATGGCATCATTATTCAGTCATCAAAGCATTTTCCCCTTCCTGTTTGCATTTTATGTAGTGCTAATACCCTTGTTGTTGTTGGCATCCTTCCATCTACGAGAGACGATGGAGTAGTGTCGAATTTTTTAAATTTATTTTTTAACTATGTAGCCTGGGTTGGGAAAGGTAAGAATCCTACTTTTCTCCCTCCAGCTATGGGTAAATAATAGGATGGACTGGGCACATTAATCTTTGTTAGGCAACCAGTCTAGAAGGAAAATGGAATTAATATCTGAAATTGTTCTTGTGTCACATCCTACTTGTGCAGAGGGTTGGGTATGTATGTCACCTTTCAGCTAAAATAAATTTGAGTTTTTTGGGTAGGACTTTTTTAAAATGCTGAAACTCTTAACTTAACAAGGAGTGTTGCATGGAACAAGTAAAGGCATACTACATGTTGAATGGGGGGTGTGTGAATTAAATTTTTAAAAAATTCTTATTCCAGATTTACAATGGTTTGCAGAGGTGAATTTTAAACTTTATGTAACTCCAGCAGGGTGTCATTGATGCCAAATTGTATAGTGCGTTACCCCCATCTTCTCTTGGACAAAACTGATATCGTAAAGAGGGAAGACCTGCTGCATGGGGAAACTGCCAGGTGTTTTTTTTTCATAAAACCTAGTTCAGACCTGTATCAAAATCCAGGTAAGACTGACAGATGCCAGCACAGATATGAATCAAAAAAGTTTTTTGCAACACAAAACAAAAAAAGAAAACAAACTTTGTATTTGCCTACATTAATATTTAGTATCTTAAATGAGAGCCAACAAATAAAGCACATAAAACATTGCATAAAAGGAGAAAGATTTTGTTTATAGCAAGAAAAATAAAGTTAATGTAATCTGAATAGAAGTCAAAATTGGCTCACTCATTCTATCTATAAGTATATAAAGAATAAAGAATATAAGTATATATAAAGAATATAAGTATATAAAGAATATATACTATTCTTTATATACTAAAGAATAGTATATAAGAACACCCCTGAATGAGTAGAATGCAACACAAAGTCAATTTCTTAAGTGGGGTTTAACAGGTTTGAATTCAGAGTTTTCTTTCTCTTATACTGGTTACTTAGCTAAGGTTAAAGGGCCCAGTCTATCCTACTATTCACCCATAGCTGGAGGGAGAGTAGTTGAATGCATACCTTTTCTATGCATATTAGCACAATTGTGAAATGCAAACAGTCTTATCCAACTTCTGAAATCAGGTCAACAAGTCCATTTCCTATGACTAATCATTTCACCACACACACACACACACACACACTTCATTCATTCTGGCATTTGTGACCTGGAGTTTCATGTGGTGCAATTGTCAGACTGAATGAAAAAGGTTTTGAAAAACCTGATAATATAGTCAATCTTTAGAGGTGGTGGGTGGGAGTATTTTGCTTGTATGTTTGTGTTCATAAACTTGTGCATTTACTGGTGTACGTAGGGACATACAATCGCTCATGCATACATATGCAAGTAGGTCTGCTTATATGTTGGCAAATTACATATGCACACATAGATTTGTTTAAGTTCGTGTGATTTAATAAATTAGTAGAAATAATCATGTTAGTCATTTCAACTTGCACAGATAAACTGGTAGAAACAATTTTCATGAACTTATAAACAGATCTATTCGACACATAGATGAGACCCTAACAGGTACTACCACTCCAAGTCAGAGCAAACCAAGGCACAATGGCAATGAAGGGTTTGGTTTGTTTTATGGCATATCAACCTCAGTAGGTCATTTAATGCTGACAAAGTTGAAATAAATTCATTCGTAATGGATACTTAATTTTTTTATAAACATTTTTCTATTTAACCCATAGATGGGACCCTAACAGGTACTACCAGTCCGGTTTAGAATGGACCAGTGAGCAATAGTGATGAAGGGGTTCTCCACATTCCCCAAACCTCCAGAACTAGAACCTCACCATCAGATAGAGTTTAATGTCATTCCCAGGACATGTAGACCCTCAGTCATCGCCTTCTAGCACCTATATGATAAAAACGGTTGGAGCTTGCCATAAGGGGGCAATGAAGGGAAACTCCAGAATTGGAACCTCAACACTAGATGCTACTTAGCATCATACCCAGGACAAAAGTTAGTTAACTGACAGAGCGGGGTGGGGGTATAATGATCACCCACTACTATCCAACAAATATTTTTTTTTTTTAACACATACTTGAGGCATTCTTTGCATAACGTCATTGTCATTGGAAATGGCAGCCCCAGTTCAAATCCTGGATGATTCCATTTCATTTTGTGCTAATGCTCTTGGGAAAGGTATGAATCTTTCCGTTCTCCACTTCACCAGGGTAAATAGTAGGGCAGACTGGGTTTTTAGCCTTGGTTAGGCAATGTGGAAGGAAAACTGAATTGAAACCAGCTCTACACTGCTTAAAAATTTACAGTGTCACATTAGAGTGGCAGAAGGGTAAATAAGTAAGTAAGTAAATACAGTGGACCCTTGACTTTATGATTACCTAACTTAGGAGTTTTCAGAATTACAAGCTGTTACTCGGTCGATTTTTTTCCCTTTGTTTTGTGGCGAGCTAAAAGTTGAGGAATAAACGAGCTTCAGATACACTTATGTTAATAAGTTCACTAAAAAAATTTGTTACGCCAAATAAAAATATTTTCCCTGTATTTAAAAAAAATATCTGAAGAGACTAGACTCATTTTGAGTTTCTGGTCGAAATAAATTTATCATAGTCAAATGACGGTTTGTTAAGTTTTGTCTTTCTTTGAAAGTTAAATATTGCTCTGTATATAATTAATTTATTAGTTACTATACATTGAGCTCTCTTAGGGATTTATAAAAAAAACCTTGTATGAGTCTATATTTAAGTTTCCAAATTTATTATGCCAAAGAAAAATATTTTAAAAAAAAAAAAAAAAAAAAAATCCCTAAAACATTACTGCACATAATTCATTACATTCTATCTTATGTTTTTATACAATACCAGAGATGCTGACAGGTAGTTGGGACCCATAAATTTTCTGGGGACTCATTCAAAGCAAATATGTGCATCCCAGGATGCACTAATTCAAAAAGCTATCAGCATCACTTCAATACAGTGCTTTTTTTTTTTTTTTTAAAGAATGTAATATAAAATTAGGGTGTTTCTTGGGGATGGCATGGAATAAAATTGAATAACATTTTAGTTTATTTCAATGTGGAAAATTGATTTAATATACAAGGAAATTGAGTTCAGACTGGGACTTGTAAGTCAAAGTACCCCTGTATATACTTGAAGTGTGGAAAAAAATGTACCTGATTTTCTTGGTATTTTTCACCTGTATGATGGGATATTTCAAAGTTCACTATCTATTCACCCTAAGAACTCATTCTATTCAAATAAAGTCATTATTATTGTAATTGGAGTCCTTCTGCTCAATTATAATGAACTAACCACCAGTTTTTTTTTTACTTTGCTTGGGCATGGCGGGAAAGCTGCTGTGAGTGGTTTAAAGTAGAAAAGAGTTAACACTTTGCCTACCAAAATTCCCTCAAGGTTGTACCAAATCTTTTTTATATGTTTTACCTGTATGATGGGATATTTCAAAGTTTACTATCTATTCACCTTAAGAACTCATTCTATTCAAATAAAGTCCTATTGTAATCAGAGTCCTTTTGCTCAATTATAATGAACTAACCATGAGTTTACTAACCAGTGGTTTATGGTAGGATCGCAGTGGTGGAAGAGCTGCTTTGAGTAAGTAGGCAAAGAGTTAAACTCATATTTCAACCAATCCCAAATTTATAATAATAATAAAAGTGACAAAGTCTGTATTGAATGAGACGTTTAAAATTCCCACCAATCCTGAATTCATCACCTGCATTTTTTCACATTTAGTTGCAGTTTTAGTAAGTAAGTAAAGTCGTCAGGGTGGCCTAAAGGCGGTATCAGCCAAACAGTGAGGGAGTCTATCCCCTTTTCATTAGTGCTAAACCAAGGAGATTGTGTTTTAGCATCTGAGGTGGAGCGCCACACCTACCATCAGATCCTCACTTTACTGCACAGATCCCCGTGCTACTCATACGTCGAAGGCCGGCATCGGACCAGGAACCTTGCGATTCCTAGGCAAGTGCTCTATTAACTGAGCTAAACTGGCCCTACTATTCTATAATAATGAAAAAAATAAATAAATAAAATAAAAAAAAAAAAGGACAAAGTCTTTATTGAATGACATGAAAACTCCCACCAATCCTGGATTTATCATGTGCAAGAGTGGGAGAGAGTTAAATCAAGTTTATCATACTTTTTACACAACAAGGGAAAATAAATAAAGGAAAGAAAATGTTGAATGGATAAAATAGATTTAATATGAGTTACTAACACTTGTTTCGGCCAGGAGTTTGTTCATGTGTATTCTATTTATTATTATTTTAAATAAAAATAAAAAATAGACAATTATAAAATATTTAAGCATACAAACAATAATGGCCTTCATCAGAGTAAAATGTTTGAAATATTGAATTATTTTGCAATAGCTCTTAAGCAAACATACCAAATGTTGTAATAATCAAATATCATACTGTGGTATATTCACAGGTCCTGTTAGTTCTATTAGAATGATTGGAAAAAAAAAGAGTCTGTATTGAATGACACATGAAAACTCCCACCATTCCTGGATTTATCACCTGCAATTTTTAACTTTTAGTTGCAGTTTTATTCTAAAAAGTAGCAGAATATTTTTAGAGACATCTACTTTCATCCACCCACCCACCCTTACCCAGGAGAGGAGAAGGAAAAAAAAAAAAAAAAAGAGATAAGAAATATCTTTTGAGATCTGTGCTACCGTTTCTCTCTCACCTCTCCCTCTCTTTGCTCTCTCCCAAGTTTTTTAACCCAGTGATCCACTTCAATGCCAACAAGCAAATAACTTTCAGCTGTTGAATGTGGGTGTGTTTGTGAGGGAGGGAGGAGGATGGCAGATTGTAGACAACATTTTAGACCAATTACTTTCCAGGTGAGATTTATTGGCAAACACGATTCATACTAAAATAGTGGTTGATAAAAAAAAAAAAAAAAAGTCACTTACTCCTCTCTAATAAATAGTCACATTCTCAGACACTTATAAAAAGGAATTTTAAGTAAATTAAAAAACAAAAAACAATAGTATTAGATATAATAGTAAGAATTTGCCAAATTATCTTAAGTGTAAAGATTTTAAGTTTCTTAACCCCCCCCCCCCAGAAACACTTTTACGCATATTTCCATCTATATTCTATACACATGTAAAAAGGACAGTTGTGTGTATGTATGTCCGGAGGAAACTACGAAAATAAAACAATTAACAAAGTAAATATATATACACATTAAATATCACTGGTTCTTGCTTTTGGTGACAAATTATTAAGATTTGATTCATATTCAAAGATACTTAAAAATTAAAATATACATAGAAATAGCATTGAAATTCTACTTTAAGATGTCCAGCATTTTCAAATCTCAAAAGTAAACAAATAAATACACCTCCACCCAGGCGTTGCTGGGTAGCCATTGCTAGTTTTGTATATGGCCACACTTATAAGTGTGTGCACGCACACACACTGCAAAGATGACATCACCTTTCATTAATGCAATATACTTAATTCTTTAAATCTTTGCCTACTTTAAACCACGTGCAGCAGCTCTACTACCACTGCCAAGCAAAGAACAAAACCAGATTTTTTTAGTTCATCAGAAAGTTTAGTTCATTAGAATGAGTTCTGAGGTGAATAGATGGTGAATTTTGAAATATTCCATCATACAGGTAAAAAAACACCTATTTTGAATTCTGGTCTAGTATGTCTATTTTATAAATGTTTTTTTTTTTCAAAATTCCTCTCCCAGGAGCACTGAAGTAGAACAACTTGGAAAAATAAATAAATAAAAAATAATTTAAAAAAAAAAGTTATTCACTAATAATGTTCCTTTTTGAAAAAAAAAAAAAAAAAAAAAAAAAGGGCGTTTTTTGGTTTTTTTTTTAAATTTGAAAAAGAAAGATCTATAAAGCAATTAAGTCAGATTCTAAGTATCTTCATTTCCTGAACCCAAACCTTGCTGGAGGTCTTCCTTTGCTGAATGGTATCATTAACTAACCAGATATATTATTAAAAAAAAAGAAAAAAAAAGTTAATTCTTAATAATAATCAGTACAGTTTGTTTATAGTAATTTTTAAATCTTACAAGATAGGTAAAATTATGAAGATTAGATTTATATTCAAAGATATTTAAAAAAAAATATATATATACATAGAAATAGCATTGAAATTCACTTAAAAATGTCCAGCATTCATAATTCTCAAAATAAACAAATCAATACACCAGAGTTTTAGCCCTCCCTACATAGGTGACGCTGTTCTTAAAAATAGTCAGTACAGTATGTTTATAGTAATTCTTAAAGCTTACAAGATGGGTAAAATTTTACTGTTAAAAGAAAGATTGAGTGTGGGAACATTTTTGATTATTAAGAGGCAACAATGAAAGGAGTGTTGCAAGTTTCACGGTAAGAAGTTTCATTAAATTACATTCCATTAATCTTTGCTTTTAGTTGCCTTAGTAAATCTTTCTGTCATTCATTAATGCTTGTAAGTCACTAAGTTGGAAGCCAGGATTGATTTTAATGGTATGCCAACCTGTCTAGGGTTATTTCACAGTTACAGTTTAAAGAATTGCATTCATTATATATTCAATATTTACATTTGTGTAGTTCTTGAAGAGTATTTGCACACAGTTATGGTTGGTTGGATTTTATGGCATATCAACTCTTTTTGGGTTATTTTATACCAAAGACATTTTGTTTTATTCATTTATATTGAATTTTTAAAAACATTTAAAACAAATCATTTTTTATCTATTTAACCCATAGATGGGACTAACACCCTGGGTCAAAGTGAACTTGGAAATAATGGTGATGAAGGGGTACTCCACTTTCCAGAGCTCCAAAATTGGAACTTAACATTGGGGGATTCTTACCCCTTTGCACAGGTGCAGTTGATGTATTCTAATGCCCCAGAAGACAGGGCAGCAGTTATGATAAGTATTCCTATCTAATACAAATAATTTGCACAGTTGTATGGTTTAAAGTATTCCTATCTAATACTAATGGTTTCAAGTAATTATTTCTATCTAATAACACTTGTTTGAATAATTATAGGGTTATTTTATTCTACAGCATACCCTCCTCAGGTTATTTAATGTTGAAACAAGTCATTTTGATAAATGAAGGATTCGAGTTGCTTACAGTACCTGCTACTGCTTAAGTGGTCACCCAATTAAGTATTGAACAGGCTCATCACTATTTAAAATGTCTGATCTAGCGGGAACCAGTGCTTTCAGCAAGACTTGACCATAATATAGTTATATGGTCTTAAATAATAATATTCCTTAGGAAACAATTACAGTTTCAAGTAAGTAGTTAGTTATATGGCATCAAGTATTCTGTAAGAATACAAGTAATTTTTAAACAAATTTAACAAGCATGGGACCCAAATGGGTACTATAGAATACTAAGTCCAATTACTGTCGAATTGGCAAGACAAGACGGCAAACAGTCGTAACTGAATACGATTCTGAGATGCTGTAAAGACCACTGAAAAGTGGCAGGATTTATGGAGCCTCAGAGGGCCCTACAAACCAAGCAGCCAATCAGGACTCAGGGAATGGACTCACCCAAATGCATGGGTGGACTGTTCTGAATTCCCATAAATACCAGTTGTCTTGACACTGGTGCAGTTGGGCTTGACCAGTCACATTGCTCAAACCAATTGTTGACTGTCTAACTGACTTACTTCAATAGGTACTACCATTATGGTTCAGTGTGGACCTGGAAGGAACGGAAATGAAGGAGTACTCCACGTTCCCCAGAACTGGAGCCTCACTATCAGATGCAGTTTTGCATTATATCCAGGACACCTCTTGGGGGAGGAGCCTTATTCCTCAGCAGGGGATTCAGTCAGCATATTCAAGCCCTACTGACAGGGCCGTATCATTTTACAGTCAAAGCGAGTATTTGTATTTCGATCGTACAGTCTGTAAAATTTTTTTTGATTTGTATTATCTTTTTTTTTGATTTGTATTATATCCAGGACACCTCTTGGGGAGGAGCCTTATTCCTCAGCAGGGGGATACAGTCAGCATATTCAAGCCCCACTGACAGGGCCGTATCATTTTACAGTTTAGTTTTAGAGTCAAAGCGAGTATTTGTATTTCGATCGTACAATCTGTAAAATTCGATATAAAAAAAAAAAAATTTTTAAAAAATTAAAAAAAATTTGAAATTATTTTCAGTTTATGAAAACCATCTGTTGCCCTGGGTTTAACATGAATTGTCCGTATACAAACATTTATTCAGATCGTACTCATCAACTTGTTGAATGGGAAACACAGTTGGTATGTTTTACTTTAATGATATGTACGACTGGCCTGATAATACCTCTCATGTAAAAATGTTAAATTGGTTGGTTGGACTTTTATGGCATGTCAACCCTTGTTGGATTATTTTATGCTAAAGATGTTTTGTTTGTGGGTGGTCCCACATTAATAGGGCCTTGTGCTTAACCCGAACACAAGGGGTACGTGGTAAATATCTAGTATGTAGATATGGTCAACAGTATTAATAACGTAAAACAATTTTATTAATAATTGAGGATTAAATTTAAAAAATCATAGAGAATGTGATGTAAATAACTAAGGGAATTGTGACTGAAGTAGTGAGATAGTTTTGGTTACAGACACACACAATCTCCATTATAATAAGACAAGAAGCGGCTACCCAGTATCGCCTGGGTAGATGGGGATTTTTTAAAAGTTAGTCCCACAGATCCATTATTACTGAACCCTTGTGGGATGCCCCATTTAAATGTAGAAAAACAAAAAAAAACAAAAAAACCTTGCATTGATCCAGCTACCCTGAAAAGAAATGTTAATGTCTACTATCTAAAATATTAAATGAAAAAAAAAAAAAAAAAAAAAATATCCATCTTGTTATCATTTAAATTTTAATTTTTTAATTATCACGAATATAAATCAGATTTCTATTATTTTTGCTCAAAAGCCAAGCCCTGGTAATATTAATGTATATATATATATATATTATATATATATATATATAATATATTTACTTTGTCCTTAATTGTTTTATTTTTATATACACACAATTGCCCTTTATATATGTATCAATAGATAGATAAGTAAAAATACTGACTAGCAGATGAAAAGCTATAACAAAAATTTTTAAATTTAATTGTTAGGAAAGAGATATGGTCAGGTGTAAAAGTGAAGATATTACTGATGAATTCTGGGTAATTTTTTTATGTTAATTTAATGAATGATTTTTAAAGTGAGAGAAACTTCTCAAATTGTGACTGACATAATTACCCCCCCCCCTTCCCCAGGTAAATAAAGATTTCTTTTTCTGAATTAGTTTAAAGTTCTCACAACTTCCCAAGAAGTTTCTTTTTATACATGCCTGTATTATATGTGTCACACATGGTGTCTGTAGTCCTTGTGCAATTTAATTATAGATTTCTATATAAATAGTGAATTAAGATTCTCAAAATATAACAGCTTTTGGAATGTTAGTCTTTAATATGCGGGTGTTTAAAGATTTAAAAAGAAAAAATTGATATCATTTCGTAATCTAATAACTTGACCAATTCTCGTTCAAATGATAAAGTTTTAACAGTCTTTGTAGGAACAACAGAAAATGCTATGGTCAAACACCTTTTCTTTTACATTAAATGACATCTATATTTGAAGGTTAAAAAAAAAAAAAAAAAAAAAAAGTTGATATTCTGTAATGTAATAATTTGATCAATTCTCATCTAAATAAACTCAAATTTTAACAGCATGTGTAGAAACTGTAGAAGTTATCCCCCAGATATAGAAACAATATAATACTCACCATCACAGTGGGATTCTAACTATCGTCGAGTTAGCAGACAAGAACAACATGTAAGCTGTAACTTAAATACAGTCCTTGCATGTTGCTGGCATAGTGCAAAGTGATGGCTGAAGAGTATCTTTACTCACCCTGAAAACCATCACTTTGCACTATGCCAGCAACATGCAAGGACTGTATTTAAGTTACAGCTTACATGTTGTTCTTGTCTGCTAACTCGACAGTAGTTAGAATCCCACTGCGACGGTATTATATTGTTTCTATATCTGGAGGATAACTTCTACAGAAACGAGTCAAAATTATTTTTTAATGATTTTTCTTTTCAGGTATCAAATGCCATTCACTGTAAAACAAAAGCCATTTAAACATTAGAAATAGAATTTTGTATTGTTTCTACACATGTTGGTAAAATGGGAAATAGTAAAATTATTAGATTATGAAATGATATCAATTTTGCTGAAACACTTGGTACATCTCAAATGATATTTGTTTAATCTTTATTTTCAATTTTAAAAATTTTTTTTCTAAAAATACTATATAAAAATCCTTGCTTATTCCAAACATAACAACAACATGTGTACAAAAAAAATGCCAAGATTATTTATAAAAAATACATTAAACCTAGAATTTTGAGTGGTTTCTAAACATGCTATTAAAATTTGATATCATTTGAGAGAATTAGTAAAATTATTAAATATGAATTTTTCTGAAACACCCTATAATCACCACCACCTTGAAAATGTTTTTATATATATAATAAAAAAAACTAAAAAAAAACAAAAAAAAACAACTTTCATTTGCATGAAAATAGTTAAATATTTTGTTTACTATATGTAGCAAGTATTTTTGCATCGATATATAAAAAAAAACAAACCTTGTACACAAATTAATCTGCACTAAAACTCTAGAAAGATTTTTTTAAACATGTGTACAATATATGAGAAATGGTCTGTTTGGAATATAGCATAAGACTTTCAGAGAATTCTTCAAACAATTCCTCATTCTTTGGCCTTTACATACAACACACACAAGTAAGCAAAGACTTCTGGAGACCAAAGTAATTTTATTTTGTTTGAAGAATTTTGAATATTTAAAACCTTTTTCAAGACTCGACTCAACAGTAGGAGAAGGCATACAGATAAATAAAACAAAATAAGATTAAGATGAAGCT